>JAIPRL010000100.1:0-214516 GCA_025469235.1 Pemphigus obesinymphae
TTTATCATTGCTTTCAAATTCAATACATCCACCAAAAGTACCCTGCCCAGTAGCGAAGTGCATCCACCAATACTGACACCCGACGAGCGAAGTGCTTCCACAACCTACTGACCGGCTTTTTTTTTATTATTATTATTTGTAATTAGTTGATTACTTTTTCGTTAATAAAATACAAAATTAAATAGAGTTGCATTACCTATTTTTTGTAACACAAAATTAAGTAAAATGACGCTACTTTCAACATGTTTAAGTATGTAAACATGAAAATAATAATATAAAATATCGAAAATATCTTAATTTATTTCTGATTGTAACTAAACCAGTCGAATATTATGAAAAACAATATTATCATGTCTACCTATTATAAAATCATACAGTCGTTAAAATATTTGCTTTTCATATAAGTGTCATCTCGTCTGCAGTTTTAGACGAATTTATTTTTTATTTGAAACAATTTAATGCGTTATTTTAAAGGGTGATTTATAAATAACTAACGTACCTGGTTACTCTTACGTTACTACAAAAAATATATAAAATAAAAATATATAAAATATATAGTTTATACTTTACGTGTACGTTTTACTACCCAACATTGTATATAAAATATGTTTTCGGAGTGCCTACCTTGCAATTTTCAAGATAAAACACGTAAAACCACCTGAAAGTATCATTGATATTTTAGTTAAATTGTTACTTAATATGTAGGTAAGGATTTTATTTTATCCCATAAGTTTGTATTCTTTGTCAGTGGTTTATTTTTTTTTCTACCTCTATGGTTCCCGTCTGCTCAATATTGAAATTCAATCTTTAAATTGATATAATATATTATTTAAAACTATAAATATTATATGCTCTTCGCATATTTTTAAAGAAATATTTAGAATAAATAGATAAAATAATTTTTATATCAAACTCAAAACTCAAATATTCGATATAACATGTATTTATATTTGATAATGATTATTTATATTTATTATATTATTATTTTAAGGGCAAAATAATCAATGTAATTATATACCTACGTCTTACATCAATAATATATATTAGAATATTTCAGCATATACGTATATAAAAGCAGTGGTGTTCCCATAGGGTGTACTTCATATACGCCGTATACTCTCATGATTTTTTTGAAAAATTATGGGTATACTACGTATACTCTCAAATCTCAAGTTATACGCAAAGGAAAAAAATATAAGTACTGAAGACAGGCCTCAAAAGTAGTTTTAGTTTCTCACTCAGCTAATACTCAGCTCATTCGGCAAAAACAGAAAGTGTTAATGACCTTTTTTTTTATGCTTCGTATTAGGAGTATTTCGGAACTTATTTGGCACCCCCCCCCCACCCAAAAATATGTCTTTGGCTCGTTCTTGCTTAACGGTTTACTACACTCTCAAAAAAATATGTGGGAACATCCTGTATATAAGTATATAAGTATATAAGTTATATTCAACTTTGATTCGAATTTATTCGATTATAAATATCAAGGTTTGACTAATATTTTTGAAATTTACATGTAGACTTAAGATAGACTTTACATAAACTTGAGATAATAATTAATTTATTAACCAACAAGATATTATCAAATAAGCAAAACAAAATTTTATATTTGAAATTGTTTTAACTAATAGCAATAGTTTGGACAACTACAAATGTACATTCAAATATATATACACATACTAGTATATATATTATACATCCTAAATGTATACCTATTACTTATTATATATTGCACAATGCTTGAAAATTGAAATGTTAACTTCATTAAACGTACCTACTGAATAAAACCATCTATATTTATGAGAAAGAAATTACTGTATTAAATGACTAAATAACTTAGTACTTATACTGGTATAAAATTACAATATACTTAACGTACTTAATGTGCCTACTTAATGTATTTAATGTACTTAATATACAATTATACAATAAATCAAAAATTAAAAAAGTGGTCAAAATGGTCCATTTATAAAAGTCATACTATTGAAAAATTTTCATTAGGTTAATATCTGACAATGAAAGTTTTGTATTTGGTCTTTTTCTCCTTCGCCTTTTCTTCCAACTATTTGAGGTCGGCCACTCTTGTCCTACACTTCCACTTAAATCTATCTCCCGCATCTTCTTCACTTACCCCCCCCCCCTTATACTCTTATATACTCATTCCTTATTTTGTCTTCTCTAGTCATTCCACTCATCCACCAACATTCCTATCTCTGCTACACTCAATATCTGTTCTAACTCCTTATCTACTGCCCAACATTCTGTTCCATACACCATTGCAAATATCCCCATTATCTTATAAAATTTACCTTTTAACCTAATAGGAATTCTTTTGTCACAGAAAATAGCTGACGCTTTTCTGCACTTCATCAATCCATGCTTTATCCTGTGTTTTATATCTTCTTCGAAGTCCCCATATTTCTGTACAACGAACCCTAAATACTTGAACCTCTCAACTTTTCCCACTATATCCCCACTTACTTTATTTCTTGTCTTTTTTTATTCTCTTTGTGTTCCTTTTCACCAAAATTATACTCTTCTCATTCTGTTTTATCCCTACTAATTCTTAGTCTTTTACTTTCAAGAGCTTCCATCCACTCTTCAAGTCTACCATTCACTTCCTTAAGACTTTCTCCTATTAGTACTATATGATCTGCAAACAGAATGCACCATAGTACTTCATCTTGTATATCCTTTGTTATTTCATCCATTACAAGGGAAATAAGTAAGGACTCAAAGTCAAACCCTGATGCACTCCCACTCTGACCCTGAAATTCTCAGTTTCTCAACACAGAGTTCTTACTCTTGTACTCGCCCCCTTTATATATATCTTCAATGTTCACATACACATTTGGTAATCCTTTCTTCATTAATGCCCACTGTACGATCCCTAGGAACCTTATAATAATAGCCTTCTCTAGATCAATAAATACCATATACAATTTCCTTCTCCTTTCTCTGTACTTATCTACAATCTGTTTTACACAAAATATTTGGCTCCATTGTTCACTTCCCAGGCATAAACTAAAAACTGATTTTTAGTAACAATTGTCTCACTTCTTATTCTTTTATCTGTTATATTAGATTTGGGAAAAAATCTTCATACTGTGACTTATAAGTTTTATCCCACTATAATTTCCACAATTTTGTAGATCTCCTTTACCTTTAAATATTGGTACCACACAACTCATCCTTCACTCTTCTGTGAGTTTTCCTTCTACTAGTATCTTATTAAAGAACTTTGTCAGCTATTCTATACCTAATCTCATACGTATATATCACTACATATGTAATACCCATTAATTATTTTATATAATAATGATATATACCAACCTAATTTAGTTTATATGTATAAATTGAATAATAATGTACCTCATATATTTTCATAATTTTAATATATCCTATATATTATTATTTATGATGCGTTACTAGAATAAATCTCTATAAAAATATAACAATAATTTATTAAAGAATGATCAAATATAAACTTTCAAAAATTATACATAATATTTCAATATTTCTTGTAATATATTAATAGATAAGTTTAAATAAATTTCGATCAATAAGTAAGTAAGTTCGATCAATTTTTGGATTACATACTTTTTCAATATATTCATCGGAAACACTTTAAGGGTGAAAGTTAATACCAGTTTCTACTGTAGGAAAATTAATTTATTAATATATATATAATATAATATAACATTTATATGGTATATAATATAATAATATTTGAATTAATTAAATTAATTAATTAACAATATCATGTCCCAAAAATCTTTGGTCATTAATTATTCTGAATCCCAATTAAGTATAAAAATTAAGGTAAGTACACAAATCACACTCATTATAGTTCCATTAATGTGTTGCACTCAAAAAATGATACACATCTAAGGTTTTGCACTCTTAAAGGTTAAAAGGTACTTATAAGTAGATCATTCAAAATGAGCCACCCCGGTCGGTATTGCACTCAAGTTAGTACCTGTATATTATTATTATTTTAAATTTGAGAGCAGAGATATATTATTGCATTATTATCAGACAATTCTGAGCAAAGTTTAGTATAATAATGTAATAAGAAAAATAGATAACCATGACAATTTTATTTTATTTGTTATTTTGTAATTTCCACTATATTTATAAGTATTTTCATTATAGGAGATAATTTTACATTAGACTTGATAACTACTTGAAAAGTTATAAGATGAATTCTTTGAAATATCAACTAGAACTAATTTTCTACCGAAATAGTTCTTTACTCCAAAATTCATAACTCTGGTTAAAAAGTTCTTTACAGAAAGTAAAAATAAGTCAATATATATAATATATATCATAATAAAATATATAAAAAATATCATTGTAAAACCACTAAAACACATATTAAAACAAATACATTCCTCGTTTTACTTAGAATTTAAAATCTAAATTAATATACTCAATTTTAATAAATAGAAAAAATAATTAATAGGCAAATAAATTAACACATTTTTTGATTCTATACGTTTTATAAATATTATAATTTGACTATATTTTGGTCAAAACAATAGATACAACTACATTAAAAATATATAATATTATTTTGGCAGACTATTTCATAATATTTTGGAAAGGATGAAATAAGTGCCATGAAATATTTTGTCTTTTTCCTCCAAAGGAATACACAATAGGTATTATATGTTAGTTATGCTTTTATTATGAGTGTACACGTAACAATGTTCTCTTTTTGTTCTTTAAAAAGCTCTGAATAATAATAATTTCAGTAATTTGTTTGAATAAAATTAATATTTTAAAACGTACTAAATGATACATATAATTGTCCAAACATTATCTTTTATATAACCAATAAATTCATAATGTATAGAGTAAGTTAATTTTCCAAAAATGTATTTATATTTTGATTTGCGATGAATACAATATAATTGTTAAAGTTCGTAATAGGCCCACAGTTAAAAGTGCATTATTATTGTGATTTTTAGTTTATTATAATTTACATTAAAACTACATGTTCATTGCATTGTTATAACTCAATAATTGCAGTTTAATGACAAATAACAATGTTGACATTTTCTATTGGTATAGCTTACGAGATATGAATTATAATTATATTTTGTTAATAATAATTAACTGTAATGTTTTTTGATGTTGAGTCATCAGAAACGTTCACATAATTCAGAAGATAGTGTACAATACGAAAATAATATTCGTTATTACAGCTTGATTAATCTGAGTTGCATAATGAAAATGATTATATCCGTAAACACATAGTGGTAATATGTTCGAGGTTGTTAAAAGAATAATATTACATATTAAAATTATTTTTTAAGTCTATACACAAAGAGAAATTTCATAAAAATTATATCACGATCACGTAAACAATAATAAAATCGAAGAAAATTTCATAGATTATTGTATTTTTATTTTATTTTTTTGGTATCTATAGTTATTTATAACTTAAAAATAATTTTTTTAAATGGTAGATATATTAAATTATAAATAAACGGTTTTATATTTTGAGCGGAGCAAAGAATCTCTTCATTTTATAATGTATATTTATTATTTATTTTTCTGTGAGCTACTTTTCTGGGGTAAAAGGAGTCGAGTAGTAGTTTTGGGATAAAGAGGTTTTCTGATGGAAAATTGGTTCTAGTTCATATTTTAAAAGCGTAATATTTGATTTTCTCAGTAGTTTTTTTAAACGTAAAGAATAGCTACCCTTATAACTGTAGGGAAAAAAAATAAAATAAAAAATAAAATTATATCATGGTTACCTATTTATTTTTTCATTTATTACACCGAAGCTCCACTTAAAATCATTATATAAATATATGAATGATGAACCAACTTTCACTATCTATATCTGGACATTAAAAAAAAAAAAAAAAAGTTTAATATAATGTTACTATTAATATTATAGAAGAGGAGTCATTTTTGACATAGATTTACCTACATTTAATTTTGTTTTATAAATATTGGTGTATTTTTCAGAAATAACAGTTTTTAAGTTTTTCAAATATTTATTTAAAAACCAACAAATATATATAAATAAATATAGTAGAACTTTATTAATTCAAACTTTTTTAAAGCTCGAAATATTGGATATCTCGAACCTTTTATTAGACCACTAAAATTTCTTATTTGAATAATCGAAAAATTTGTGATTTTCTCGAATGTTTTACTATCAATATATATATATATATAAGTATATATATATATATGTATGTATAATTAATATTATGTAATTAAAAATTTTTATGTAGATTAAAAGGAAACTTTTTGGATATATCATATATTTTACTAGATCCCCTCAACTTCGAGTTAACCAAATTTTACTGTTACTTATAAAATTACATTTACGATTATCAAGACTTGAATTTAAGTATTTGACCAAGAGATAGAGTATAACGTTCAATGTGTGTTCGATTGTCCTGGACTTCAGAATGCTCAGTTCTCCAGTATAAAGTCTAATATAAAACTATATTTAGAAATGCTATGGCTAAAAACCACAATATTCTTCTATATTTATTTATTGAATTTGGATCATAGACTCTGTCGTGTCTACAGAATATGTTGACATGCAGTATGATAATATGTGACATATTGGATTTTCGGTACAGTGTTCATTCGGTAATTAGATGTTTGGTGACGGATAACCGATATTTCTGAATGATCGGAAAATAAATAATTTGTTGTCTGTGGAGTGCCATCTGTCTTTTTCAATATTTGTATTCGTATATTGTAGACTTTCCTTAGCATGTATTTTTAAAATTTTAGAGTACTTATGCTCAAATACAAAGAAATATATAAACTTCAAAAACACACGATTGGTCATTCACCTTAATTGATAATCTAAACTTCAAAGTATAGAAATTAATAAATTCCGTGTGGACAAAATAACAATAAAGTTTGAAAATGTACACTTTTATATATATGCTGTAATCTGTTTTGTAAAGTATTCGAATATAGCTATACAAACATTTGATATTTAATGGTATTTAAATAAGTATGTATAAATGTATGTATTTTTATAATATCTATTCAATATAAGTATTTTGAAATAAAATCAATTTTTTATTTAAATATTAAAAAATATCGTATTTAGATATAAAGATGTCCACAAATTTCGGATTAATCTAGAATTTCATATTGTTTGATAATATATTAACAAGTAGATAATAGTCATACTTTCATGTAAAATATGAACTACCTACTTGAACTACCTGAATTACTTAGTCATTAATAATTTTATTATAGTACCTTAATATAACGTGTATTTGTGTTAAAATATAGCTAAAAAATTAAAAAATGTAAATTTAGTTCTTAAAAATTACCTATTTAACTTGGTATTCAAACATTATTTAGGTACTTTTTAGTTAGGTTCAAGAAATATTTATAAAGTGTTTTTAATACTTTTTATGCAACGTTTACAATATACTGAAGGCCGGATCAAGGTATAGGCGAGCTAGGCACCAGCATATAGAGTATGTTTTTATAAGAGCTGCATTTATATAAAAGTGATTATAAGTAAAAAAAAAAAAAAAATAGGTATCAACAAACTTTTTATTTTGCCTAGCAATATATTTTTAATTGATACCTATTGTTCGTATTATTTTATTATTATTTTATATATCGATTGTAATACCTAATAAATATAATTACCTATTGCATTATTGTAAAAACAAATTTTAACGATTTTGAATTTTAACGAAATTAACTTTAACTACGTTTACTATTAAAGAAGGTAATGGCGTTTTCCAATTTTAAGTGCTCGTAAAAAAATATTACGAGTAATGTTCCAATCGTGTAATTTTCGAAATATATATATTGAATAGCTACCTACTGGTGTAATAACTAATATGAACATAATATATATAGGAACACGTAACCTATATTATATTTAAATTTAAAATCTATTATATTATGATATTTTAAAGAAATATAAAAATGATGTAATCATTATTAATATATTATCTATAATATATATCTTTATACAAAATCAAATACTTAATTCTAAAAATTAAAATATTTATAAAATTAATATTACAGTTTTGGTAAATTAAATTTAAAACTAGGTATTTACTACTTATTCATTTTATCTACAATTATAACTGATTTTGTTACAATGAATAATCAATAAAAAATATATACAATTTTGATTATCTGATGAACGAAAATAATGTGTCTAATAGTTAAAAATTAATTTAAATTCGATTTGAATTTTAACTATTTAATATATATATATATATATATATATATATCTTTTAGTTTATTTTATAATTTAATTTAATACATTTTAGATTTTTTTTACAATGATATGTTTTATTTTTTCATGTATGTTTACACTTTCCGGGCAGAAGGAGTAATGTAAGAGTTATCTGGTATAAGGGTTTTTGATAAAAAATTAGTTCTAGTTGGTACTTTATAAAGGTAATTTTTTTATTTTCTATGTAGTTTTCAAAACCGTAAAGAATAACTACAATTTATGTGGGAAATAACACGTAAAATGTTGTTATTGGAAAATAAACTAGTCATGGTTACCGACTTTATAGATGACATTGGCATATAATATTTTTAACTATCAAAAAGACCGACAACTATTATAAATTGGAAAATTAAAATGCCGGAAACTTGAAATGTACACAGAATATTTACTATAGCACCTGTTTATATGGAATTATTGACATCATTTTTTTTATCAGTCATACGAATGTTAATAGTAATACTCAAGTTATATACAGCTAAGCTTCACTCAGAATTGTCTTATCCAAAGAAATTATTTATCATTGCTTTCAAATTCAATATATCCATCACCAGAATTTTACCCAACGAGCAAGGTGCGCTCGACCCCTACTGACCGGCTTTTTTTTGAATGAATAAAAATTAACAAAAGTTAATAACTCTCCTTTGCAGATTTTTTAACTAGATAATTTGATTAGCATACAGTATACTATCTATATTCACTAGTTAATATTAGAATTTAATGATTAATAGACTTTTTTAAACAGGAATATACCAATTCTTGTACATTTTTAAAATTTTAACCCCACGTATATAATTTTTAAATCGTGTTTTAATTACGTTTTGTAGTTTACATCTTTTATAATTTATGAATAGGTACTTTACTATGCCTATACTTCATTAAAAATGAACATTCATGTTCAAGAAAAATCATGTAGTATAATACATTTTGGAAAAATAATTGAATACCTACTGCAGTTTCAATATTACATTTTGTATATTAAACAGAAAATTGGGATATTATAATTCTAAATTAATGTACTCTATAGTTTCTAAATTGTAAACATAATACAAATAAATGACTACAAACATTAAAAAATAACTTTTGGCCACACGAACTCTCGAACCACTATCCGATGACTCATTGGCCTAATTTATAAAGGTTTATATTCCAAAAATACAATTTTCGGGCTCATTTAATAGAGAATAATAATAATAATAATATGAATTTAATATATACAGCTAGACTGAAGGTTGGACATTCGTGTTGCTTACCTCACTATCTGGAAGTAATAACATTAAACCTAGTAATGCAAATTGTACTATTAGATATTTTGAATTTGTAAAAAAAAAATATATATATAAAAATGGATAGATTGATATGGCATTTAAACATAAAAACTATTCTAAGTGGAAGCATAATATGCATATAATAATATTATATTCTATATGTTTTTAATTAATTGTATATAGATAGGTATTGAAATTTTTTTTGTAAATGATGATTTTTATTTTTAGATTTTTTTAAATTTATATAAAACATGGAAGAAAATTAATTTTCGATTAAAGTTTAAATAGTCTTATTACAAATGATCACAAAGTATATTATTTTTTTTGATAAACTTTATTTGAAGTTTATAGGAAGTTGATAAAGGTTTTCTTGTTGATTTTAAAAAATTGTATAAATAGCTGTAGTATAGTTACGATTTTACATTGCGGTAATATTAAAATTATAAGTCTATTATCTTATTATCTCAAGCATTTTTTTTTTTTTTATGATAATTGGAATTTTAAAATAATTAGGTAGATTTTTTTTGTTGTGAAATTAATTAATATTAATATATTTCAAAGAATCATAGTGTAACTAAGATAGCCTAAAATTTAAAAAAAAAACAATTTTTTAATGTTAACAACAATTTTTCAAGCGTCTTTTAACTGTAAAATAATGTTATAATATAAAACGAACTTTCATTCTTTAAAACTAAAAGGGTAAATTTTATAAAAAAATTTAAAACGGTTTACATTTATAGTGCCAAAAATCTTCAAAAAATAAATATAAGTATAGGTCAATATTGTAATATTTATTGCATTGTTTTTCTTGTTTATTAATCCTTTTAGCATATATCTATTGAATTTATATTATACAATATAAAGATATATTTTTAGGTCCAATGAGCAAACGACATTTTTTCGTGCTATAATTTGTTTTAGGTCAATAAATAAAAATGAAGATTTTTATTTTTTAGTTTATTTCTTGGAAGATATTAAATAGTTATCATTGTATCGATTATTTACCGAAATATAATCTATAAATATAAAGTTATTGTAGTACGAGTATGATTATTATAATTTTAAATTCTGTGCGAACGATGAAGTACTATGTTGAATTAACAATGACTTTTTTTTTAATGTCTGCAGTTTACATTTTTTCTGGTGGAAAAAGTAGATCAATAATTTTGGAGTAAAACGTTTTTTTTTGATTGAAAATTTGTAACTTTAATTGGATAATTTTTTTTTCATAATTTTCTAAAGTAAAACTACATTTTGTTTTCGAAAATTTTAATAAATGGGAAAATAACAAATAAAGTTGTCACAATTGCCGATTTTTTTTAAACATAATATTACATATTATACAAAATATTGCTCGGAATATAGGTAGATATTATTAATTAACATATAAAATTTAATGAAATTGTAACAATGAAAAAAAAAAATGTAGAAAGACAAAAAATATATATATATAAAGTATTTTATATATTTTTCTAATTTTAAAACTTAAATTAAAAATTAAAATTAAATCCAATTAATAAGGGGTGGAATCAATGACTAATCATAAAAACACGATTCTGAGTAAATCTCGGTTTTATATTACGTGGGGTGAGGACAGAAAAGTTCTATGTATGAATTTTTCAAAAACGGATTTTTCAATAATTCGTATATTATACGAATGATTTATCTTTTAAGCTTACATCGGTAGTCTTACGACCAATATTTACAAAGATATGAAAAACAAAAGAGTTCTCTTTAATAAAAACTTACACATTTGTTAGTTTTTGTACGAGTCGATAGAACTTTTTTGTTTTTAAAGATTATAGTCAATTGAAAGAAGTTTTATGTGAAAGAATACACAATTTTGATAGAACAAAACAGTTGTATGTATATCACATGATATCACTGATAGGGTAAAATTTAAAGGTAAACAAGAGTTAATCACAATTGAATATGTTTTATAATTATTATAGTCTATTGGTATCATTTCAACAGTATTTTATATCATGAAAATATATTCTGTGATTACGATTCAGAACAAAAAAGTTCTATCGTGCACCAATTAATTATTTGTGAGTACATAAAAGTTTTATGGATTTTGTTCTAACTCAATATTGTTGTGATTTTTGATTGATTATTAACTCTGTGTTACTTTTCTGCATTTATCTAATGATAATTATGATCAATTAGATGGTTTAGCATTTATTTATATATTATTTTCATCTCCAAAGGATGTAGGCACTGACAAAAAAAAAAAAAAAAAAAAATCAATCATTAAACTTTAAAAATTCTCTCCTGAAAAATGTATAAATCAGACATAGGACTTTTTTGTTCTCCTCCCACGATTATTTAATATGTATTTTATATTGATATATAAATATATCTATTTTGTCAGTTATTATTAGTAGTATTTTTAATTTCTATATTTAACAACCCCTGTGTAAGAATACATTAATGACTAATGAGTAACTTACGATTAACATTGTATTACATTTTTATATCTTAAAGTCAAAACATAACTATAAATAATCCAAATTGAAAAACTTGTTTTAAAATGTTAATCGCTTTATATGGTACCTACTTACTGAAATACGTATTCAGCGAAAAGTGATGTTTACAAAAAAAAAAAAAAAAAAATGTCTGCATAAATTACGATATTATAATCGAAATCGATTCTCTCGTCCATTTTATCATTATCTTACACCAAAATAATATATTGTGTCTAAAAACTTTAAATGGCTATAAAAAAAATATAATATACCTTGTATTCAATTTTCAAGTCTTTAAACCTAAAATTAATTTTTTTATGACTTAAATATCTCAAAATGTAAAAATACTTTAAATAAAAATCAAAATGGGGCAAACATTTGGGAATTTTATTTCATTAATTTTGTACTAGAATACGATTTTACGGTTTTTACATAATTTGTTGGTAGCTTTTTCTTATGCGTTGAGAAAATCATAAAATTACCTTTAAATGTAACTACCAATTATATGGAAAAATTTTGGAAGATGAATAAGCATGACACGTTTGAAACACATATTTTACTAGATTTTTTGTGTACAGAGATCAAAATATAACATATAGGTACTATAAAATTAAATCAGTCCTCGTTTTGTTTAGAATCTAAAATATATAAATACCATTGTTTTCGACTTTTTTTCAGTATGATTATAATAGTACTAAACATTCATCAGAATCGATTTTTGAATGAAATGATTTTTATTTGCTTTCAAATTAAAATTAATAATAACCGGATAAGATGTAGTATCAATCGTTGATCGACCAACTTCTACCATTTACATAATATATACAATCTTTATTTTAAATTCTGAATGGAGTCAGTAAGCTATTGATTTAACAGTGATGTTTATTTATTATTTTTTATTTCTCTGTGAGTGAGTTTTTAACCAGAAGGAGTCGAGTAAGAGTATGGAGTGCATATGTTAACAATAATAAATAGATTTTACATGGCATTTTTCAATTTTTCCCGTAATTTCCCTAAGTTTGAAGAAAAGTTATTTTCTATACGGTGTATACAGTGTATACCTGTATATACAGTGATGTAGTCGTAAATTTTTAGTGGGTATACGCTAAAGCTTTAAGGATTTATCCCCCATTCAGTGGCTCAATTTATTTATTTTTTTTGACGTGGGGGTGAGGGGTGTGGTTTCTAAAATCTAAATTATTTCAAGTCCCCCTATTTTTTTAGAATTAAAAACATATGTTAATAAAATTTAATATTATTGTGGAGTTGAAGTACTCCATCCCCCCCCCACAATGTTTAGGCTGATTGTGACATTGCCTGGAACAGGGCTTGAAAACATTATATTTATAACGTTATAACAATAAAAATCAATAACGTATTATAGCGGAAAATGTTATAACGAACAATTTAAATAACGTTTTAAGACGAAACCGTTTTCAAGCCTTGGCCAAAATGACAAACAAGTTTTGATAATAGATAAGGTAAGAAGAATAGGAATATAGTTTTTTTTTATTGTAAAAATATAAAATTATTAAATTAAATAACGTACTAGTTTCTAGATACAATTAGTAATATTGACTCAGAAAATAAGTGGCTTACATTAAATGAATTAGGTATCTTGCAGTATTTCCATGAATATATAATTTTATATTGCGTTATCTGTAATATTGTTTTTAATATAATTTAGAAATAAATTTAATAAATTGAAATGAATCCTTTCATATTGAATATTAAAAAAGGTGATATATTTTTTTAAATATCTTATATCAAAAATAATTAATATTATGATATCTATTTACACGTTTTATATTATGTACTTAAGTATTCAATTAGTTATTACGACGTGGGGAGAATTTCATAAAAATATAAATATATGTGTGTACCTATTGTTAATTTGTATAAATTGAAAATTTCGTACGGTGTAGACATACTAAACAGAGTCTACAAACATTTAAAAATTTTGGAAAACCGATGGTACATAATGATTATAGTCATTTTAAATTGATCTTTCCGGGATTCATCATATTTTAGTGTATAACCAAATATATAATATTATTATTTATTTTTGTGAAATATGTGGGTATAATAATATGTACAAGATTTATCGCCACCCGGTACTATTCCCAAAGTGAAAATAGAGCATACAATAATTAATTTATAATAATAATCGTACAATATTCAACTAGGTACGGAAGAACGAAGTTTAAACTAAGAAACTGAGTCTACCAAAGTAGTGGCGCACACGGAGGGGTACAGGTGTGTGAGTCCACACCCCTATAATATAATAGCTGGTAGACCAATATTATTCTGATATTGTGTTGATAAACTGTACGATAATTTATTATGAATAACGTTATTTAAGTAACGAAATTGATTACAAAAAATCGTTTGGGTACATTTAATAGGTGCATAAGTAGGTATGTTGTAAAAGTGTGCTGACGCCCTTTGCAGTGAATGAGTTTGCTCCTCTGTGCCAAAGAACAATATACTGATATACCACAACTATCGAGTTTGAAATTCTCGTTTTCTACAATAGTAACGTCTTTTTTCAGGCAATGAAGAAAAATACTAAATTACGCTGAATTTTTTTTTTAAACGAGTAGGTACTGCAAATTTGTCAGTAGACCGTAAATAATAATTGGTCGAAGTAGTGAGTATAAGTAGGTATACGATGGTATACCTGCGTATCAAATAAAAAAGTTTGACTATACTCATTTATTTGAAAAAAATTGAGAAGTGAGTGTACACCGTCCACTATATTCCTGCCTGTACACATACTTACATACGTACATACGCTGTAACTACTTATTTTTAGTTAAGAGAGAAGGAGGGATGCAAGTGGGTTTTAATTATTATTCAACTCTAAAAAGCGTATTTTGATTCATTCTAAAGTTTGTTTTCTAGAAAGTTAGTTTTTAATTCTACCCCTCACTTCAGAAAATAATAACACTGCTCAGAATCGTATTTAACCCAGGATCACTCGGGCGTTTTATTTTACACGATTGTTCGCATGTTAGATTTTTTCTAACAATATATTAATTTATATCATTTCAACGAAATATGAATTCCATTTTTTCACAATTTATTTTTATAACATTTTAAACTAGACTGAATATTTTTCGTTCTCTTTCTCCACTTCCACTACAGAAATACAGTATGTTCTACACATATTTCAAGTTTAAATCATGGCTGCTAATTTCAGATTATAAAATATAAGCAAGTATAATATTATTATAATTGTAAACTATATATAATAGATTGATTCAATATAAGGGTATACAATTAAAACTCTGATTACTTCCAACCTTAAAATACATATTCATTTTTTTAATATCATTGAAAAAAAGAAATACAGATAAATGAAAAACTTAAGTTTATATAAAAAGAATGAATTTATTATTTAAAGTCTTAATGAATTTAATCTTATCGATATAAATGGAATTATTAGTTTCATAATAGTGTAGATAAACTATTGGTGGAAGGGCGATTGATTATCATTCAAGCGGTAATAGTTATTCTAAAAATAAGTTGTATGTTAGATTTTTTCTAACGGCAATGGTTTTCAATTTTCTCGAATACTATGAAAAGTACCCCACACCTATAATACATACCGACTGTGTCAAATTTCTAAATCAATGAGACAATATTTTTATGAAACTTTTATAGTATTCTATACCTGGGAATAGAGTCGAGTTATCTGACTATCACCTGACAATGACACAATATAATTTCATAGTTTGATTAGAGTTGCGGTTTAATAATCAAATATTGATGAACCATTATCTCCTATATGGTACTATTTACTATATTCATTTTAAAACAAATAATGTTCTAGATTTTCTAATAAAAACACTTATAGTTAGAGAATATATTATTATCAATTAAAAATTTGAAGTAAAATAAATTAGGAGTAAATATTTTCTATAATATTTCACAACACTCGTTCTTCCTGTAGAATTTTTGTCCCAATATCGCTTGTGTGAACCTGTCCATCATTAAAAAACGATCTATATTTGAAATAGTGTTAAAATAATTTTTTCAGTTGTTCTAAACGGGATTTAAACGGAACAACCCTAGAATCTTAAACATGTAGTACAAAAAAAAAAAAAAACACAGGGCTACAGAATATCATACATTGTAAAATACCGATCGTATTAGGAAACATATTTTAAAGTGCAGAATTTCCTATATTTTATAGTATATTGGTACGTTAATATACTATGTTGATAAATATTTAATTATGCACATTTTTCAAGGTAAAATTATTATAGTTTGATGTATATATATAGGTATATTATATATAACTATTCGCGTACTATATAATATACATATATTTTAACGCGTGTTCTTATGCATATTCGTCTTGTGTTTTTCTCCATTCGAAAAATAAAATAATATAGGTATTACAATATTCTAATCGCGACCTTTAGGAATTCATTATAATGTGTATAATAATATTCGATTCCGCGATTAATCATAATATTGCATTTAATAATTTGACACGGTTATCAAGCTATTTATATATGTTATACATACTATTCTACAAGGATCCGCGGTGGTCCATGGCATCTGAATGCCCATTAAAATAAGTTTTATATACTTTTAAAAATTTTCAAGTTTTTTAAAAACGTCACTAATCGATATTTCTAAACCATTTCATATATTAATTTTTCAGAATTTTGGAATTTTTACTTTACATTTCATAATATGTAATTAAGTATACCTATACGCTTTGAATTTTTTTGCAAAGATTTATTTAATTTGATAATATTTTGGAAGAACTTTTTTGTGAATTTCGTAAAAAAGGATCCGCAAAATATTTCAGATTATTAACTAAAAAGTCGCCAAATCTATTTAAAATTTATATCATGTGTTAATAATGCATGTTTGTTTATTATTATTGGAAACTTTGAGTTATAAGATATCCAAAATCATTAAAAACTAGTGTATTTTTCAACTTTTATTCGACATTTTATATTGTTATAGTACAATTTTAATCTAAATTCTAAGCTTTATTTATAGAGACTACTCAACATTCAAAAAGCCAATACATTAAACTTCTGATTTATAACATATTTTCTAAGAGCCATCTTTTCTCCTCCTCAAAAAGAAAAAAAAGAAAACATATTGAAGCATATACCTACCTATATGATTATTTTTTATTGCTTGATTTTTTTCTAAAATACATTATTTTGTGTTTAACCTAATTAGCCCGTTCCTTTTTCTGTTTTTAAATCCTTTCTTCAGTGTCTATATATTATTATTCTAATTATTTTGTTGCCAATAGTTACTTATTGCTTGAAAATATTACGTTTGTTATGATAGCTCTTTAATAATAGTGGTACTTATACTTATACTTTATGTACAAAGATTTGTGTTTTTTTAAAAAATTTTTCCAATTTTCCTATCTTAGAATATGCTTTACATAGATTAGTAAAATATAATCTGAAAATTGTTTTAAACATATTTGTATTTATGTTTTGTTTTTGTGAAAATGAATTATTAATTTTTCATCGTTAATAACGCTTAAAACCATTGAGGTGTTGACGTTAATACTTATATATAATAAGAATAGCCGTTAGTATATAATTACCACACAATAGTTTTATAAATTAAAATTAGGAAATAAAAATTAAACATGAAATTCGTATACCTATTTCAACATATATTTGTAGTTAAGTTTTTTGTATAAATAATTCCATCTGTAATTAGTTTTTATTTACAAACAATGAATTTTTGAAAATATTTTTATGAGATTTAGTTTATATGTTTATTATAATATACCTACGTAATTTTCTACCCGATTCCGAACGATCATTATGTGTGTAGCGGAGAGTTTGAAATATATTATATCTGTGGCGGCAAACTTGGAGTCGATCGATATTTCACGATTTGTGTGGTGTTACCGCAGCAATTTTAACATCCCCTTCATGTTATTTATTTTCAAAATATTTACTAAAACAGTGAACACTTATCATATTTAACTATAAAATTTTGATCACTATGTATAATATTGATCAATCGTATTCATTATATTAAATAATAATAAGAGATATAGGTTAATGGTTAAGCCCTGATTTTTGGGGAGTTGAACCGAATTGGTTAATCAAAATATTTAATTGAATTCAAATTTTGACTTAAAATGAAATAAATATTTAAAATATTACTTAAAACTTGTATAAGTACATCTTAGATTAACGTTAAATACATAGACCACTGTAAATACTTGACTATTTAATAATTCTATTTTTTATATACTTAAATATTATTTAATACACTGTAAAGTAAGTGATATACAATATTTAAATACTAGGCATACAATGTATTGTTATATAGAAATATTATTAGTTTATCAGTGGATTTAGACAATATTTGTATTTCTTAGGTTTCTACGTATAGAAAATTTATATTTCCGCTTTGTCCGCTTGTCCGTCATTTTAATTCATTGCTATAGTTACCATGAAGATTGTTGATTTAATAATCGATCGTCATCATAATTCATTTTCATAGTTTCTAGGGAAATTTTAGATTTTACAATCGAATTTTACCTCATCATAATCAAATAATCGATTTATTTTATATTGTCTTTCATAGTGTTTAGAAATCTAAAAATACAACATACCCAAAAGGTGTATTTTTCATTACTAGATTTTAAAAATTTTCTCTATTTTTGAACAATTAACTTGAAAAAATTATTTAATTTAAACATTCAACTAAATCAAAAACACAGTATTATTTTAAAATTGATATATTATTATTTTATTTTTATTCAGCCCATCTCTAATATTTATTAATCATTTTCTTCTCATCTTTCTTCTGTTATAATCTTTACCCTTTTTTTATTTTAAAATTATTTTTTAGTATTAAAATTATTAGAGGGATAAGTCAATTTTATTTTATCTTCTACATATCCATTTATATATAGGTAATTTTTTATCCACTCCACAATCCAAATGCTTTAAATATTTTTTATAATAATTTCTAACCGTCTTTCCTCGGCCTTTCACTCCTATCTCCTATCTACATTCACTTATATCATTTTTCTTCCTTCTCTCTTTTTTCTTACTCATTAATATTGTATTTATTTTTTTTAATGATTATTTTTTCATTCCTTTACAATAAATATCAATAATGATTATTTTTCATTAATTTTATACTTAGATATTATTTTAGGTAAGTGATAATAATTTTCATAAAATATATATTTTGAAACGTGATTGTAAAATCGTCCAATTATCGACTTTTTCATTTATGATATTTTTACATATTTTCCTCTATAAACTCTATATTATAAAATTTCAAAAAAATGCAAACATTAGTACAAATTCATATCATACAGTTTAGAGATTTTGAATATTGAATAATATACTTTGATTTTAGAACCTTATTGTTATTTTGTAATGTCATATTTTATATTATATTGTTGTTGTTGTGTTTTATGTACCTTATATTTTACATTTTATGGAAATTTTTTCTAACATTTCAGAATACCGTTAAATAAGTACTTGTTATCACACCACAAGATTATTATTATATTAAAAACACTAATATTTATAACGTATACTAATTTCGTTTTTATTTTTAAGGGAATAAGTAATTTTCGTCAAAATGTATTCGTACAGCTTGTACAATTTAATTAATACTTATGTATAATTAAAAAATATTATACTATGATATACCTAGGTAATATTGTTTGGTACATTATGATCACATGATTGATTTCTGTGCTCGGTTCTAAGAAAAATGTAATTTACAATTATTTGCCTTTCTATTCATTCGAAATAATTTGAAATGGTTGAACGTGGGTACCTATATTAAATAAACTATATTAAATAACAATGATCAATAGTATAGTTTCACCATCTATATAATATTATATTACATATAGTTATTTATAATAAATTATCGACATATACATAAAACCAGAGTTTATAATATACACTTTGATTGGTTAAAGGCATTATTTATCCAGCACCAAAAATATGTTCCAGATAAAGAAGCCATAAGATACCTAATAGATTGTTTGGTATAGTTAAAGTATGTCAGTCGTAGGATTTATTTCTATACTGGGTATTTGTAAGTTTTTATTGTTAAAATTATTTCTCACTTTAGTTTTTTTTTTTTAACATTTTATGTAGTAAAATGGTTTTAAACAACAAATGTTTCTAATAGAAAACTGTCTATATAAAAGTCATTTGTAAATAAATTGTTTATGAAAAAAAAAATACTTGGCAACGTCAAAGAATGACTGGACTGTTCATTTGTATAGAATATTATGTATTTACTATCAGAAAAGCTTCTACTCAAAAAATAATAAATATCATTTTGTAAAACTTTCACTCAGCACAGAATTTAAAAAAATATTTACAAATTATGTCTGTCATATTTTTTTTTAATTCGTTAAAATAGCCTATTTACTTTTTTTTACAAATCTAAGGTATCTATTATAAATTAATTAATTTTAATACAACGAAAAGTCTTTAAAAGCCACAAAACTATGTAAAAAATTAAAAGATATTTGCGTATACCAGATGCCTATATATAATATATACTTATAATATAGGCTAGTTGGGTAACCTCCCCTCAAAATCAATCTTATGCTCATCAAATAATCATAAACAAAAACCATATAATACTGCAAAAAATCGCAAAATATCAATCGATAGAAATCATTAAATTTATTGATTTAACTATAAATGGATAATTTTACTATGATACTGACGACCTAAAAAAATAATATAAATACCAAAAATTTAGCTTTCGTAACCTATAAATATTGTAAACAAATGACTCGTATATTTTTAAAATATTGAAAGTTTTATTATTTTTGAAATATTTACATGTAGTTATATAATATAATATGTACATTTTTTACTTGTTTTATTTATTTTCTTAAAATGCTTGTTTACACAATTAGTTGTAAATTATGTTATAAAATGATATTGATAATATTATTATATAATTTGTGTGGAGTTCTAATAATTGTACCACCAAAAAAGTACAAAAAATATCGTATAACTTACAAAATATTAGGTAGGTACCTCCTATATGTATAATATGTTATAGCGTAAAAATAATCAACAATGCTAAATGTTAACTCAAAATTATAAATCTAAATTCAACGTTTTAATTTAACTAATGACCAATAATCACTTGTCTAATGATTCATTTGTACTGTAATTTATAATATTATTCAGAACTTTTTTAAGGATCGAAGAAAGAAATGATTACATGCAACGTGAAATATTCCTAACACATACTGTAAAAAATATAAAATCGTTGATAGACGAAAAGTAACGTATATATTACTATAAAATTCAAACGTGTACAAATTGATTAAAGTTTAAACAATTGAATATTCTCATAATAAAATATAAATATATAATATAGATAGTAAAATATATAGTGTTTAAAGTGTTTATATAATAATAGGTTATATCCTAATTTTCATTTTGTATATAAATCTCAATATGATTGTTAATATTAAATTATCGGTGTTAAGAGAGAGGAGAAGAGATAATAGGTACTAAACTAGTTTAAAAAATATGTAAGTCAATAAAAATATGCAGCATTTTTGGTACTTTCTTTTCGTGCATCGGAATGAATCTGTACTAACTAATTAAAACCGATAAAATTGTCAGCTCCCGCCAGTTTTAAATTTGCATTATTATACGGCTATTTTCCATACAGATATATCATAAAAGTAATATTATAATATAGTATTTTCGAATCATTACTATTAATAATTATCCCAGCACTGTCCCCTATATTATTAACATACATATATATAATATCCATGTGTATATGTGTGTGTGTGTGTGTGTGCGTACGTGTATAAAAGGGTGGTATATCGAAGGGGAGGGGATCGCACAATGAATAGAATACGTTGAGAGATGGGGACGATGAGAGAAGGGTTTAGGGACTTGGTCGGGCTTGGGGTGGTTGTGCGCTGTAAAACGGCGGCAGCCGTGGTCTTTTTTAAAACTAGATATATTGTTTAAACATAAAAATAAATAAATACATTTCAAAACAGACTTATTGCTTGTAGAATGTTTTATAAGACGAATATCTTTCGGTACGTGTATTTTTTAATAACCATATTGGTGGGCTCCAAACCGAAATCGCCCATTTCCAAAAAAAAAAATTCTTTATCACATTGAGTTTTAATTTTTTACTAGCCTTAGTTTGATGTCGGAATAATAAACTAATTTGATACGGTTGTTACGACCAACGATTTATATAGAAAATCTAAAAGTTTTTAATCTATTCAAATATTTTCAACGTTTAAACTTTCGAAATTCTTTATCGAACAATCTGAAAATTACTTTTAACCTAACCAAAATATATTTTGGTTTAGAGTCCAAACATTACGACCCACAAATTAGCATAATATTATAAACTGATAATTGTTAAACATTTAATTGAGATGTTGGAATCCGATATAGGACATTGCTGACTTGAATATATTTCGAAGTTTTCTGCGAGTCTTGCAGAGATTCGGAATATATCATTTTCTGCGTTTTTAGTTTTGTTATTGGATTATTTTTCAATATTTAATATTGCAATGCGTTTTATATAATTTTTTTTTTTATATTAATAATAATTTTTTTCTGTACAATTTCAGAATACTTTAATTGTAATAGTCATATAATCTTACTATGACCAGTAAAAATATTTAGGTGAATGAATGTTATTATTATGGGTTAAAAACAAATATATATATATATTATATATATTTAATATATTATTTTAACTAAATTGCATCTTCATAAACTAGTTACTCAAAACAATTCTAACTATTATAACATTGGTTGAACTAGAGTTGGGTCTCAAATTTAAAAAATGGTTTTTATTGAGTTCCTATCT
Organism: Pemphigus obesinymphae; assembly: GCA_025469235.1. NCBI lineage: Eukaryota > Metazoa > Arthropoda > Insecta > Hemiptera > Aphididae > Pemphigus > Pemphigus obesinymphae. The sequence continues at coordinate 22,857 of JAIPRL010000100.1, forward strand.
ATTTTCTTATTGACGTCAGTTAGATCTGAGCTAATAATTTGGTACAACTCGAATTAGGTTTGCAAGTGTAGGTATGTTTGTATAGCTGATATTTATTAATGTGTGGCTTGCATACATAGATTACACATGTCGTAATAAATTTATCGCGTTCAAATTATTAAGTAAGTAACACAATTTTTTCGTATTGGGGACTTATTTTTATTAGACCATGAAAAAAATGCTCTATTCTACAAATTTAGAAAATTAGTAGATTTTTCAGAGAGATTCAAATTTTTCGAATCAGCTCGAATAAATCAAAAAATCTCAAAATTGTATTTAATAATATTAAGTTAAATTTTATACATCAGAGATTAACAAAAAATCAACATTTTTAGACGACTTTCCAGTCAACTTCTACGTGGTTTTTTCTAGGTTTGATAGGCTGGATCTTGGAATCCAACTACAGTAATTGACAAAATACATCGAAACTCAACTCGAGTTGTAAGTTAACAATTTAAACCCAACTTGGTTCAAACAATATGTAATAAAATATCTTCGAAAAATTCGAAAAATCCCAAAATATTTTATTTTAAGTGGACGGACTACTAGGTCTTTTAGAGGTTATATATAGGCAATTTTAAGGTCATCTTAAAAAAATTAAAATTTATTGATAATATTTTTTGATTAAAAGTAATTTACAAAAATAGTTTCCTGTTAGCAGTACTTTTTAATGTTAGAAACATGTTTATACAAAAATGTATTTTGAATAGTCATTTTAGAGATTTAATATTTTTGTTATATATAATACGAGTATAAAGTATTAACTCCAAATAAATGATTTTTAAGGATGGGAAAATACTCCGTTTTTATTTAATTCCACGGACCGTTCTCCGACCAGATGGTCTGGGTATTTTTCATTTTTTTTTCGCTATTGTGCATTGGATTTACGATTTACGATTTTCCGTTTTCTAAAATAATATCTTCCTAGACTCACCTTGTATACATTCTGTATTCTATAGCAAAAGCTCGCAGTATCACCGGAGATGATGAGTGTTTATTGATATGCGGTATCCAGAAAATTTTAATTACATTAAATTAATAACAATAAATAATAAAACAGTTGATAAATACAAAATGTATATAAAAAACGCAAATAAGATGGAAGCACTTCGATCGATGAGCCGGATACTGATCGTAAATACTGGATATATTCAATTTGAAAGCAATGATAAATAATTGCTTTTTATAAAAAGATTTTGATCGGAATTCATTGTAATATACATACATACACAGTGCATATGTACATATAGTGTATATATAATATATATACAATATTACTATATATATCTACAATATATATAGTAACCATGGAATTTTATTTGTTAGTTTCTATGTACAAAGTGTGTCCAAAAAAGAATGAGACAATTTTTTTAAAGGCTAAATTGTCTTGTTGATTAACGGTTACACTAGTTTATAGAGTTTGATAAGACGAACAAAACAAGTCCATATCCGACTTGATAGTAGGATCCATTCGCTTGGAATAGACACTTTTGTAAAACGTGTTTCGCGTACCGCACACCGTTTTCAAGATGACTAGATTGCCAAGCAAAAATGTTTCATTATAAAAGAAAACTACTGGAAAATAGTACAATCTAGAATGAATTTGCTATCAAAAAATCTCTTTACTCCAAAACTTATACACAACTACTACTAACTACTTGAAATATTATTTCCAGAAAAAAAAAACGTCGGAGTAAAATCAATAAATTCATTTCCTTTACTTGAAAAAATCCAAAGTAAATTGATTTTTATATTCGTATGCGATATAGATGAATATTTAATATAATATTTTTGTAATATTGAATATTATTTATTCGTACTTATCAATATTGTAAAACTTGCGTATACAAAATGAAATCATGATTTCTTTTTTAATTCGGAAAATACCTAAAAAATTACTTATATTTGTGAAAAATTAATTTAAAATGTAAAAAAAATATAGGTTATTTTGATTCATACAATACATATTTAGATAGAAAATCCTCAAACACTACAGACCATGTGCTGTTCGTAAGTGACCATTTTGGTCTTGCTGGGAACTATTTAGATTTTCTGGTCTGTGTTCAATTAGTTTATTATTATTCAACTCATTATAACTTTTGAAACGTGCTTTTCCAGCATTTGTAGAGCTTTACTTTTACACTACATCCTAAGAGATGCCTATTATAAATATTAAATAGTTAGGATTTATTCATTTTTTATGCTACACTGACTGTAGAAGTTATACCCGAGTAGCATTTAGTTGGTGTTTGGTCGGTTCACTCGACCGAGAGGTGCATACAAAGTGCAAATGCCATTTTAAATCATATTTAAACTTTGTACGATTCCTGGTCGGTTAATTTAACGAAACTAATTAATTAAACGATCTTTTTTTTGAAGTTATGACAATTTAAAATTTGTCAGTTTAACGTGTATCACGTAAGTGATCCGAGTCCGATTCCCAGTCGAACATGCATAACATTTTTGAACTTTTTAATAAACAATTTTAACTAAAAATTTGGTCATGGTTACTATAAAATTATAGTCAAAATTGCTTCAATCGTAAAATACACATAACTATAATCATTTAGTAGTTATAATTAAAACATTAGTGGTTACATATACACAGCTTTAAATTATAGTTGATTTAACTTTAAATAGGGTTATTTCAACCATATATTTTTTTCGTGTTGACACCATATATATATATACTCTACATCCACTTCCATTCGGGAAGGTACTGGGAGAATTCCGTATGCCTCTGGAACTCTTGGTGCTGTTAGAGTTATACCAGATACCATTATTATATGTAAAATATTATATTATATAGCCAATATAGATAAATAGGTATTAATTGTTAAAATAACTGTAGAAACAATGATAGATATTTGTTAATATTATATGTTAGTGTTATAGCATTATTTTTAATATTCTAATATGGGTATAGATAATAACAATATTGTAATATTAAATTATATTATATTAATATTAATTAATATGTAATTTAATTAGAAATCGTAATTGAAAGATCATGTAATTTGAATACTATCGTATAATGTTTAAGAATATACAGCTATAACACGGATTTAATATAATACTGGTTTTTTATTTTTATATATTTCTATTTATACCATAGTTAAATATCTTTAAAAACACTATAATTCATGAGTAGAATGTGTTCCAATGGTTGAGGTATAGGATTATATTACTATAGGTATTAGGATAGGTTAACCGATACGAGTTCGAATCCATCTTCTGCTTACAATATTTTTTTGCATTTTTTCCCTGTTAATTTTCTAAATTTGAACGGTTATTGCACTAATTTTTAATCCAACAATGCACGGTTGATATTGTGTCAATTATTGTATTCAAAATCAGCGTATGAACGTATTACGACCGTTCCATGCATCATAATGATCGGCTAATTATCCAAATCCGTAATACATAAAAAACGGAAATATCACCAAAAAATGTATAAATTGTTACTTGGAGCCTGGAAACCAATATGGTAAATTCAGGGGTTGGAAAAACTTAAATAAATTAAAATATATATATATATTTACTACCGTTTTTAGTAATAATACTTTGCAAAGGCATGTCTCTCACCTAGTTCTCCAATGATAACTCATAGATAGGGACTTTAAATAAAAGAGCTGTAGCCAAAATCATTATTAAACTTTGTCCCTTAAGTTATGAACTCAGCAATCAAAATTCGGTTATCGACTACCCAAAAAAGGGACTTTCACTATATAAAATAAGTTTACCGGAGTGAACCTATTGGCACCGATCCGAGTCCATTCTGACTGTTATTGAATGCATAGCGCCTAATATGTAATTATGCTATAAAATTCAATTTCATGACATTCAGTAATTTTTATGTTACCTTTTTTAGTATTTGAGATTAGAGACAATATTTTGTTATTTTGTGTTGCGTCAAAATGAAATGACGCATACGAGATTTGGCGCCAAACGTTGGGCTTGAACAAAATGTGGTTGTAAAAATTGTATAAAAAGAAGTACAGATACGTCTACATATGTATACGTTTTAGATTTAGATCGGAATATGGCAATGCTGTGGTAACGCGTTTGGTGGTCAGAGTGAGGTTCAAATCCAGTCGTTAGAAAGGTGTATTTAGAATCTGTAATGAATAATCTCAAACCGTCGAATTTTTTTCAATGAACTAGTTTGGGTTCAATAGGACTGAAATAGAAACGGCCACTTAAATCCTGGAACGTAGTCTGCGGGATGGTCGTAAATGATGCAAATTCATGGCTTGAAAACTTCATTATTTGTTTGTTATAATGTTTTCCTTTATAAAATGTTATATAAATTTCGTGTTATATCGTTTTCCGTTTTAAATCGTTATCGATTTTCATGGTTATTTATTGTTATTTTGATTTTGCAATATAACCTTATTCGTTAAAAAACTTATTTAAATTTTGTGTTTTAACGTTTTTCGTTTTAAAAAAATTATTTTTATAACGTTTTTATACTCTAGATACTCTAGATCTGTCCGTGGATCGCCAAGGACCTTAATGGAAACCAAACGGGTAATTTCAATTTTGGTTTCTGATTCTCGTCGGAACAGTCATCCCGGGATGGGATTTATATCGTAAAAGCAGTGCAACTCGTTCACTCAAATGTAAAATTGTTTACCTGAAAATCAACGACTCGTTTGCGCAAAAGAAAAATATACTACCTATTATTTTTTCTCCAATGTAAAGAACATTTTATGTTATTACTATATCATAAAACTTATATCAGTGTCACAAATCACAGCAAAAATTATTGTATATAAATTAAATAATGTTTATTTTATATATTACAAATTATAATCAATAATAAATAGCTATATGTATAGGTACAATGATTTTTAATCCTGATGCTTGTTCGAAGAAAACACTCTTTTATCATAACTTTTGTTAATTTAAGAAGAAATATGACGTACGTTTCTCATAGATAGATGAAAGTTATATGCGAAAACGGTTATAGTTATCGGTTTAGAATACTTTGCCGCAGGTATCTAAAATCTGTGTGGATAATCGAGTGAAGTTTTTTGCGCATACGAGTAAATGGTAAACCCGATGTAGCCTTGTTAAAGTGTGTAATCTAAACTTTATGAATTTATATTTAGTAGCTACAGTATTTTTAGTATAGTGACCAGTAGGTACGCGAGCAATACTTACAAAGGGCGTATTTACATTATTTCGGCCAATTTTATTTGAAAAAAAAGAATGATTATTGTAAAATTCATTTTTAATTTAAAAGACACAATTTTCATTCGGTTACTTCTTTTTTGTAATTTTTTTTAATGAAATAATTTTATATGGGCAACTTAGAAAAAAATATTTTTCAAAAATATATAATGAGAAACAGGTTAGGAAAATTATATATAGATACACGGCTGTAATTTGTTTAGCTAGAGATCTTCCGTTAGGTTAAAATACAGCTTACTATTATATTATACTCACAGTTATAACATTAAAAAAATTTTCTCGCAATTTTTCCCTTCTGTCTTTCTTTCTCTCTCTCTTTCTCTCTCTCTCTCTCTCTCTCTCTATATATATATATATAGACAGACAGAAGAGAAAAATTGTATATATATATATTATACTTTGTTTAAACTATATTTAATAATATATTACAAAGTATAACATGAAAAAAAAAGAAAGAATGAGAAAAAATATTGTAGTTTTTAATATTGTAACTGTTTAGACTGTACAGTGTACAGTATAATATAAAAGTAAGTAGGTAGTACTTACTGAACTTATCGAAATATGATAACACATGAGAGCATTTTATAATTTTATTTATTTGAAAATTGTTTAGTACCACATTGATTATAATACATCTAATAATACGATAATATATTCGTTATTTTATATTATATATTTATACAAATACATATGTAATATGTCTTCGACATCCAAAGCATGTAAAATGTTTTATATTATTCTACCAAAATTCTAAAAATGTATTATACTCGTATATTAATTATACCAATATTTTGTACACTTTATAAAAAATGGAAATTTATTCATAAAGTGGTTCACTTTTCATAAAGGTGGAAAGTGTTATTGACTAAATGGACACGTATAAAGTGTAAAACATATTATTTATTATTCAAAATTTCAACTTATTTATAATAATTATTACTTATATATGTTAGTATTGTTGGTGCAATATGTTTTTCTTATATATCCTTTTTTGAAATAATATTAATATAATAAGTACCTACCTACTATAATTATTTGTAAAAATTGGGTTTGATAATTTTCCTATACGAATTTGAAATACTATTAAATGGTATATTTCATTTTAAGAAAATATGTGTAAAATGTTTATAACACTGAATGTGAAATAAATACTAACACCTACTCCATAATAATTTCATATTGAAAATACTCTGTAAATCATTTTTAACAATTTGTATTTAACCTAACATGTAACCACCAACCTTACTTAATCCCATTTCGAACACTGTCATCGTTTATCAATGTTTAAAAATGTTTGAATAATTTTTAAATATAATTCTCAGAGTATTTGAATCAGGACTCAAATCAAAAAATTGTACTGTTTAACGTTATAACACTTTAAACGTTACTGAATATTTAGTATTTTACGTTCTTACAATTTTAAACTTTTGTTTAGTATTTAATGTTATGACAATTTAAACGTTATCAACCCATTTTCGTTTAATGTTGTGTTTTATTAAACTTTTAATTTATCGTTTCTGTTACGTTATTTGTTATTTATTTCAATAGTTTTTTGACATGTTAACGTTTGATAATTTTTTTCCCGGGAATACGCATCAGAGTAAATGAGTATATACCAGAGTATAATATGCATTACCACAATGCATGCTAAAATTTAACAACTTTTATTTTACAGGGTATACGCTAAATAAATAACAAGGCCATGAATGAAAAAAAAAAATTTGTTCGATTAAAGTATTAAGTATTTATTTAAAAAGTATACAGGGTTTCTATATTATAGAATGGAATCAACATCCCCGTAGATATACCTTATTAAGTAGGTATGTATATGTTTGATTTATATTTCGTATTGATCATTTATCATTAATCAATCTATAGTAATGAGTAAATATCAGCTACATTATTTTGTATCCATTTATATATTATATTTCGAATACATTTTTCATTTATATTTTTAAATGTTATCGGAAAGTATGAATTAGTAAGTACATCTACGTTTAAATTTTATTTAATTAACGTTGTTAAAAATATTTCCGAAAATGAAATTGTAACATTTAATGAATGTTTAAAGTTTTACCTAGTATTTTTTTAGGTAGGTACGTATTCAAATACATTTTAGAAGTTTTAAGTTAAATATAAAACCTATTTATGTAAATATGTAATGAAGATTACCTAGTATAAAATTACTGATTAGGGTACTCGAAAATGATTACATTATTTGACGGAAGAAAAATGAAAGAATAATGCACATATTTCAGTAGGTTGTCGTCATTATTGCAATGTTTAACGTTGTACAGATTTCGCAATATATTTATTAAAGTGTAGTTTAAAACACGTTTATATTATATGTATATATTTATTTAAAAGTATATTTTAAAATGTCAAGGTCTCTACAGTTCCCGACTCCGGAGTTGATACTCAAAAATCCACTTCTCTTCCTGTGTCAAAGTATAATATCGAATTATTTTTTTAAAATAGTGAAGCTAAAATAAAGTTTCCAGGTCTATCAAAAGTATATAATAAAATAAAATATAGTATATATAAAATAAAAAGTACATAGTAATAAAATGTCATATTGTCATTCTTATTTTAAAATAACTGCTTGAATTAATGAAAATGAGGATCTCAAGAGGCTATATCAATGATTTTTAGAAAAACATATTCAAGAAAATACTATAACTAAATTACCATTTAATGATATTTTAGAGTTAAGACACTAAAAAATGGGATATTTGTACATTTAATATTGTGCTCCTGCTATATAATAAGAGAACGGTAACAAGCCTATGAGATTATATTTGAAATGTAGTCCTTTAAATATTTAATATTGTATATTTTGTACAGGTATTTATATAAAAACCATTTTAAAGTGTCTTTTTATTTGTTTTTACACGTGTTTTTGAACAAATGACGTGATTACATAACAATAAAATATGGTACGAATACTAGATAATTTATAGATTACTTTTAAAATATGTTTGAACATTTCAGATTCTGAGTGATGTGAGGAAATTATTGATTTTACAATGATGTATTATTTTTTTATTCTGTGAATAACTTTTCAACCAAAAAGAGTCAAGTTAGAGTTTTGGAATGTGTACATTAACGATTTAAAATTGATTCTAGATATTATATTTGAGAGGTGAATTTTTAATTTTTCAGTAGTTTTCATAAGAGTGAAATAAACTACCTTTTTTTGTACTATGTATAAGAATATGCAGGTATGCAAAATGCAGTTTTGTATATACATTCAAGAAATACAACAAAATACTTATAGGTAGGTACAGTGTTACATACTTATACAGGGTGTACACTGTACATATATATATATATTATATGGTATATTCATTCTTTTACAACGTATATACCTATTTTTATTCGAGAGGGAGGGGGATGTGGATTACATTTTTTATACACCAAAAAAAAATTTTTATATATAAATGTAATATTAATATAGAAATTAAAATCCCGGTGAAGCCGAGTACGACAGCTATTATATTATATTTAAAATAGATTCGAGAATATCGTTTTTGATAGAAAATTAATTTTATAGTTAGTATAGTATGTATGGTGTATACTATATAGGTATATACAGTGTAGATATCTGTTTGTAAATTTGTCGTATTTACAAAATCGGATTTGTACATTATATGTGGTTATGCAAAATATAGTTTTTTACTATACCATGCACAAATAATGTTCGACCTGTAAAATTCGCAGTCTGTCATCTAGAAATCAATAGCGTATTTATACACATTCAATGTGCATTAAGCCACGCAAATGAACCTTGCAGTTATGGTAATAAGAAAAATGTATTAAACAAATAAATATAGGATAGCGTAGAAATAGAAATATTTATTTTACAACACGGTTATACATACAGTGATTTTTTTATACGTAGGCAAGATAAGATTTTTCCGTGCCTATCATTTTATCATTTTCCTCCAAATAAATAGATATTTTTTACATACGAGTTAAGTAAAAATTATATATTTATTTATAGTTAGGTCAACTATAAATAAAGATTAATATTATAATGATACAATAAATTAATAGTTGACAGTACTATAACGATTTAGTTGGATTTATATAATTGAAATTACGATATGATTATGGTTAAAATGCAACATATAATCATAGTTAAATTATAGAGTAACTACTCTAGGTATAATAAGTAGATAAAAAAAAAAAAAAATTGACTTATCGATACAAGATTCAAACTCGCACAAATGTAGGTACCGTATATATCAGTAATGTTTATTACTTTACGCACTAACCCTCTAAAAAATATTGATAATTTAAATATATCTCTAATAATTTTTTAAGCTATTTCATAAAATAAATTATTAACTGATAATAAAAATGTAGTCATATTTTGTTTGTCTAGAAGAATAAATTTAAAATTCAAAGAGTTAGGGCGTACAATTGACGATCTATGAAACCAATATATTCTGATATCAATTTTTGATGAACAATATTTATTGGAATCCCCAAAAAAGCAAAGAACCTGAAACTTAAAAAATTAACTCCACAAATTGAAATCGTTTTTAAATCCGAATCCCGTTAACTGAAAAAATTTAACTCGTTTAAATTCTGATATCCGTAATCCTGGAAAAATTGGAACAATTTTTTAACTACGTACCAGGAACTCGGAAAAACGAAAACTGGTTTAAACTCGTAACCCAAAACATTTTAACTTGTTTTAAGTTCTTGATTTAAATTACTAACTAAAATGAAAATTCCATTAAATAAAGTCTTTGCCCCAAAACTCTTACTATCATTTCTTCTATCTAAAAGGTGCTCACAGAAAAATAACAATACAATTGTATAATTAATAGTTTTTTCGTTTCGTTTAGATTTTAAAAATTTAGTAAAAAGTTTGAAAGTTAAAAGTTGTAAGTTTGAAACATAGGCTTAATGATTTTCGAGAGAAGTGATAAAAATTTTTAGGACCTAAATTGTTTTAAGAATAGCGTATACCTACTCATAATTTTTTTTTACCAATACACCATTGTATATAACTACATTTTTTATCTTATTAATCGCAGTCAAAATGTATATAAAATATAGAAGATAAGATGCCGTAGAATGGAGGTTTTTTATTCGAAATATTTTTTTTTATGGTTTTTAAATTTTATTTTAAAATTTCACCATTTTAAATCACGAATTTTAAACTATATATATATATATATAAATAATTTATAAATATTTATATATATATAAAAAAAATAACATATTGCAAAAATTCCATACTCGCGCACAGTAAATACTCTTATCTTTCATATGTGTATACATTTTGATTTTGCGTTTATAAAGAGAAAAATTGTAGTTGTAGAGCTTGAACATTTTTAATAAATATCGTAATAACACAATAATAAAAATAGTACTGACACATTACTATTTTTAAATTACTTTTAAAATATAATTAAAATGTTTTAATTCTTGAATTTTCATTTTTTGTAAAACTTTATAAAAATTCCTTTTACGGAACCCCTTAAAAAGCGGGTGTATTAGAGGACCTACAAGCCCAATTTTTAAGGGGCCTTCTATAGGAAAATTGTATGAAATTTGAAGAGAAATAAAATCAAACAATTTAAAAAAATTTAAATATATTTTTATATTTCAAAAATTGGCCTCATCAGTCGCTACATAATGTTGTTAACTATAATTTGTGTTTTGTTTCGTATTTTTAACATGTTTGTAAGTTGATAAAAATGAAAAATGCTGATGAATGTTTTTAATTGAAAAATTATCGGTGTTGAATCCTTTTATTAGACATACTTATCAACTGTATTATAACAAGAGTTAGATAATAATTATTTACATATTCTAATTAAGGGTGGATTCAGGGTAGAAATAGGGAAAATTCCCCTTCCCCAAATGTCATGAGAGGTTTTTATAAAATATACTTATATTATAGGTTACCTGAAAATTACCTTTTTTTTCTGCTTATTTTTATCAATTTTTGAAACTGATCTAAAAATAAAATTGTATAAAAAATATTTACAAAAGATTTTTATTTATGGTAATTTTTCAATTATATTATATACTGTAAAATTTAATAAGCCATAACATACTAATACCGTACTATCAAATGTGATTTAGTTTTAAACTTTTATTATTCGAGTAGAAAATAATATATGTAAATTATTATTCCTTTTTAATCTGAATTACTGTACAGATATATTTGTAGGCAATCCTCAGAGTTGGTTTGTTTGAGAAGGTTATAATCAGTAAAATATAGTTTGTAGAATAAATTATTTATCTACTTAAAATTGTATATATACTTCAAAGATTAATTAAATATGCCTATCCCAAGGTAGGCTTGGAAATAACCGTCCACGTAGCGAATTCGATGATTATTTTAGAGACGGGGAAGAATAGAGATATTTATGGAATAAAGGAATAATGCCACCGCAGGATCAATATTATACTCTTCAAATAATGATGAAAAAAACTGCAATGAGGGAGCGATCGCCATGTCGACCCCCTCCTCCAATCCACCCGATGCCACTTAGTGGGAGGAAATAAAATACTAAAATAATAAATAAAAAATAATCAACAAAATAACTTGATCTTGCAGTATAAATCTTTTACATATTATTTTACCACAGTTAAACATGAATACTTATTAATTATACTAATGCATGTATTGTCTAAGTTGAAACAGTAGTTTTCGCTTACTAGCGAAGGCGAAGAATAACGGGAACTTTGGACGATTTGCATATTTTTTCAGTCTCTGTTATAGTTATAAACATTTTTAAATTGATTTAATTAATTATTAAATAATTATGTTTATAGAAAATATATATAGAAACAATTAAAAATGAAATAATTCCAGAATGAAAATAATCAGAAAAAATGCGGACCATTTACATAATATTATGTAGATACAAATTCTATTTGCTGTGAAATCAAGAACAAAAAAATTATACCTATACGTAATAAAAAATATTCATACTTCTCAGGCCTATAGAAATTATAGAAATAAAAACAATAAAATAATATATATATACCTAGGTATGTGTGAATATGTAAAATAGACAACATTTTACAAATATTTGAAAATTTAAAATTAAATAATATTTATCATGTTTAAGAATGTATAAATACCTATATATAAATAATAATAATATAGTTTTTCATCATGTTTATTAAAGGGTAGAAAATGAAAATCTACTCCTGCGATATTCCGTATAGTTGTACCTAAATATAATATTATAAATATTGTATAAATAACAAAAATATGTAATTTTTTATATTATTTTGAGTAGGTATCTATAAATAAAATTATATAAAAACGTTAAACTTTATGGTGATTATATGAACTAATATGCCAGACTCAAATAATCACATTTACGGTGGTCAATACTGCAGTGATTGCTAAAAAAAATACACCCACTGCACAAAGCGTATACTTTTTTATACATTTTATGTACGCATTAAATCATTTTTTAAATATTTTCATTTGGAGATTAAAAATATGTATAAACAATTGAATATTTGATCTCTGAAATAATAATACACATTATTAAAAATGAATTGAATTTATTCAATATTCCTCTAGATAGAAATTGAATTATCTTGATATTTATCTATGTATACACTCAGTTCAGTTATCTTTATCTATATGCCGACGACATGTAGTGCTGTTATCTTTATGTAATTTTATCTATATAACTTTTTCGTTTTATTGTTCCAACACTGATTGTCAAACGAAAAAGTGAAAATATCGTTTCCATATTATAGAATAATATATAATATATTCTCCGATTTCCGGTCCAAAACTCTCACAAAAAATCATCGTAAATTTTTTAAGCAAAATACCGTGAACGTATACATAAAATAATGTATTTTATTCAATTGAATATTTTCTACAGCTTGTCTAGTAGATAGTGCAACAAGCAATAAAACGAATATTTAATGTTTACGTTACTGCAGTTTTAACTAAGAAAAGAGGTAAGACGGAGCGATAAACATTTTGAAAGTGTGCTAAAAAATAGTGTCTTGCTCTCTAGTGTTATGTTAAAAAGTAATAATAATGGTTTTATGTAAATATTATGTTTTTCTTTGACGTTTTGTACAGAGAACTGGAGTAGAATATTATCATGGTGAAATACTCGTATATTATATCGTTGAAAATAATTTCTGATAGTATAATTAAAATTAATATAATAATATTATAGTACTGTTTTTGTTTTTTGATATATTTTACGTATTTTACTAGTATAATATAAAATATAAATATTGATTTTTTCATGTGTATTATAAAAGCAGGCCGTTTTTTTTTATGTTTGAGCGTAAGTATGACAAAAATAAAAACAAACCGTATACAATACGAACAGTATAGGTATGGAATCGATATATGAATTTATACTAGAAATATACAAGGGTATGTATAGGTATTAATTACAGCAGTTTACTGTACCTATAATATAGTTCGAAACTAACTAATTTTTAGTACCTATAGTACCTATATTATTTCAGTACTTCGACTTTTAGTTGTAGAATATAATAAATTAGTGTCTATAACTAATATTATTATTGTCTAACGTAAAATAACAGATTGATGTTTATAACTATTATTTCTTTAAAATAATAATAATAATATACCTTTATATGTCTATTCTCTTTCCGCCATGAAAAAAATCCACTCTCAAAAGATTAGTACAATATATAAAGTATAAGTTAATATTTTGTTCATAATTTTAGAACCTATACCAATTATAAATATTATAATATTTATATTATTATTATTTATTATATTAATATTTGATAATTACTATCCAATATCATAATAATGTATGGTTAAAAAATAATATTGATGAATTATAATGATTTAATATTTGGATTTCTTCGACGTTACGGAAGTTCTTTATACGTAATACAACGATTATTCAAGTAAATGTTTTGTGTTGATAGAAAGTTGCACCCTGCATGTTCCGGAAGGTACGTAATTAAACAAAATAAAATCTAAACTAAACAACCGAGGGACAAAAAATCGTAAGCATAAAATATCAAAGGTCAAAAAGTTCAAAGAAGTTGGTTTGATTATAATTTTCTATAAAACAATTTGTGGGATCTGTATAGATATTGCAGGTAGATAATTCAAAATTGAATCAAACGTTGAAATTTATTAATAATATTGAAATTGGGTTTTTGGATCATAAATGCTGTTTGCCTGATCCTTTATTGTGTTCAGTTAAGTCATTTGGGAACTATTCACCACACTTAACTAAAAAAAAATACACTTTTTAAGTAAATAAAGAAAATTAAATGTGCATTTTAAAAGCTGTAATAGTTATTTATGATAAAAATCTTTACCTACCTATACTGCAGCGTATTCAACGGTAAAGATAACACGAAATATTTCGAATGAACGACTTAGAATTGGAATCGGGTGTTTTTTCACTTCATAAAAGGATAAAATTAAACTATTTTTTGAAAATTCAAAAATGTAACGCTTTTTGTCCACGCATGCCTAAAACTACTATTGTTAGATATTGATTTATAATATATTGTATATAATGTATAATGTATTTTAAAATATACTTTAAAAAGTATACTTTTAAAGTATAAGTATACATTAAAATACATTTAATCATCATATATAATAAATCAGTAATATTTCGTTATAACAACATTGAGTTATTATATAATTAAACACCTTACTAGCAATAAGATTTTTAGTCCCAGATTCCAATATAAACTAATTATTTAATAACGTATTTTTCCAAATTTAGTTGTTGCAAAACATGTATTTTAAATATTAATGTATATTTTTATTTAATTCGTTTAGTTTTTAAACAAAAAAAAAGTTATCCAAATAAAAGACGATTCTGAGAGTGAAGTTTGTTAGGTATAATATTATTAAAAAAAAAATTTACCATAAAAACTTGTTTTTATTTTGTTATTCCCTTTTATTTATAAAGTATTTTCTTTTTAGAAAATCTTGAAAAATCGAAAAGTAATGTCTGCAAAGTACACCAATATTCTATCAAAAAAGCTCTATAGAATCTATGTTCTAAAACTCCTACTCAACTCCGTCTACCCAAAATATGCATACAAACAAAAAACAACACATCATCTTAAACCAATACATTTTTCGCTTCACTCAGGGTCTAAAAAAAGTATTTTAAAAATATAATATTTAAGATAATCTATAAAAGTTGCAGTCAAGGAACTCACTGTCATTAATAAAAAAATCACCTCTAAAATCAAGATTTTTTAATAATATACTCTTGAATAAATATAATTTTGAATACTAGAATTTTTTGAATAATGAATAAAATAATAGAAATAGTTTTTCAAGTAGTAGGTATTTTTGGATTTCGAAAAAATTGGTAGATTTTTCAATAAACTTCCATTAAACTAATATTAAAAACCATTAATTATTCACGTGAGTTATAAATCCCTAAATAATTAAATTTATAATTTAATTAATCCCTAAATTATCTATTCCTGAATAAATTAAATAATGATTTTATATGGAATTTAAATATTTAAAATAGTTTTAGAGAGGAGTTAGGTTTTAAGAAGACAAAAATATCTCTTTTTTTAATAAAATATTTATTTGTACCCTTTCTATAGTTTTTAACTCGAACAAAAGTAGAGTCGGGACTTTTTATATAATAATAAAATTAAATAGTTTCACATCCTCTTATTTATAAAACTCATGTTCAGATATGTACCTTCACATATTAGGGGAATCAAAGATGATTTTTTGATAGCTACAACGAGTATGGGCACAAAATTATTCGACGGGTTAGGTAATTAATGGCCGGCTTGCATCAGAGACCAGACACTACCAGCGAGAATCGTCTCGTAGGATACTCCACCATTTGCTACCTGGGAGTCGAATCGGGGACCTCGAGCGCCGAAACACGCTTTTCGCCCACTCGGCCACAGTGTAATATTATTTTATATAATAGGTATAGACTATATAGATATATATATATACTATATATTTTAAATATTACACAATAAAGTACCTTTCGTACCATTCGTGCACTTGGGATAAAAAAAAAGTTCTAATTAAATAAATAAAAATATATTTTCAAAAATTAATTATTGAATTATTTGTAATTATAACTCATATTAATACTATTGATGTTGTTTTAATGTTAAAAAGATCCTTAATTATAGCTATATAATTTCTATATATTTCTGGGCCACTATAATTTTCAAATAATGGTCAACATAGAAATATCGTGTTACCAACCATACAATAATAGTTATATTATTGTATCAAAGAATAAAATTTATATTAATTATATAGGTTAATATTCCGGAGCTATAAAAAAAATATAGAATTATACATGTGGAAAAATATTTTTTAAATAACTTTCTCAACTATATTATAATTATTAAAGCTCAAATTGTATGGGCAAATATAGATAATTAATGTTTTTTTTTTAAAAATTGAAAATAATTTTTACTTTTGACCCCAGACCAGTGGTTAAAATATAGGGGGTGTAGAGAAAGAAACTATATATTCCCCCATGGGCTGTATTTAAAAAATATTTTGTGACATTCATCATATCTCTGAGTTTTGGATGTGTATATTTTTTTTTTAGTTCTATACCTTATTTTAAAGATATAGGTATAGGACCTACATTTGAATGAAAAATGCAATATTTTTTCGATTCTATATAATATAAAAGTATATAAAAAAAACTACTTTTCCAAGCATGAAATTCGATTTATACATCATAGAATTGAAAAATGTAACTTTTATACTGCGAATTTTGTTCGTTTAGGCATTTTAAGGAGTTTTATATGGGACATTGCATTACAATTTACGAACAATCTTTTTCCATTTTATAACTACTTTGAAGTAAAATATAGTATGTATTTAAAAAAAAACATATAATTTAATGAATGGTAAGGAGGATTGAACATCATGTAATAAATATATGTATGTTGATTTCTCAAATTTATGCAAAAAAGCGATATAAAAAATGTTTTCATTTAAACCCCCACAAAAATCCTGTCAACGTAATTGACTAATACGATAGACAAATTTTAAAATGTATATATTGTGTATATATATATATATATATATATATTTATATATTTATTACAATAAATATATATATTCAATTGTTATTTGTGAAAAATATACCGTTTAATATAGTGAATTAGTGATTATTTTCAGCGATCAACGATAAGACATAAATTGAATATTTCACGTATAGTATAAAATAATTAATCCATATATATATCGGCTAAACATAAAATTGCTTGTGACGTCGTTCGAGTAGCATCGCATATAATTTATTCAAACTGTTGTACTGTTGTACTATGTTATACTGATATCTACTTTTAGTTAATTTATATATCCCTCTCTCGTCCCAAAAACAATTTTTGGTTTCAGTCAAAACTTCTCACCGAACGTTTCCACAATCCCTTCACCCTTTTAATACGGCGATTCTTCAATAGATGGTATCTATAATTCCCCCGAGATCACGATGAGCATCGCTGTGTTTAAACCGAATAATAAATTCTTCGAAATAAAAAAAGATGTAACTCTATGACAATAATTTGATACTTTTTAAGAATATTTTTATGGAACATAAATAATAGTAGAAATTTTTTATCCTTTTTCAAAAGTAAATAATGGAATCAAACATCTTTAAGCGATCAAAATATCCTACTGGGGCGTATTGATTCCAGCTGAGACATTTTGATTCTATCGAGTGGACTTTTTGTATTGCGTGAACTTTTTGTGTTTTTTATTTGTAGATATTTTTATCCTGTTTCAAAAAAATTAAAGAAAATAAAGGATAAATGAAAGGTGAAAATGCACAACAGGATATTGCTAAAATTTTGAAAATCGAGTTGGACATGGGTCTAAAATACGAGGACTTTAAATTCTCAGTAAAATTAAACTATATAGATTATTTTTATTAGTAAAATCGATAATAACTTGTTCAATACATAACGTGACATATTATATTTTAAGCCAAATCATAATGTTTAGACGTTCAAAACGTTTTGTCCATGTTATTTGTACTGGAACAAATTTCTTATCAATTCAAAACTTGATATTGCTGGTTATATATATTAATGTCAATACAACTATAGTTCTATTGTTCCTATAGCAACTATTGTTCTACAATTATTAAACTTTTTTGGTATTTAAAATATTATTTTATGAGATTATGTTTTGTAATTTTATTATAATATTTTTAATTCATTAAAATCTTATTGAGATACGAGTATGTGCTTACAAAATCATGTTACCCATCAAATTATTCTAAGTTAAACGCCAAAATTAACAAAAATCCCCATTAGACAAAATCAACTTATTTATTCATGGATGGACGAAATCTCTTTGGTATTTATAAAATAGGACAAAATCTCCCCAACGAAAAAAATATGGAGGAATATAATTTTTTACCATTTTTTGGATTGATTATTTTTATTATTATTATTTTATTTTGGAGTTATCATTTTTTTAAGTTTTTAAAAATTATTAAATAAGAAAATTAACTTGAAATTACTATGTTGAAATAATTTAATTATTTTCTTAGATCAAAATTGTTTATAAAAAAATTGTATAATAGGAAATTATAAGTTTTAAAAATTATGTAACATGCAATGATACGCTTTTTTGGTAAAACAACTTATTAATTGTATTTTATCCCATTCCAAAATTTCTAGTCAAAAATATCTACTTTATATGTTATTTCTTAACTTGTTTTTATTGTAAATTACACATTTAACACTAACAGTAAAAATAGACAAGATTAAAAGCGCAGTTATCATTGATTTTTCGAAATGTGATATTTCCAGAAATAATACGTTTTGCATCAGCAGAATAAAAAACAGCCATTTTAAAATATACTATTGTCATTAATTTTGAAAACCGTTAAATAAAAATAAAAATAATAACACGTTATGATCTAACATGACACGATATGACATTTTAAAAACTCCAAATTATGCTTAATATTCAATTTAGGTATATTTCAACACTTTTAGGACCGTTATTACAAAGTCTTGCTAGGCTATCCGCTAACTTAGCGGAGACATTTAGTAACCACTTTTTATAATATCATTTTATGAAGTCATGTTATGCTAAATGTTCCCTCTAACTTTAGAAAGATATTTTATATCCACTAAATTTTTATCAAGAAGAATCTATGGATGATTAAAATTAACCTTACAATTTATAAATTTAACAAATAATTCGTTAATATTATTCATAATTTTTAATACTATCATTAAGACAAATTAGCCAATTGGATTAACCAATGAACAACGTTGCATACTCTTTGAAATTATTTAATTAATGGATAGTGTTAACGGAACACTGTAATAATGAAGTCATTACTAAAGTTCTGGTTAAACTAAACTATACGTTAGCTTAAATAGCAGTTAAATAAAATTTAGTCGAACATAGTAATAATGTCCCTTAATCAATTTATTTTCATTTTCTACATCCTAATATAAATGTAAAATAGTTTATATTCATTCATATGTATGAAACAGTTTTTATTACTTTTTGAATATTTTAAATTTTGGCAATAACATGTTTTACATTTCCACCCTTCAAATATAAAGTTTATAAATTCATATTTTTATAATTATAATATCATTATGGATAGACTAAAGAACTTTTTATGCATATCGACGAGTTATTAGTATACAAACTATTTTGGTTTAAAAATTATGAAACTGTATTAAAAAATCTATTAATTTATCATCATTTTTTTTTTTTTAAATATAGGTATAGATTGATAAGGTTACAATTCCTTTATTATTATTATTATTATTATTATTATTAAATAATTTTGTATTCTTTTCATTAATTATGTAATATTAAATAGTATTTACATACGACCTAATATAACCTAGTATAACCTAGTGATTAGCATTATCGATTTCTCCAGAGATTGCAATTTTATCGCTTACATTTTACTGCTTAATAAATGATAATAATTTTCATCTTTTTGTAAAAACCATAGTTGTATTATCAAAAAAAAAAATGTTTAGATAATTATTATCACATAAGTATTATATCTATAAAATATATAGATATATTTTTTTTTGTAGTATTGTATGTATTATAAATTATAATCAGTGATACAATAATTAGATAATTTGTTGTTGTTGATAAGTTACTGGTATATAGTTAGGTACCAGAGAGATTTTTGATAAAAAAAAATAGTCATTGATGTTGTCAATACCTACTATGTTTTAAAAATGGTTGTGTAAAGTATGTATAATAATTTAAATAATCAATGTAATACTAAGAGAAAATTTGATAATTATGAAGTTTAAATATTATTTGGAGTTGTGAATATCTTTCATTCTATGCTTATATAAATGAATATCTGGTTGAATATCTTATATAAGAATACAGTTTATTTATATAATTACTAACGTTATCTTAGGGTGTCTAATTTTTTTTTTATAAACTGACGATCATTAAAAACTATTTATTAGGTACCTAATTTATTAATACTGAATTAATAATTTTAATATTTTTAATTATGAAATACCACAAAATATTGTTAAACAATGAACTTATTTTTCATAAAACGCATTTAAATATGAATGGTAGCGTCTACTTTCGTTTTTATATAATTTTAGTCCTGTTACAGAAGGTTGGTCCATTGTCTTTCAGTTCTCGGACAGGATAATGCACTATTACAATTTTAAATTTGATAATAAAGTTATATCATTACATTTGAAAGTTTGGTATTAAAAATTATAATTAAATAATATATTATATTATTATTAATTAATTATTTAATTAACTAATTTTAATTAAATATTTAAAATATTGTTTAAAAAATGTAACTATGATGACTTCATTTTGTTACTTTCCACGTGTTTCTAAAATATTTCTTTTATAAAAGATAATTTTCCTTTATACATAAGGTAAATTATAATATATATAAAATATAAAAGTAATATATATTCCTTTATACATAAGAAAACTACTTGGTTAACCGTAAAATAACCGGTTTAAAATATCAACCAAAACTAATTTTCTATCGAATAAGCTCATTACTCCAAAATTCCTGCTCAAATTATACGTGAAAATATGTCATGTTTAAACTAATAAATTCCTTATTTTTTTAAAATACAAAACTAAATTAAAATTTCTTTAACCCATCAATGAAAAGAAAAAAATAGTAAGTAAATTCTATTGATATACTAATTTTATATGCTATTAGATTAGTAAATGAGTAAGAGTAACCTTAGAACGTAGAAAATGAATATATTAGAATATTAATTACATACGATGAACTCTATAGTGTAGGTGTAAAAACATTAATACATTAAAACATTGATGGTTTTTTGTTCCATTTTGGATTTTTTTTCATATCTCACATATTGATTATTTTGAAGAGGTTAAAATATATTTAAAATAGAAAAAAACATTCCCAAGGAGATAAATATATATCCTATAGTAGGTATATATATATATATATATATTATATAGTTTTCATTCAATAAATTTCATTATTTTATGATTATTTATTACGTTTTTTAGAGAAAATAAATTAATCATAAAAATTGAATAACATATAGGTAACCTTTTCAAAACTGTATCTACAAGAATATATATTTTTAAAATTATTCGGGTATTAAATTGTATTTCTATAAAAATCTTATAGTTTCCATTTAATTTTGGATTATTATTATTAAGGATAGGCATTGACTTTAGTTTAAGTTGATATAGGTTAAAGTTAAGTTAAAAACTTAAAAACATATATGATTGTTAATTTTTTAACATTTGATAAATTTGGTTTCATTTGGTCAACTTATCAAAATATCTATAGTTCAGAGTTCTGAAAACGTTGTTTGTTTAAAGTTAAGTTTTAAAAAAACAGTTTAAACCTAAAGATCACGAAAGTACTAATTAAAACGATTTTTTTTTTATCAATTAGCGACTTTTTTAGGTATCCACTCCAAAACTATTCAATTCTTTCTAACAAAAAAAAAAAAAACATGTTATACGCAATATACATAAATAAAAAAAGTACATTATTATAAAACCAATACATATCCTGCTATACACTTAGAACTTAAATATTATTTTATTGGGAATCGAAAGTTTATAAAAATCTAACATATTTTGTTCTTTGATTATTTAATGATAAAATCTATATATATATATATATATATATATATATATGGTGAAAATTTTTAATTATTACGCAACGAATGCTCAACGTTATTGGGAAATCTCGAATAAATCAAATGAATTTTCTGCAGTTTTAATAAGTCAAGTAAAACTAGTTAATTATTAAGTCAGTAATTAATTAACTTTTGACTAAGTATTTACAATAATATTTTTATCTTAGTTTTCCAAATAAGTTTACTAAGGTTAATTCACTGGGAAAATTGGTCATAGCTGATGATACAATAATTAATTAATAATATATTATAATATATATTAATATAATTAATTGATAGACGACAATATTTTCATGACTATTAAGTACCGAGAAAAATGTTTCTCTATTATTTTCTCCTTAAAATAGACCATTGTAATGGACTTTGAATAGGTACGTTTTTATATGTGTGGGTAGTATCTGCATGAAGTTTGCAGTACCTATTTCACTCTTTGTACATTGCACGTAGAATACATCATAATAACGTAATATACATATGGCTTGTAAAAATTGATGCAAATTGAACAAAATCTCGAGCTTAAAAAGTTATGCCGGTATATTTCAGTATAACAAAAATAATGATTTCGGAAATTATTTGAAATCGATAGATTATAAATGTTTAGAATTTCCTAACATTTTAACCTACTAGATGCATTCAATATAATAACGTGTTATACCTGTACTGTTATATTTAAAGTTATTACAGGTTTATATTTTCATCTACAATAAAACAGCAGAGTATAAATATGGACAAATGAAACGCGCGAAATAACAGACCTGCGTACAACTATGTTCAATTATTGTCAAATTTGACACAAACGTAATAATATAATATAATATCTATCTGTTCGGTAGACCGTGTAGCTATAAACTCTACTTGTATGTACTCCGATATTCGTATAGTAGTATATTACAATTTAATATTCCGTATTTTATATTGATACTTTATATTTAACATTAATGTTTATGGATAAAATGTTTAGAAAATAATAACGATTTTTTATTGACAGACAATTTAGCATTTGTTTTTGTAATTCGGTGTAAGCCAGAGAATATATTTTTGTGCCTCGACCAGTCTCACTTTTCTCATAGGTAGTATATAATATGTATTATACATTTCAAGCTTATGGATGGACAGTCATATTATATTCGTTCGTTAATGTATGATTTCAAAACCGTATTTGGCTATATAAGTTTTGGTTTTCAAAAAAATATTAAAATTTCTTATTCAGTGTAATATATATATTATATATATATATATTTATTTATAAGTTTAGTATATTTGATAGTGCGGATTTGGTGTATATTTCTATCTGTAACGAGCTCTGAAATGCAAATCGTACGTAATGTAAATGTTCTACAAAACCTATAAACCTACAAAAGCTACGATTTAATTATTAATTTTATATCATTTTCACTTTTAGATTATATCCCAATGATTATTGACAAAAAAATAATTAGAGTACCTATACACCTTTATAGTTATGCATATTAATTATTACAATATAAATATAACACTATTTTTTTTTTTTTTTAGAGGAATAATGAATGGAATATTGTAGTGGCAAACAGGTGTTTTTATAATTATTATAAAATATGCCTCAATTAAATATTATGTTGGTATGGTTTCGAGCAGATACCTTAACCTGTAGGTTATCATTATACATTTTACGAGTTTGAGGCTTATGTTATTATGAGTACTTAAATAAATATAAATGTATATTATAAAAATGAAAATATAAATATAAGTAAAATTAATGTACATTGCAAAAAAAATATTACATAAAAATTAATATTATGTTCCGACAGTATTTAAAATAAGATTATTTGTAACAAGTAGTTTCGACCGTAAGTTATTATCAGATAACTTTTTGTTGAATAATTTTTATTTTTATTAACCCTTTACAAGGTGCAAACGGTAATTTCCGTCTGGCAGAACCGATTTAAGCTGCATAAAGGAAATATCAAATGTATTGTTTTTTCAATGATATAATATTAAGAGAGCGTTATATACCCGTTTTTAAGGGGTTATGTATAGGCAATTTAAATAACGTTTTAGTGATGAAATTGAATATTAAACAACTGACATTGGAAATATTTGTAAATCGAATTCACCTATAGTATCACGTTGTTTGTGTTATTGGTAAATTTCGACGGCATCATTTTTATATTTTTCGATTAGGATAGGAACTATATATCCATAATTCCGTCAAAATACTTGTTTTGCGTGGGACAAATGTATTTAATCCATATGTTTTGTGTATTTATCGTTAATAACTAAATGTTTACAAGAAATAAATGAGAACTTTAGCTGTATTTTAGCGTATTTGTATTTCGTAGCATGAATACAATTAAAATTATTCGTGTTTTGTTTAAATTTTAATTGTTTTATAAAAAATTGTCATTTCATGACTCATGATATATATATATATAGCTATATATAAAGGATACGCTACGATGTATATGTATAAAATAGTCCTTTATGTATCGTAAACATTTGATAATTCAATCATAAATACTGACGGAATATTTATGTTCACCCTGCAGCTCAAAACTGTATCTATTAAATTAAAAAATTAGAAAATATTTAATCGTATATTATTATTATAATATAGGTAGGTACAGCATCTAATTCAGAATCAAATAAAACTATATTTTTAACATTGGATAATTAAACGTTTTCAAATTATTTAATTTCAATTCACATATAGGTGCATTTTTTGTTAAATTTATGTATACACTGAACCAAATATCATTGTTAGAATTAGTAATATGTAATAATCTAATTTTAACAAACGAATATTTGTTGAAATAATACAATTTTTATTATTTTAATGTGCCTATATATTGTTAAATTAATAAAAAATGTGTTCACAATAACAAATGCATTTCGTTAATTTCACAAAATATATAAATTATAATTTAATAAAAATAATTTGTAATAATAATAAATAAAATTAATACAGATTTTATTATTACAATAAAATATGTTATTAAATTGAAAAAATATTCTGTTTAAATTGACTATTTTGATTAACAAATAGGTGTTTGTTCTCGAAGAAGAAGAAAGAAAGACACACAAAATATTGATAATTGAATTAACAAAATATTTGTTAATTCAAATAAATTTGTATTAAATTAGAAAATGTTATCCAAGACATTGCTAAATGTTTGTTAAATCAATAATAAGTTTAGTTATTTTACTATTAAATTAACAAATATTTAATTTCTAAGTCAACAAACATTTTATTGGATGTATATTAACAACTTTATTATCTAAAATTAATCTAAATTAATCTATATTTTTATTGAAATCGCAGATATATTTGGTTCAGTGTATATTTCAATCCCTAAATAGCCATTTATTTAATATTATCGTTTTGTTGCTGTAACTTCCATGCATCTAACACTGATGAGCTAAGTACTAATACTTCCACCTTTTACTGACCGGTTCTTTTAATGTACATTTTTATTTAATTTTTAAAGGTTGCATTTTTTTTTTGAAATTTTAACTTAAAATTGTTATATATATTTATGATAGTATAAAAATTATCAGAATATGGTTTGAATAATATTTTAAAATGTAAACGTAGGTACTGTAGTAATTTTATATAAATTGAAGTATCATCTATTTTATTACATATTATATTCTTAACACGTATAAGTATCTAGTATTATCATATAATAATGATTATAATGTATGTGAATATTTTAGTAGTTTTATAATGATATTTAATTATCCAAAACTATTTCCGTTTGGTTCGAGTACCTAATTATATTCATAACGATGAATATTTTTAATGTATTTAACGTCTAATTTGTAAAGTATATATTATGTATACTTACATTAGGTATATATAATACTGTATTATTCTTTTCAGAAAACATAAAAAGAAAATATGAATATTCAACAATCGAAATATTGTAGTTATACCTTATTTTTATTTTCGGTAAAATATTATATCCTGAAAATATAAGAATATATATGATCAAAACATCTATAGTCATATACAAAAAAAAAAAAAAAACAACATTCAACCGCAATACACAACCTATAGTAACCTATTATAATATAACGTACTACCATTTAACTTTATATGTGAATACTATGTCACTAATACTATGGCTTTTTATTAAAAAAATCATCTATTCGGGAATTTGGGTGGTTTATAAAATGGGCGGAGTTGTACGTTTGAGTGTAACATTTTTTTTTTGAACTGAATATTTCGAAAAATACAAATAGGTTTATTCCTACACCTAGGCAAATTTTTGTATTCAAATAAAAACAGTATTGAGTATATATAGGTATAATATAATAATATAATTAAAATAGAATATTTGCATACGTGTATTATATTATAATATTGTTATTGAGTAACTATCCGATACGCAAAGTCAAAATAGGGTGATTAAATAATAAGTCTTACCCCGGATTTAGTTCCCAATTATTCGGATGGTTAATAATACGAGTATAGTAAACGTATACCAGGTGCACATTGTGCACACTATCTAAACGTTTTGCAATTTTTTGATTTTTTCATAGACAGTGAGTTTCACTGTCCGATTATCTAATATTAAGTATTCAATTAAGGATAATATTTTCTTTATAGAACTTACAGACTTAGAACCAGTGGCGTCATTTGGGGGGGGCAGGATGGGGCATTTGTCCCACCCTAAGATTTATGTGGGGCCGACTAATTTTTGCGGGCCCGATTGATTTTTAAAGTCTATCGGAAAATTTTAAGGAGGACCGGCAAGGGTATACCTACATCGCAAAGAATGTGAAAATCTTTTTTTTTTTTTGCTTATTAACGTTTTTAAATATTTATTATTTGTAAAGGGGCCGGTCAAAATTTTGCCCCCGCCTAGTAAAACCTGAAATGACGCCACTGCTTAGAACTGCGGCTACAACATATTATTACTGTATAGATTCATATTGGTTAAAATCGAGGATTGATAAGAATCAGGAGTTGAATAGTAAAAATATAGTAGAAAATGCGAATTGTGATTTGCTTCAAAGTTACAAAGTAGACACGAATATAAATACATTTTTCAAAATATGAAAAGTTTAAACTGTTATTTGTATCAAATTAAAATCGGGATACTATCGAGTGTCGAGTACCTATCTATACTCGATACTTCGATGTATCTCGTAATAATATGTGTGTACGGGCATCCGAACGAAGTACACTTAAACCGTATAATACTATCGTCATTCACGGAGGTATAATCAAAAGAATAATAATCGATTTTAATTTTGGTGCAAATTACAAGTACATATCATCAACTTTGGTTCATAATACACATTTAAATTTTTATTTTAGGTAAAAATTGATGAAAATTATATATACGCACAGTTAATGTAAATGTAAATGTAAATGTTTATTTTTTTTTTTTTTTTACTTTTATATAATATTCAAGAATATAATTTGTTAAATTCAAATAGCTAAACTTTAAAATAAATATAATTCTTAATTTAAAAAGCCGCCCGATACACATGATGGATGTTAGAACAGAATAGTGTATTATTATTATTATTATGATTATTATTTTAAATTTTAAATCAAAGATAAATTTATACATACGAAAAAAGATTCTGAGCTAAATCTGATATAAAACTATTGAAAATAAATAAATCAGTTACCGCATAAGTACTTATAACAACTTTATATTTCGTTAATATCTCATAAATAAAAAGTTTCCGTTATAAAAAACGTGTGTCCTTTCCATTTAGTAGTAATTACCTCTTCAAAATACCAACTAAAATGAATGTTCTATCAAAATAACTCAATGTAGGTATATTTTAAACGGCGAAATGTATATTATATATGTACTACATTGAAGTAAATAAATTATATTATACTTATACGTATTTTCATATTGATTATATATAAATATATGCAATAAATAAATATGAGAATAGGTAATTAAATTTATTTATTTAAAGATAAAAGATAAATTTATTTTTATTTAGATAAAAAAGATGATTTTTAAACTTGAAAAAAATGTTCTAAATATTTATAAAATATTTTATTAAAATCAATATGCCAATAAGTACCTATCTATATAAATATATAATATATTATAAATAATCGTTTATTTATTCATTTATTTTACATATCTACATAAATGTAAATTAGTTGCAACGGTAAGTTTGCAGAATTTTACATAATTTTTAATTATTTAAGTAATTTCAGTAGTAATCTTGGTAATATTTTCTTATTACGCATATATTTTATTAATAAAATATAATATAATATTAATAAAATATTAAAATAAAATCCCGTAAAAAAAATGATAGGTAAATTGTTTGTAGACAAATTTTTGATTTCACTAAATTTTATCAATAATTTAATCAATATTCAGTTTTTAACATATTTAAAATTTTCTCAAGAAATATAATGCAATAATTAAATTATACTTATTTGTTTTCATTGATGTTTTTCATGTAATATATTCTATAAATATATTATTATTATATCTATTTTATGAAAATAGTAGAATAAATAGGTAGTAAAAAAAAAGTATAGGTGGGTACATTCATTATTTTATGACCTAAGAAAGATATATTTTTTTTATATGATTATATATTTTATTTATTATATTTTTGTTTTATTAGATATGAAATATGGTTGAAATTAATTTTTTTTTTTTGTATATTAATGTGTGTACTTTGAGTAAAAGTATATTTTCACCAAAAATGAAATAATTTTCATATTTCTTAAAAAAATATGCCTACGAAAATTATCTAGGTATATTAATTTACTTAGATAAGTGACATTTTTAAATTAGATAATTGTTTAGATAATTAACCATTATTTATCTAGATAATATAAAATATAAGTAAATAATATTTTAGATAATTCCTAATACTGGATTTAAGTATATAAATATTAATTAAATTTTAGATTTATATAACGAAAGAAAAAATAATAAATAGCTTTTTTATAGAATACTACAGATAATAATCTACAATGTTTACATTACATTGTTGGGGTCATACCAGATTTTGGGTTTTTGTCTAATCTGTAGTAAGTAAAAACCGTTATAGGTATAATATAATATAATATAATATAAAAAGGATGATTCCCGCGTATACAAAAAGTTTGTATTGCTACAAGACACTTTTCTATTGATGTACGAAAAATTCAAAACTAAAGAATGGTGTCCGCTGTTTAAAATCGGGTCCAGCAGTTTTTATTTGGGTACACGAGTTATCCCAACTAGATTTAAAAAAAAATGTGTGTCTTATACAAATTCTAGCTTCCCATATAAGTGGACTTGTACAAAATTATTTAAATACTAATACATGTATTCAAATAAAAAGTATTTTATGAATACATACACCAAAAAGAAAAAAAAATTCAATTTAAATTCAATTATTATTTACAATTCTAAGCAGAGCTAGTGGTTTTACATTGGTGTTTTTTTCAACAAGAATACTTGATCCAATCGGTACACGTGAACCTATTTTCCGGCATAAAATTTTATCTAGTTGGTATTTTGAAAAGATCATTTCGTCAAAATCTATTATGGGTATTTTTTTTAAATACTTTAAATACAAATAATTTTAAGTAATTTCATTACTATAATAGTTAAATAATAATTAATAATTACCATATTATCGAATAGATGTATACCTTCAAGACTAATATTAATAATTTTATGGTCAAATGAAGTTTTGATTGTACATTAAACAATTTGAAATGTTCGTCAAAAATAAATGTAGATCAATCAATAAATATTATATTTATACGTATTTTTTACTTATCAAATACATTTTACAACTATTTTTTATTTAGTTCTTTGAATATTACCTATGCTATGCGGCTATGCATAACGTTAACCATTATATATTTTGAAACAAATTTCTTCTCCAAATAAATTCTAGTATTATGTTATATTATTTAGTACTGCAAATCAATAGGGATGGCTTGTATAGAAATAATATTATAGTATTCATATATTTTAAATTTGTTTTGTACCCAAATGTAACCAATTGTTATCTAAATTTTCAGGTACAATTACTGAATATGCTAAAATACCCAAATTTGCTTCACCAAAAGATTGAAATATGATTTTACATTTTTTTGTAAAACAATTGTAAACGATTTTATACCTGATAACAGACGACTTTGAACGTTATATTATGCAACGTTGTTGAAGTGCTTATAACCTATATAATATTCTAAGCCTGCAGTTCTATTGTAATACAATATTATGTACAAAGTACACTGTACAGTGTACATAATGTGTAAGGTTATACCTAAATACTTTTTAAACATTTATTTATTAAAAATAGTATTTGACGAAAACAAAAGTATTTAAATAAAAAAAGACTATTATTTTCTTAAGGTTGAAATTTTAAACAAACGTAAGTATATTTCATGATATTTATTATTCTGTAAAAAAGTATTCAGAATACCAATAATTATTTAAAAATAATTACATTTGAAATACGTACTATCAAAATACAAAGAGAAAAAAAAGTTAAATTCTGCCTAGTTACATTATAAATATCACCGAATAACATGCGGATTAATTCATTGTTTGTTGTTGAGATCACGTATAAAATTAAAATTAAGAATGTATCAAAATATGAGTTCAAATAATGTTCATAGTTGTATTTAAGTTACGAGTGGTACGAGTTAATGTGGTTTTATAATGTAAAAGTATCGTAAAAATAAAGTTTTTACCAAAAGTATTAAAATAATATATTCCTGTGCAAATTATATTGTATTTTTTGTATATATACCACCTATATATATTTTGTTTTTTTTTTTTTGTGGGGTGAGTGAAGATTGATTCATTTTTTAATGAACCAAAGGAGTCTAAGACTGATATCAATTTACTTACATTTTTAATAATAATTTTCATCACCAAATTCGAGACCGATTTACGCCATTCCATTATATTATGCTGGCATTATATTTAATCTATATGACATTGTACATAATCATTTTCTTCAATATACTTCGTTATAATAAAATAATTCTCTTTAATTCGAATTTTACAATATTATACGTTGTATATTTTCATCATCAAACGATTTATTGAATATTTCAATGTTTCTTATAGTAATATATTATATTTATATATATATATATATATATATATAAATATATTATAATATCTTTATAGGACAAAATTCGCATCATGTGGCAACGTCGCACGAAGAATAACAGGTAAACAGTTGTAATATGTAGACAAATATATTGCCAATGATGGCCGTTCGCAATCGTGCTGTGACATTATTTCACTCGATATAATATCATCATATAATAGCAAAAGATTCTGAATCACCGATTTTATTTTTATGATTTATTTCGTACTCGATATTTTATTTTTTGTGGACTATTTATTTTTAGAATTTGAATATTGTTATTGAACAAATTTCAAATAAATTATTGTTTTTAAATCTGTATGAATTAGGGTTATCGCGCAATATTAAATGTTAAGAAATATTATTTAATGTTTATGTATTTATTTTTTGTTTCTTATTTTTTTTTGTGAATCAATTTTGGATCAGAAGACTTCATTTTGACATTTTGACTTGATTCAATCTGTAAATGTGTAATATGTACCTATCCATTTTCCGGTAACAAATTTTATCTAGTTGGTATTTGAGTAGATACATTTCCGGAATTTTTCGGTCAAAATTGATTATTTCTTAGTCATTTCGAATATAATGATTATTACAATTTATATCAAACGTATTTACACGTTATTGTAATATATCGAAGTAGGTAATAAAATTAAAAAGTTTGCCAATTTTGGGCTATTTATAAAAATTATATCATTTTGATGTCCTAAAACTAGTAATTTTAGGTTTGAAAATGCAATATAAGGTAAACGTATATTACCCTAAATGTTTTTTGACAATGTTTATTAGTTTAATGTGAAATTCCCTCACATAATTCTTAAAAAAATGGATATAATAACCTTAAATGTTTACAGAATATGTATATTTTACCATTATAATATATACATACATAGGTAGTTATTTTTTACATTTTTAAAAAAAAATTTTTTACAATAATATTTATGTACTTACACTAAACTCCGTTTAGAACCATTTTTACGAAATGAATATTGTATATTATTACCTACTAATCTATTATATATTCTTTATATAGTCTCTTACCCGACGATCAATGTACTTCCACTTCCTTTACTGACCTGATTTTTAAATGTATTTAATTTAAATTTTAAAACATATCAAAATCAACATTCGAATAAGTAGTTTTTCGGACTCTTGGTTATATACTCTAATTTATATTACACAGAAAGGATAATTGTTTCCTTAAGTTGTAAAGGTATAAAGAATACATATAACAGACACTAGTATATACCTACCTATGGGTACCAAGTGAATAATTTTTTGTAGTAGGTACAGGATGACTCTTTTATCATGCTCGTCTAATTTTCTCTATCAACTGACAAGCTTGGGATAATTATTTCAATACAATTATTTAAAACTTAGAATATTTATATTTCGTTTCAGAATAATAAGTCAACAACATGGAATGCGATTTAAGAAAATATCAAATCTAAAAAATAAAATAAATTCTAGCTTTTCGTAAAAATATAATGAAATAATAGGTAGTACCTATCTTAAATTTAAAAAAATATAAATATTCATAAAGAAAATTAGGCAAGCATAATAAAAGAATCACCCAGCATATTGTGTAAATTTTAAAAAGTCAACAACAAGTTTGCTTTCAAATATCCAACATGGAATATTCAGTACTCGTGGCTTATTAGATTATTATTTCGTTTTTCTTTTGAGCAGATAGTTTCAAATGACTATAGTACTGTAGGTAGCATATATTATTACTAAAACGAGAAGTATGATTGAAAAACAATTGAATTTGTTTTTTCCTAATATGTAAATATCATAATTAATATTAAAACTTAGATATAAAATAACTATAATTTATATAATTTATGGTTATTTAATATAATTTTATGTATTTTTGTACATATATAATTATTAACACTATAATAATGAAACATATGATATTTATATTATGATCTCTAGAAAAACATTAGTTTAATGAATATATTAAATTACATAATGGAAAAACAATAAAAACCCAATTTCTTGGTGTTGAGAAACCTTTTTTTGTCCACGAAACAGCCCCCTCTCTTTGTTTCTGCCATTGAAAGACATCATATAATATAAATGTATTCTTATGTACATAAAATATATACATATATATAAAGATAGATAATATGATAGGACTTCTTTTTATAGTTTTAAAAAAGGACAAAAGAAAAAAGATACCATATTTATGGTATAAATAACAAGACTGAAGAGTGAAGAGTGAGTTAAATTTTTTTTTTTCATGTGGTTAAATCAATACATAAATGGTAAGAGTATATATAGATATATTATAATTTTCAAAAACATTTTGAAAATTGCTTTTAATTCTAATTAACTTATTCGAGTTAAAAGCGAAAAAAGTAATTTAGTTTAATTAAATAGTTATTGAATTGAATTTAATACTTAGTTTGTCAAATTAGCACCTCTAAATGAAAAATAATTTAAACAGTAGGTATTTGCCTACATATTTAACCTAATAGGTATTAAAAAATAATTGAAAAATAAATTGTAATTTTAGAATGAAAAAATGCACATACATATTTAGCTCGTCGGTGTTTAATTTCTAGCAACTCTATTACAATTTTTTAAAAAAAATTATAGTTTAAAAGAAAGAAATCCGTTAATAAATTCGATGATTATTTAAAAGAAAATTAGAAATTAAAAATAAATATAAAAATAAGATGATGTAGATTTATTTAACTTTTTAAAATAATTTATTTCCAATTATTATTAAGTAGGTATATCAATAACTTTTGGTAGTTATCGATGAAATTTTATTATTTCTTTCCTGCATAAAATTATTGTTTTTACGTATACTTACCAACAAACGAACAAAAAAATATGAGGTTTAGTTTATTATTCACCCTTTTCATGTCGGTTTTATTGTTGATAATTGTAGTGCATTATATTATACTTAATACTATATATTTTTAATTGTATACACATATATGCGTATATTATACCTATATATTTATATAATTTTTAATATTTTATGGTCTGCAGTAGGCATTATATTAAACGTCGATTAAAAACCCTACTTTTATTAAATCGAGACAGTAAGGAAAATTCACTAAAAAGTTTTTGCTATAAAATTTGATTTGGGACAGAACTGTCAGGACTAATAAGCAGTGTGGCTAAAAACTAAAAACGGTTAAAAATATGTTTTTTTTTTTGTTCATTCACTATCAAACTAAGGAATATTTAACACTTAAATTAAAAATAGATTTATCGATTAGAACAAAAAGTCAACTAAATTAATATCTTTATGAAATAGGTAAGTAGTACGTAGGATTACTGTCGAAGTCATGTGTTGATTTTTATTCAGCTATATAAGTACCTATGTTATATAAATATTAATTTTTTCCAATATTCTTTATATATCAATGAATATCTTTAAAAAATAATAGTAATTATTATAATATTTTTTATAGTAGTAGGTAGTTATTATTGTACTTATTTATACTAAAAAAAATATAATATAAAACATATAATACCGATATCATTCTTATATTTAATCTTATATTTTTAAAGGGAGACCATATTTTTAAAATTAAAAATGAGACAACAATAAAATAAGTAAACATCATGATAATTTTCTAACAAATTTTTTATAAAAATTAGTTTGAAAAGGGTAGTAAAGAAAAAAAAGGTCATTTGTCAATTATCTGTAAGATTTATTGAGAAAACCAGACCTCACTTCTAAAAGTGAGAAAAAAGCGTCTTGTTTAAAGTTTATCGGAAGAACAGGACCCAATCCTCAAAAAACGGAACATATGGTCAATGACCACCATTTTCACCCTATTCTATCTATATACAATTTTAATACTTATTATTTAAAAATATTCCTATATAATTCATATTTCAGAATATAAAATCGATTAAAAACGTTTATTTAAACAAATGTAATTTCATCTATGTTTAAAACAGTTATTTAAATGTTTTAAACATAACAATCCTACTAGTAATAAGAGGTATAACGTGATACGATCGAAATAACGTCTGTTTTCATAATCTCCTATAATATTTAAATCAAAATATATTTTATAAAAATTAAATATAATATATTATAGGTATACACTGTACATTTATTATAATTTTATTGATGCAAAAATCCATAGATATTCATAATTAAATTATTTTAATGAATAAAACAATAAAAAAAAAAACAGCATTAAAAACAAAATCAATAATTATTATTGTTTTGTGCTATTTGCATTTTATTTTTTACAAATATCATTATTGTTATGAAAAGAAACTCGAAATCTGTATTTTATACAGATTTCAGATTTATACAGATATAAAGATTAATATATATTAAATAATATTCAATATTAATTTTATGTCTATAATATTATTACGTTAAATTAATTGATTAACAAACATTGATAAACTGCAATATTTCTGTACGATCGTACAAATGAATATATTTGGCTCAAATCGTACTTTTTGAGTAGATACATAAATAACGTGTGTTAATAAAAAATATCAGCGGCGTGGAATTCTTTTTGAACCTATATATAACGAGGATCGACATCTATCGTTTGTATAGTTAGTTTACTGAAGTGGTAGTGCAGGATGAGGAGAAGAAGGATGAATAGGATATAAAGGTATACATTTTACATTTTTTTCAATTTACCTATACCTATATTATATCGAATAAAAATTTACCACCGACCGTATAGTTTGATCGAAATCATCATTTTTACAACTCAATTTTCAGCCTCGACTTTTGCACAATAGTGCAATTTGCCTATAGGTATATAAAAAAACGAACAACAGATAGGTATCTACGTATTTACTACTAGAAGAGCAAACAACAAAAAACAATGACTACATTATATAGGTTAGGTATATAATATTATAAACGTTACCATAAAACTTAGAAAAAAAAAACGCCATATCTTTTCAATATATATATATATATTCACTGCACAGTGCAATCGAATTCGAAAATTTTAAATTGTTAGGTATTATTTATGGATAAAAGGTAGGTATATAATAGGAAATAATTCGATTCAAATAATTTTTGTAGAAAATAAAAAAAAATCAACCTCTCGATTCTAGTTTAGACTATTTTAAACAAATGTAATTATAAATATCGTGACAGTATGATATTTAGAGAGAGAAATG
The DNA here is from genome assembly GCA_025469235.1 of Pemphigus obesinymphae. Taxonomy (NCBI): domain Eukaryota; kingdom Metazoa; phylum Arthropoda; class Insecta; order Hemiptera; family Aphididae; genus Pemphigus; species Pemphigus obesinymphae. The sequence goes on from JAIPRL010000100.1 coordinate 59,463, forward strand.
TTACTCGAACAATATTTATCCTTAAAGGCGCGTTTCATAAGTTTTAGACAAATGGGTACAAAAATTAACTCAAATTAACCTAAATGTCTTCAGTTTCAATTTATTGTAGATAGGTAATATAGATAACAAACATTTTTTTTTAACTTTATAGTTAGGTATTTCAAAATAAAAATAATTATTCCGCAGGATTATACATTTTCTGGTATTTTACTTTATAAATATAAGATCTAAATATAGATACAGGTTTATAACAATTATAATAATATTATAATATAGTTAAATAATTAATAGTTATTCAATATATACACTATACAGTAAACATTTTTAAATAATTATTTGAAAAATAAATTTAGTAGAGACATGATTTCGATCTTTGATTCGAGGTTACAGTTGTACAAAATAAAAAAAATTTGTTCTCATAGAAAATAATAAATATCCTTTAAAATTATTATAAATTTTAAAATAAAATAAAATATGTATGTATACCTACTATAGTTATAAATATATGAGTAATAAAAATTTGTCATGAAGGGTTTTGCTGCAAGATCATCTAAATTCGATAAATATTATTTGGTAAATTAGTATAAAAATACATTTTTCAATTATTATATTTCAGTAATAAATTGCACTATTTTTAAAATATAATTGGATTAATTATATAGTTAAGAGGAAACCACGTCGACGATTTGCAGTGGTAAAACCATATTTACGTTAAACTGTTACAACAGGTTCGTAAAGTGATTTTAAGGTTAAAATACTAAATAGATAAATTACAACATTTTAAAATAAACATTATTTTGGATTTTTAATTTACTAACTTTAAATAAAATTTTTAAGCTTTAAAAATATATTTTTTTACTTTTTAACCCTAATAACATTTTTCTAATTTATAAGCTACAAATATTTGAAACGATGTTCACTGCAAAAATGTTTCTTGTATAGATGTTATAATAGGTATTTTAATTATTTTATCACTTATGACCCCATATTAACAATTTTCTGTAAACATGGTTTTTTTAAACAAATTTCAACAACAAAAATGGTATTGACACGAGACTGTTTTTAAATTAATTTTAAAATGTCATTTTATATTTTAATATTTTAAATTGTTCAATTTACATTGTTCTTAAAATTTCTTAATGATTGTCTATACAACAAGCATCATAAAAATCGGATGTGTGACAAAAACCATTAACTTTACAATGAATTAATTCCCTTGCTATAGATATTGGTGTAATTCGAATAGGTATATTATTAGAAACTTGGTATATAGGTATAATAGTTAAAGTAAAATGTAAACACTGCTTTTATCAAAAATGTAAAATTATTAAAATTGAACATCCACATTAAAATTATGTAGGTACTTATCACTATCATAGATTTATTAAATTATTATCTTCTATTTATAATACACAAATATTTTATAAAAATTATATTTGTAAATACAACAAATCACATACCTATCATAGTAAATCTTATTCATTTTCATTTGTATATTTGGGAGGGTCTTTCATATTTTTCAACATTTTCATTTTATTTGGGATACTTCCTAAACACCTTTTATCTCTCAGTAAAATTAATTGTTACAAAATATTATGTCTATAGAATCACTCAAGTAAAACCTTAGCTGCAGTATTTCAAAATTGAGCAAAATACAATACTAATTAGAATAAAACTGGATTATTCGAGTTTAAATTTTTTTAAAATCTATGATATTATGATACATAAAATTATTGAATAGGTACTTATCAAAAACTATCTTATTTCATCTATTATTACGTTGAAATGCGATCACTGTCATTTACGTGGTAATATCCTGATTATAAAAACAAGTACGGGTTCAGGGATATTTTTAGATGAATTTTGTATAATGTAGAAAAATATTCCTTAATCGTTGGATTTTTATTTTTCCCAAAATGCTTTAAAATCGACTATACAGAACCCTTTATAAATCGAATGTGTTTCCATTCCTTAATGTTATTTCACATTATTACCCAATATTCGTAATATTATTGTAATATTATATAAATATTATGATATGCATATTTTTGAATACAAATATGTTCTTCAAGTAGGTATATTGTAAATGATAATAATAATAATAACAATAAAAAATACTCATATTATTCATATTCTTACGTTATTTTCTTATAAAATATGAACCACAAATGAATAATATTGTTAGTTATATTTACTTTAATCTTCTAGAATACTATTAAGTTTTGGTTACTAATATATATATCATACCATATGGAATAATACAAAAGATTCGTAGATATAATAATAATGATAAATGTAATTTTATAGTTTAATAAAAAATACGTGTTAATTTGTTTTTTTTACGTCTATTGTTTTTTTCGCAAAATCCTCAACGTTATGTAATTTACGTAATGTATATTTTTTCGTTTTCAAAAAAGACTTAAATAAATAGATCAAAATATTATGATTATTCGAGTTGGAATATAATGTATTACGTGGACGATTTGATGGTCTTTTTCCATAGATAATGTTTCTCTCGAATCTCGATGCTCGTATTATTTAAGTGGTGATAGAACTCTAGGGATAATTAATTATTATTAATAAAAACGAATAATTACAAACTGAATACAATGATAAAGAATAACATTTTGGCGCCAAAAAGACCAGCCTTGGCTAAAAAAACCACACACAACACTCTCTTTACTACGATCCCATCTGTATTTTAAATAGACATTTCCTTGTCATCGCAGTACACGATAATATAGAATAAAATGATCTGACAATATCTAAAAATTTCTTAAAAATTATGTTTGTACTTAGACATAGGCGCTATCTAGTTGTCGAGTCGATGTAGGCCAAAAAATGCAAGTTTCTGATTGTAGTGTTGGACAAAATTTTATCTCACTTGTTGCGCCATCTAGTGGTTAGTTTTTAGAACTTGTACGATCCGTAGTTTTTCATTACGGCGACAGATACCTCGAAACGTGCATATATACGAACGGATTGCCTATATGTTTAATGCATGGCGATGCATGCTGACGTTAAATGTTAGCAAACTCGCAAATTTTCAAAGGTTTTGAAATTATAAAATTATAATTATATATATTATATAATATATAATTTTTAAATAAAATTATATATTAATAAATATTATTTTTTGTATGTATTATGTGATATCTGATTACGTTATATTTGAAATATAATTTATATCGTTCTAAAACTATACAGAGTACAGAATTTAATGACATTCCGTGATAAATAATCATTATTTAAATTTTTTAAGAACAAAATTTCTTATGCGATAAATAAAAACCAATTTTACACTACTGTCGACGAATTTCAAATAGCGGGTCCAGATTTATTTATACATATATTGATAGCTGTTTATTGAATATATCAATATTTTGATAAATATTCATCATACTATATGAACATCCCAAATTTTAAATGTTAAAAATAATTACTCGTCATCACGGTAAAATACACCATGTTCGTGGTAAAACTATTCAATGCATTTTAATAATATGAATAATTTAGATAACAGTATTTTACAGATTTTATGAAGCAAATCGAGCTTATTTATAGTATAAAATATAGAAAATGTTCAAATAATATGTAAAATAATACAATGATAATTTCAATCATCAATAATTGATACATAATATATTGTATGTAAATAATAATATTTATAAATATTATCGTTACAATTTTCAACGATAAAATGTTAATATTAGTATTTTTCAATTATTTATATATATATTTTTTAGCTGCAAAAAATCATAATTTTGATTTAAATTATATATAGCATGAAATTCCTAGCTCTATAATAATAATTAATAATAATAATATTATAGCCTATTAGTTATATTACTATAAAGTATAATATTATATAATTATTGGTCAAACTTTCTTTATTATCCAAAATTGTATGTGATACACATTTGAAAATTCAAATTGGTTTTCAGAATTTGCAAATCATTCATAACTCCTAAAATCATTATTTCAATACCTGGAGGGGGAAATCTTCACACAGCTCCCAACATTGTTAGATCAAATCTGGACTAACATCAATAGTTTAAAAATAATTTGCAATTATATTAATTACTGTACTAATGTACAGAGTTATATTCAGTTAATAAATAATTATTAACTAATAATTAGTCGTTTTTACTTTTTAATAATATTTAGTAGTTATATTAATATTCATTTTTAATTTTTAATTAATATTTTTATATTCAATATTAAATTAAAATATTGCAAACAGCATTTTATATTGTACTAGCTTGAGTGTATTGTGCAAAAGATTACAGAGTACAATTTCTTGTAAGTTCAACTTCTTTGAGTGAGACTACTCTTAAGTGTGACACTTTTTAAATGGAAATCCTTGGATGTGTAACTCCTTTTGAGTGCAATTCGTGTTTCATCGGAATGCATAATAGGTAGCAGGAGACCAAAATTTTTTGGAAAATAATATTGTTTTATAAATAAAAAAATATTTCTCCTACGTCGAAAATTAACTTTTTCTTTCTAAAACATAATTATATATTTCTACAGTATTTTTGATAACTATGTAGACAAAGTAGGTAATCTAAAATTTTATCAAACTTACTATTCTCAGGTTTATTTAATAAACATTTTTTAATTGTTACTTAAATGAACGCTATATATACATAATTTACAAGAGGTTTTGTATAGGCAATTTTTACGAAATACAAAAATATAAAAATCCAACAATTTCAAAATATTTAAATATATTTTTTAAGTAATCGTAAATAAATATAAACATAATCTTGTCTCAATATAATTTTTAAATATCATGTATACACGATATTTGTTTTAAAAAAGTATGTTCACCCCTTAACTAATATCGCGGGGTCCAAGAATATCGTCGAAAAATTATTTTTTGCTGATAACATTTATACACATTATCAATTAGATTCTAACGTCCATGTATTCCTCACCATGTGTTTCCCTATAGTATGCATAGAAAACGTTTTTCATATTATAATAGTGTTATATGATATAACAAATTATCAAAGCAATGGGGTCCCATATTACCTCATGATAACTTATGTAAACCTAACAAAATAAATTAAATCTTTATTTTTTTTTCCAATTTTATTTTTCAGGATACTTGTATAGAGTCCCGCAACTATCGGGGGTCCTGAGGGTGCAAGGAACCCTTGAGCTCCTCAAATCATAATAATTGGCCCAAAATCAATGGTCTTTTTTTTGCTTATTAACGTGTTAAAATACTCGGAAAATACTCTTTCAAAAACGGTTAAGAAAAACGAATTTTTTCTATGGGCTTTCTAATATTAGTTTGCACACCCACCAATATAGATCAAGTTGCGGCACTGCTTGTATACAATATAAAATTCAAGTTTTGCATATAATTTTCTTATTAAGATTAATAGTAAAGGAGATTTATTTAATTTAAAATTTTATTTTATAAATATATAAATTTTATTTCACAAAACTAGTAAAAGTAAGACTAAAAATGTTTTTATTTTTATTTTGTTTAAAGGTGTTATTAATTCATTTTATATTTATTAATAAATTTAAAACAGTTTCAATGTTGAAAAAAAATGCTTATTATTAGAAAATCATTAAAATATTTAGGGGTTTGATAAGACTAAATGATACGTATGAAAAAAATATGACACCAGTTAAGGGTTACACATTTTTCATTTTAATCAACTTGAGAATATTGTAGAAGGTTGAAATAAAAATTAATTATGAAGAACAAACATATTCAGCGATAATAGAGTCGATTTTTGATACATGCATTTTTACATGTTTTATATGAGCTGTTAAAAAAAATTAAATCGATATTTTAATAACTCATAAAATATGTAAAAACGCATATATCAAAAATCGGGTCCATCAGAGATTAGATTAACTATAATTTGGTTTTTGTTTCGTATTTCTAATATGTTTAAGTTGATAAAAGTTTTTTTATTGAAAAATTGTTGGTGTTGTTCTCAAGAGGTGTTAAAACTTAAAATGATGCTACACACATAATTTTATGTAGTAAAAATATGTGGGTATACGATAAACAAATGAAATATCCTTTAAAAATTATTTTAGAGTCCAAATACCTATACTAAAATTTATAGAAAACAGTATTTGGAGATAATCTCTGAGGTATTTTGCAAAATAATAATTTACAAAAGGTCACAGTGATTTAAAAACTAAAAAAAAGATTTTTGTACATTCGAAATTATACTATAAAATAAGAGAATAATAAAACACTTATGAGATCATATCCGAAATGTCTTAGAAATATTTTACAATAGGTGTTTTAACTCTAAAATCATTTAAAAAAATCCTTTTATTGGTTTTTCGTACTTTTTTTTCACAAATGTCATGTTACTCAACAATAAAAAGTGGTACAGTTACTTAACTATTTTAAAATTACTTTTAAAATAATATAATAAAATATTTTTAAATTATTGGATTATCATTTTACATGAAATTTGATAAAAATTACCTATAGAAAACCTCAATGGCCGCGATAATATCCTCTTGGCTTTTAATGTTTTCACATTTCATATAATGAACTTCTATATTATAATATGACAATTTTTGATCTAAATGCAAAACTGTGGTTTGATCGCAAAATATAAGAAATTTGATGTAATGTGAATGTCATAACGTCATGGTAATTGATTATGTGATACTTGTATATGATATTTTATTCAATCATAATAATTCATTTATTTAAGGGGCCTAGTGACTGCCGAATATTAGGAGTATTATATAGGCTATTTTTCATTCTTTCGCTGGGCGGGTTTGTGCTTGTGTTGATTTTTAATGATCATTAGTGTTAGCAACCCTTATCAAAATTATACGGGGAGCTTAGACATGTACTCGTGTGTACATGTCAGTGATACACCAATATTATAGCTACGAAAAAATGTATATTTTCACTAAATAGACGATTCTAATACTACGAGAACGTTAAAATGCGTACTCTAATAATAAAGGTTAAAATGTTATAATAAATCCCTCATAACTTACTTGAGGCATTTGTATCGAGAATATTTCAAAAATTATTCCTATATTATATTTTTGTAGTTAAATAAATATTTGTGTAGTTAATTCAGCAAATTTTTAATACTTAAAACACTATTATTACAATAAAGAATTATATTTATTTTTGGTAAGACACCTCAAACAAGTTCTAAAGAATACAAAAATATCTCGAAAATTAATAATACGAATTTACATCGTCTTGGTCTGATGAAATTATAAACAGTTGTTTTTGACATAATATACAGCCCCTTAATTATTTTATTTTTCTAAATATGTAATTAAATTTGCCTATATGAAACCCCTTGCAAACGGGTACACTGATAGCCTCTCGACTGTCGTTTGTTAAGGAGTATATTGTATAGTTTATAGATTATATAGACAATTCCTTATTTTTTCGCTGAACAGCTTTGTGCTTTTGTGAATGAGATTGATTATTAGTGTTAGTAACTCGTATACTAATTATGAAGGAAGTTATTGCACACATTTGTGTACATATATTTGCGATCTATTTTGCAACTACAAAAAAATATATATTTTTTACTCAAATGGACGATCCTAATACCATCAGTACATCAAAATGTTTCCTCTTATAATAATGTTTAGATTACTCGTAACTTTCTTGAGGTATCATATTTTTAGAATATTTTGAATAGTATTTCTTGTTAATTGATAATTAAACACATTTTTAATATTTACATAATTATTAATACAACATAAATTAAAAAATATTTTTGGTAAGTTAACTACTGAGATGTTTTTACTAAAGGTATAATTATTACATAATAATAATACATAATAATTTATACATATAAAAAAAACATCAATTTTTAGAGGATATTTTCTTAATCACTAAGATCCATCTGCTAAGAAAGAAATGTACAAGAAAGCATACGCTTATTTTCACTATGTTGTCCAAGAAAGAAATGATTTCTCAATAATTGCAAATTACGGTATTTTTGAATATTGTTTTGAATATGAATTAAGCCCATTAATAAAATATTTAAATATATATGTTTTTACAATATTGTTAAAAAAAATAATGTTACAGTATACATTAAAATCATATTATTTTATATATCGTGTTAAGCATATAATCAATGCACATTTCCAAAATATTCAATTTACAGTATTTGGTTCTAAAACACTTTCAACACGATACGAAAATGATTTTTTTATACATTTGGTTAAAACACATTTTTTCAATATGTTTCAATTGAGAAATGATAAGTATCCAAGAAATCCTAGTATTAGAAGTTATTTGTTCGTTCTGCGCCCAAAATTAGTAGTTACAGGGAACTTTAAGAAGTGTAGACAGCCAATAGTCTCTTACATTTATAATTCCCGCGTAAAAACAAAATGACCGAATTTCGTTATTTTTTCATTTTTTGGTCAATTTCGCTCAGCATTTCTATCTTAAGGAAAATTACAAACACATAAACAATGTCAATTTCACAGAAATAATAATTTTCCAGTGTCACTTTTAATTTTTCCATCAATATCTTGTAGGTACACACTTACAAATTTTTCTTTTACATAGATAAAATATGTACAGGAGATGTATAAAAGAAAAAACAAAATGATCGAATTTTATATTTCACTAGTTTTTCTACTAGTTTCAAAAACTGTGTTTTTTGTTTAACTAGTTGCGTATTTTTCATTACTTCATTAATATGTGTAATTATTTTTTGTGTTTTTACTACCGTTCATTCCTTATCCTTGTTTAAAAGGTTATATAATACCGTACTTCCATTTTTGTTTTTAATACTTTAAGATAACTGGTGTGAATTATAGGTATTACTTTTTGGAATAGATTTATTCAAATGGATTGTAAACGATCTAAGTTAAATCAATATAATTAATCGTGAACAGTGTTCTTGCAAAGAATTAGCAGAATTATATACACAGATAGCGGAGTTAAAAAAATTTAGCCGTTCAATGTGGTACTGAACAAAAAAATAATCATTATGCAGTTTGTCCTTGGGCTGACGAAAATTGTATCGAATGTCCGGATACTTGTATTTGTTCTTATATAAAAATACGTTTTCATGAATTGGAAAATAGAATGTTAATGATTAAAAATAAAATGATATAGCTTTAGATATATACTTTGTAGATTAAATGTTTATAATATTACAATTATTTATGTAGGGTCGTTATCTAGTTAGTTGGATAACATAGGTTGTGTAAGTATAATAATAATTTCCATAAGCTAAATTCAACTAGGTAATGGTCTTCATATTTCACATTTTTTCCCTCACTTTTGTATAATGTTATAAAATATTTTAGCTCTATTGTAAACGAGAAAGGGAGATATATAATTAAGGTATAAATATTATTGTATGTTAAGCAGTTACTTCAGTTATGTGTTCGAATAGTTTTATATGGAAAAAATGAAATCCATAAAAAACAGAATCATAAATCAGAAAGAATGAAAAATTAACCATTTACCATATCGCGAACAGTTTGATTATTATTATTAATTATTAATATTATTAGGTATCATATGAGTAAAAAAAATAATTCTGTAGTTTATCTATTACATAAACAATATCACTTATAAAATAAAATATAATATATTTTAAAATATTAAATATTAAATTAGTCTAAGTGAACTGAACCTAATTTCAAATTAATTTTCGATAATTTATCTATTTCTCATTGAAAACGTGTCAAATTAGAGGAAAAGTTTTTTTTATAAAATAAATGTTAAAAGAGAATCTTTATATTATTACAGTTTAATAACACCCATATTATATTAAGTCGTCATAATTTGCTCTGTATAAAAGATTACTAATGAAAATATTGTAAATAAACAAAATTAATTTGATATATTTCAATCATGTCTAAATTTAATTTGTTTAAAGTAGAAAAATGAAATTGAGCATTTACCATTAGAATGTGTAAGAGATGATTTTATAAATTTATATATCCAATGTTATAATTTTAATTTTGAAAATACGAGCAATGGAGACAAATCGATTATCTTGGAGTCACATGCTCATTATAAACATTTAACAGATATTATTTTAACAATAATACCTTTCATTCCAATGCAATTGTAAAACAAAAATAATGTAAGATTATGTGTATAATAATATTATAGTATTATGTTTAATTAAATAGTTTCATAGGTAATAAGAAAAAAAACCTGTGGAATAAAATTATAATTTTTTTTTATGTATAATTTTATTTTATAAATACAATTTAGACATTAAAAAAAAAAAAATTTAAAAAACTTTTGTTTGAAAATTAAAAAAGAGCTAGTTAGGTACTGTAAAAAAGTTGAGTTTATTATATTTGACATTATTAGTAAATAAATATGAATAATAATTATATATAATATTTTTTTTCAATAGTATAGTTTTGATAATTTTGATGATGCAACATTTTTTTTTGGTGCTGATATGAATTTTTCATTATTGAATCTTACATAAAATTATTTAAATCTGCATGTAATTGAAAGTCATTTTTTGATTGATTTGATCACCATTGATCAAAGTTTTCATAGAAAATTGACATTCTTTCCATCTGAAATCAAACATTGTTTTTCGTTAAAAAATAAGAGCAGTAAAAATATAATTTATTCAGAATACATTTTTTTTATTTTTATTGTAAACTTATTTTAAAATTTTTTTTTTCAAGTATAGGTTTATAGAAACCTAGGTTTATAGTATAAGTTAATATAATATTTATTTATAACATTAAATAATGATATATACCTAATACATATAAATATAAACAAAAAATAAAAAAATTAGTATATTACCTAGAATCTACTGGTTTTCCAGTTATATCTTTATAGTGTATAGTGATAGATCAATATTCTTCTCCTTCAGTGGTAGAAATTTTGAAACTGATAAATCCATTTGAAGTTTTTTTATTCTTATAATATTCTCTTAAAATATGTAGTAAAATCATTTATTTTGTTGTATTTTTAAAATATATATATATTTAATGCATGCGCAATTCTTCAACCACCGACCGTTCTACACCCCTCCCCCTTAATCTATGTTAACGAGTTCATTTTTTCTCATTTCCACCTGTCCTTGTTATCGGTCTTAACCAAATGTGTATTTTTTAAAAAGTACTGTTATGAATTTAATAACAGTATAATATAATATCCATATTATGAATTTATTTTAAAAAATATTCATAATTGTATGAAAAATGATTGTTTATTACTTTTTTTATTTAAAAATAAATTAGACTTCAACTTCTAAGGTTGTTAAGCCTTATTCAACTAATAGCGTTATTAATTTTAAACTAGTAATAATAGCAGTTTTATATTATCTCGTTAATGTTTAATGTGAAAAAAAATTAAAAAGTAAAAATGTATTTGGGAGATGATATTTTCAGTCTAAAATTTTTTTAGTATTGTAGAACTCAGGTAACTACTGGAGTTAATACCTGTCTTTTTTTAAAGTATTTTTCTGAATATACTAAAAAAAAAAAATTATTAATATAATTTTTACTTCATACACAATCGTAAGTAATTTTAATAGGTTTACAATAATAATTTTTGCATAAGAATATTATAAAAAAATAAATAAACAATTTTCAGTTGAAAATATTATATTTCAGGAACAGAAGTTCAATTTACAAAACATATAGATACTCTATACAACCCATTATAAATTAAGATAACAAAAATCGTACATATATATATATATATATTTTTTTTTAAATTAATTATATTATATAAATACCTACTAATATTTGTTAATGTGATGAATATTACCTACTAATTCCATAGCTATTTATAAGACCTACACGAATAATAGAAGGGTGAATAGAATTGAATACAAGTATCTCAAATAATTTAGATAAATGTTATAGAATAGTAGTTGGTTGATAAATTGTGACATCGGTTGAAATACTAGACTTTATAATGGGTTTAATAGAACCAGGTTTTATACCAGGACAGATAGAAAAATACCAGAATCGAGTGAACGCCTAAATCAGGGGTCGGCAATTAATTTCTATGGGGTCCAGATAATTTGAAAAAAAATTTTCTGGGGCCAGAAAAAACTTAAACATTAGTTTATAATTAATGTATTTATTTTTGTATTAAAAACACATTTTAAGAAAAATTATTTAATATTTTTATTATTTAGGCCCTAAATAGTAGCCAAAGTGGTACGCCGAGAATGTTTCTAAGTTTGAATAAAATGTCTCCTTGTATACCAACAGGACCCACCCATTATATGTTGCGAAAAACAGAAAGGTTATTACGGACATTATTAATCAAAAAGTAAGTATTTTAAGGAAGATCAAAGTGTTAGAGAGAATGATTTGAATTACACGAGAGGTATATGGGGCATTAGACGATTAAGAGAAGATCGAAGAAACATATTTAGAGAACAGTAGTATAGAATTTAGAGTAATAAATTTTTTTATATTTTAATTTTTTTATGATAAATCCATTTTCATAATGATTCCAGCAGTGGCGCCGAAGTCCAAAATAATATGTATATGGAAAAATGGACATAATGACCCACCCACTCCCCAGCTCAACTACATTTTACAATTTTACAAATTAAGTAGGTAAGCAAAAAAAAAAAAAAAAATATATCATTCACTCATATAATAGTTGACTGATAAATATATATATATACCTATTTAAAAATAGATAACTGATATACCTATTTGTAATGTATCCTAAATATATCTCAGCGTCGTCAGCGATATAGCATGGATGTATATCAATCACTAAATCAATAAGTGAATGGCATCCATCAAACTGATTTGAGCTCCCACCCCACCAAATTGTTTTTAATTATGCGTTTAACTGAAAATAGTTGGGATTCAAGTCTCCAAATTAAAAATCCTATTTAAAGTTATTTAATTTAAAGACACATACCCCGCTTCATCTTATTTTTTTTATAAGACCAACTTAAGTTTTGGCCTACTAATTTTCTACCAATAAATGTATACACACATATAAATTAATGTTTAAAAATTTAAAAGTATATTATATACCTAAACTTTAAATTTAATATATTTATTGATTTCATTGTAAATATTAAAATTAATAAAACTACTAAAACATACAATTAAAAAAATAGAAAAATATTAAAGATTTACATAATGGAGGTGACCTTGCAAAATTATCCACAATTTCGTCTTGTCATCTTTTATGTCTGGTTCACAGAATATGATCATCATATCTTCTAACCGATTTTGAGTCATGGTCGATCGAAGTCTCTAGTCTTAACTATTTTCAATTTTGAAAAAGATCTCTTAGATGACACACTTGACATTGGTAATGTTACACCCATTTTCATTACATTAAATACATTTGGGAATATACTTTTTAATTCTTTTGTTGTAAAAAATTCAAACATTTTTAAAAGACTTCCTGAGTTTTTAATAGATACTTTATTTATATCACTGTTGGGTTCCTCGTTATCTGTTTTATCAGAAATGCATTCACTTTCTAATGAAATGTCTATAGTATGAAGAAGGTCTGGTAGTTTTTTAGATATTGTAATATCAATATTAGATTCAATCAATATATATAATGAATATATTCATGTAAAATGTCATCTCGATTAATAAATCGTTTATAATTCTGACAAATAGAAACAAAAGCATCAAAAGCTATATTACGTTATTTTCTCATAGTATAAATATACTTAGCAGATAAAAATGATAAATATTTCATAATATCTATATATTATCTTCAAATCTTCTTTTTAGTTCACCTATAATTCGATCGATTACTGTAAAATATGTATTTATTTTATATGAATCTACAGCATTATTAATTGGTTCATCTCTTGTTATTTCACCTGATTGGCATGGAATTCATATAAGCCTTTTAGTGGTCAATTCAACTTCAAAATTAAGACCAAGTGTGGTTTTTTTAACTGAATCATTAGTTTATTTAAATATTTCATCACTTCTTAAAGCATTTACATTTTACTCCGATTTTTTTTAAAAAAACAATTGCCATTAAAATGTCAATATCTCGTGTTTGGAGAGCACGACTAACCGGTTCTAAATAATCAAAAATCTTCTTAAATAATATTGGATGTTAAAAGAAATATAAATATATAATAATTTTAAATGAAAGAAAATTTTAACAAGTTCTATTTTTTTGCTTGCCTCTGAAATTTGACCAACGTGTTACTTTATTGGTACACGTGACATGTTTTCTACCACTGTAACTATTATATAGTTGTGATTTGGGTATACAAATATTAAATAAAATATTTAAAAAAAAATCTACTTATAAGATCATCTTTTATTTTTACGATATTTAATTCTGTTGACGTTGGTGCCGATATTTTTTAAAAATAATGAAATAGTGTTGATTCCAGTTAGTAGAATAAATTTTTTTTTTATTAACACACTGGCACACATCAACATTAGCATTAAACATATTATTCAGATTCAGAGATTCTTTTTCACAATTTACAAACAAAATAAAATATAATAAAACTTTTGAGACGTAAATTGTTGATTGTTGAAAAAATACATAAAATACCTTTTAAAAATAAACGAGAAATAAAGTTTATGATAAAGTGTATCACTTTAAATATAATTTTGTTTTTTTGTGTAAAAATGTTGTGATTACACAAAATAAAAAATTCGTTTTGACTCAGGATCATTAATAAATTGGTTGTAAAAAGTATTCTAAAAAGAAAAAAAATAATCAATAAAAGTTTGATTCTAATTTTTTTTAAATGTCCCTCTAATTGCCTATATAGAACCCTTTAAGTAGATGTGTAACATTCTCTTAAATAGTAATTGAAATTGCCTACATTGATTCCCTTAAAAATTATGTGTGCAACAACTTCCTATAAAATCAATAGAATTTAAAGCACTTTGGATTAATTTTTATTTTTATTATGTTCTTTTCAATCTGCGAAAAAAAAGAATACAATTTAATTTACTAATGTTATTTTTTCATATTTCATAATTATTTATTGATGTACCTACGTGGGACGTTAATAATTTATTAATTGGCAGCATTGCAATTTCACAAATAATGACAGTAACTCAGATTAATGTAAATATGGTTTAAAAATGTTGATGTTTTAATACTGGATTATATAACAATAACAATATAAATATTACAATAAATATATTATTTTTATTTAAGATATATTGGATTATCATAACATATTTTAAATATTTTTATATGTAATTTTATATTGTATTAGCATCGATAATCGATTATTTTTTGTAATTAAAGGCATTGCCCAGATGGAAATTATATATTTTAGACACGTTATAATATTGTATAAAAATATTAAATATTAAAATATATTTGTGATATTTTTTTTCTATGTATTTTCAAAACATTTTGACAATATATTCATGGCAGAGAAATACAGCATTAAGACAATATGGTTAATTTCATATTGTAGCAAATAGCAATCTTTCGTGGTAACATTGTATGAAAACATTTAATCACATTATTGAATAAATTATAAAATAAGGAAAAAAGAATCCGGTAAGTACTTCGCACGTTGGTTTGGATACTGAATATATTATATTGTATTTGGAAGAAATATATGCTGATAATTAATGATCGCATTCGATAAAGAAACGATTCCTAACGAAGTTTGGTATTATTAAACAAATAAAATCGGTAACCAATGACTAACATAACTAGATCTGAACTAGACTGAATTTACCATAAAAAATAACCTGTTACCTTTTAGAAATAACAACGTAAGACTAAATATAAATGGGCGATCTTCACTGGACTAGATGTCGTAATATTATAATGAATGTTTATTGATTTGCCATATATTTCCATTATTCAAATATACCATTTTAGTCAGATATACTCTTTGTCAAATTACATTAACTCAGAAACGGTATTCTAGTTATTCCAACATGTAAAATAGAATATAAATCACATAAAAATAATATCGGTCAATTATTTCAATCGTTTGAATTTAAAATATATACGTATCTACGTATACGGTGTATGCAAGTCATACGCCCACATTAAAGGTAATTTCCTTATTTAGGTATAGTTATGTATATTATACGAATGTATATATTATAATGCATGTACTATATATGAGTGTAACGAAAAATTTATTATACTATTTAGAACCGATTTCCTATAGCGATATCATACCAACGTTAAAACTCCTCCTTGATTCCTTCTTGTCGAAAATTTGGTTATAAAAAAAAAAAAAAACTTCGTTTTCGTAGAATCTAAAAGACAGAACATGCTCGTCGAGTCTCCCTTTTGAGTGTGGTACGACAACGTTTACACGGCGGTTGGCGGTGTAATTTCGAAACAAATTTCCGTTTTGTCACCTGAAATCGAACTCGCTATCCCGGAACACGCCGTTCGCGATTTCATCACCAAATAATTCGAATATGTTCATGCGGATTTCGGGTACATACTTAAACACCGATCTATATATAAATCATCAACACCCAGTCCAGACTATATTGAACGAAGAAACGTGAAATTTCCAGAGAATGGAATGCATTGCCGGTCGCTAAGAAAGGATTTTTTGAAATTCGACCTTTAAGAGAGAAAGAGAGTAAATGGGTTTCAGTTTTTATTCACCACTCAATTGGAGCTGCTGGCCGCACAAAGTTTTTTTTGTAGAAAATATTCCTTTGATGACATATAAATCAAGAAAGGATTTTTCAGTAAAATCGTTACGGGTGAAGCCGGTATTGTATTTGTATTTGCATCGAACGTGGTAAATATCTACGCCATGGTATTTTATAGTGTAAATTTGTCTTTTTATTATTTTAAAACTGACAATTAATGTTTTATCTTATTTTACATATAGGTATACAATTTTTGTACACATTTATTGTTTATTTGTTTATTTATTGTAACTATTTGTACACAAATAATTATATAACAAAACAAATGATGTATAAGAATGTGTATAGGTATTTATATATTTAATACACATAATAATTTATACAATTATTTCCATACAATATATTTTAATTGTATAAAATATAATTTATTTTTTATCATTGACAAATGTATGAAAATTCCATAGATAATAATTTTTCCAAAAAATTTTTTGAAATTATTTATTTTACTTTTACTATAGGTGCGCACACGTATAATAGATACGTGTGTATATGTACGATTATGTCCGTGTACCCTTCCACCTCAAAACATCAATGATTTTAAATTATGATGATATGTCTGCGATAGGTTTTTATATTGACTATGCGGTTATTTTGTACAATACATTATTGAATAATTCTATTTAAAAATAAAAATTTCGTCTTAATTATCTAGTATAACCACTTCTGTCTTTTAACCGCCTCCAATCTCTAATTTATAGTTTCACACGATATTAAAATAATGTAATTTTATATATTGTACAGAACATGACGTATAAAATACCTAAATGACACATTTAAATACACATGTTTTCACAAATCTGTTCATAAAATAATTTCATAATTTCTACGTATATATATTCGAAATATGTATTTTTAAATAATGTTTTAAACATAGATAAAATATACATCTGAAATATTTATCTGTACATGTTTTCACAATATTGTTAAAAAAAAACATCACAATATACTCAAATCATGTTTTTTTAAATTATTGTATGAACATATATTTAATTCATTTCTATAATTTTTTCAACACGATAGTACAATGTTTTTTTTTTTTTTTTTGGAAATATAGTTAAAAACATATTTTTACATTATTTATTTGTTCCAATTGTTATTTGGTTAGGTACATTATTTTAAATCGTAGTTACATTAAATTTAATTATTTACGAAAAATAAGATATAGATATAAATATGTAACCATATTTTTCGAGGCCTGCCGTCTACACACAGTGTGAATTTTCTTTCCATAAACGAGGCCACTATATCTATATAATTTTTGTTAATATACATGTTAATTCACAAAAAAAAATTTTTTAAGAATTGAAAATTTAAATTATAGGCGCCTAGTTGAAAATATAAAGTTGATATATTCTTAACAAATAAAGGAGAGGGTTAACAATTTTAAAATTAAGAACAAATATAGAATTGATTGTACAAATAACTTTCTAAAAAAAATTCCCAAAAATTATTTATGCTTCCCAAGACATATATAGCTCATGATAAATTAAATAGCTCCATATATTATACCAAATAAATTTATAAAAATGTATAGGTACTATTGTCATATATGGTACAATTTATTTCTGTTAGTTATAACTCGTTACGATATTTTTGGACTATAATGTATTTCAAATTAGTAAGCCCGGTCCGTATCATCAACTAAAAAGTTAAAAATAAAATAAAAAAATCTTTAGCTAAATACTATAATTTTAATAGTAAGGTTCATTTAGTTGTACTTAAAGTTATAAATATTGTGACAACTTACTCAGTCTATCCTCTACTTGTATATTATGTATTATGAGAATTTTTAATTTTAATTTTCTCTTATACTGACATACTGTACATTATTTTTTGCATAAATAAAAATAAATATGATTCTTTCCTAAATTATATAATAATGTGTACAATTTGTAATATTAGGTATGTTTGATTAGGTATTTTTCATATAGATATAGGTATAATATAACAAGACGTTACATCATATATATACAGGTACATAAAGGATTTAATATAAATACTAAATAGATATTTAATAATTGATTTTATGAAGTTTATGTATTACCTGTATAACTTTTTGATTAAAGTACACATCTGTCAATTAAACAAAATTGATTTTTTTCGTCAAAAATATAGTTTTTTCGACATTTTTAATAAAAGAAAACATTTAATTAAAAGTCTATAGTACTTATACTTTTGAAGACTTTGTAGATCTTAATGCCGTGCATGCCATTTTTGACCATTGATATGATTATGATATTTTTATACTTTTAAGTCATCTAAAATAAGAATTTTAACATAGCCCATACAAGCGATACTAATTATGAATTATTATCTAATTACCTAATTATAATAAGAACATAAGAATGTTCATACATACTGAACATCCGTATGTGAGGTTATAACTGAAACGTTCTAAATTGGTTTATTTTAAATCGTTTTTGAGGACTGGAATAAAAATAAATCAGATTAATTATTTTGTCCTTTTTTTATTCTGAGTAAAGCAAGGAATCTAGTGGTTTTACAATGACGTTTATTTTATTTTTTCTGTGATAAACTTTTTGATTAGAAAACTTGTTCCAATCATTACATGTAGCACCATTTTCCGGTAGTAACTTCATCTAGTGGGTACATTAAAGAGGTCAATTTTTGATTTTTTTTTTTTAAAGTATATTTTTACTACTGGAAATCGTTGTTTCAAGTTGGCAGGTGTAAGAACCTTGCAAAATCATACATGACAACACTATAGTTTGCGATGACCTGAAACATCGGAACATATTGAACATCTTGGTTTTATTTATTTATTTGTTCACATCATATTATGTTGTACCTAAATTTTTATACTATTATTATTATTTTATTATATAGCTCGTAAACATAACATTACATAGGTTCACGAAACCTTTTAATTGCGAATACATTTTTATTTCATTCCTATGTGTATACAGATATATCGCAGCAAGCCGAGAATCGATTTATGGCACAATATAAAACGATATTAACGCATGTACATATAATATATAATAATACGAACAACTGTAGTAGGTATATCATGAGAGTATATACTATAGGTACCTACCTAACCTCAAACTGGTCGTATATATAATATACATAATAATGTGGCTACAATATGGACTTTCGCTCGTTATACATTTTATTATTTTTTTTTTTAGTGATGTGCAGAACCTGGGAACAATAATATCAAGACGAAGAAATGATCGGAAAAAAATTACATTTGGATTAATAAAATATTAAAGAAATCATATTTTACAGGAGACATGGAAATGTATATCCTCTTGGAGAAGTATAGTATTTAGGAAACATAACATTTTGGATTTCTTTCTGAAAAATATAATAGCGAGAACGCTCAATTGTCCAATTCTAGGGTGGTGTTTTTTTTTTTATATCAAGGCCACAATATATAATAATAAAAACGAAAATTATAACCGCCTAAAATTCGTCAATGATTCTGACTTACTTTTAACGTGCAATACGTCTATTTACAAAAAATATTTTTTCAGTCAGTGATAGTCGATAAATCATGATATAAATATTATACATTATAAACAAATACATATGTGGTTGTCGAAGTTAATTTCAGATCTGTTCCCGTTATTTTCGAAAATTCTGTTTTAATAGTTCCGTACGAAAATAATTCCTCACTTTGTTTGTTCAGGAATTCAATATTCTTTCTGAAAATATTTTCTCAAACATAAAAATAAATCCCAACATAATAAGTATGATTTTATAAGTTATGTATTTTTTCATTTGAACATAATTCATAATATTATAGTCGTAATAATCAATGATGTGTAAATTATATTTTGTATTAAAGAAATAAAATGGAAAACATAATATTATAACTTATAAATTATATAGCCTATAATAATATTAATGATTGATGATATCTAAACAATGTATGTTTATTGTTTTTTTGATTTTACGTTTAAATAGTATACCTATATTATATAGCTAATGTTTATATCTTTCAAATATAAAATAATACTAAAATATACATGCTTAGATAATAAAATATTTAAATTAACATAATTCTTTTAAAATAATAATAAAAATGAATCTTCTCATCATCATATTTCATAGTATATTTATAAATATGTACAATAAAACAAATAGAAGAAACAATTATTAATATAAAACAAAATTAGGTATCCACGTTAGTGTACAATATTTTGTAATGAGCTATCATTTTGAAAATATTACGAAATTCGTAATCATGTTAATAATTCATACATTTTAGTTAAAAGCAATGAGACTTGTATAATTAATTCAGTCTTATACAAAATACTTTTAAATATAAATTCAAATACTTTCTAAATATGGACTTCTAAAAATACATTTTACGAATATCTATATAAAATATCTGAAAACAAATTCAAATATTTTATTAATATTTAAATTTTAAATTTAAGCAAATCTACATATATTTTGAGTAATCACTTTTTATTAGTTTACTATAACTATAACTGTAATTTAAAACTAATATTAATATTTTACACAAATATATGTGTTAATAATTTAATACAATATAATATACTAAGATAATATAATCGAATTTAAAATAATTATATACCTATAAATATATATTATGAATTTAAAATTATTTATATGCCATTTATCTATAATTCACATAATTGTACTCGAATACTTTTACACAAGATTTAAACAGTCAAATATTTATAAAAAAAAATAATCTAAACTAGGTTTCGAATACAACGTCCTAAAAATAATTGATTAAAAATCAACGTTTAATATGAAAAATTTCAAACTTAAATTAGAACTTTAAGCAGTTCATGTTTGTACCTAAATACTAAAAAAAGTTCGATTTCATACACGTTTATATATTTATTTTTACTATAAATATCTATTAGTTGCGCGAAAATATGAAACGAAAGAGACTCCAACAATATGTCAATATAATAATATCTGAGAGGAAATATTTGGTCAAGAATATCTTCTAGATACGGTTGATTTCGGTTAATTTTATTTGTAAGAGATTAATTTTTCAGAATATAATTATTGTATATGGTATAGGTATATGGTTGCAGGTTGGTACCTATACTACGTTTATATCATAATTAATTATGGAAAACGTGTTTTTATTTTTAAATATTATAACCAGCTAGGGCTCAGAAGTTGTAACATTTGCATATTTTTTTGGTAAATCTTAGAACATTCCATATAAGATACATATACATGTATAGTACATGTCATATATGAATTTTTTTTGCATATTGCCGGTTTTTTAGAGCTATTTTGCTAATTTAGGATTATGAGTGCTATTTTTAGATATATTTTCATAATTCTATGTATGAATAGAAATAAACAATTTTTTAAAATTTTTTTTTTAAATTACAATTCTTTACCGAGGGTATTTGAACATTTTTTATTTTCTTTTATCATTTATTGTAAATATATAAAATTCGAGATTATTTCAAAGAATAAAACAATAAATATCCAATAACTACCTGTTCCAGCCGGTCCAAGTATACCTAGTTCCCGCATGGAAAATATATACAATTTGTAAAAATAAAAGTAAAACTTTAATTAAAAAATTAAAATGTTTTTTTTTGACAATTTCATTTTGCATATTTTCAAATTTTTAGTACTGTTTAAAGCGTATATTTGTTGTTTTTAAGTGCATATTAAAGTGTTGAAAATAGCGTTTTTAGTGCTATAATACTTCCGAGCTCTGATTATAACACTACAAATCACTCAGTAAATCAAATTAATTTTTAGAATTTTTTCTACTATGTATTGCGTCTCTATATAGGCACATTGAGTATAGTTAAAATACGATATTATACAGCTAATACCTATATAGAGTCGATTATCCTTGAAATCGTGTGTTCCGAGAAAAAATCCTGCGATCTTTCTTCGGTTTTAAATTTTCCTGACAATGTGTATATATAACCTAGTAACATGACCTTTTCTCAAGACAAAATGCATTAGGTTTCACGTTCACTACGGTTTTCTATCCGTTAATTTTTGGATCCCCATACTTTTTGTCCTTCCCCTCCCCCACCCATGTTGTTTGAAAAATATTCGAAAATTCGGACGGGTAAACCGACGACGAATATTATTATAATATGAACGTTAATCGACACGGTGATATTGTTACATTCAACACGTTCGGTGAGGTCAAAAATATTATTATATTATACACGTGAATACGTAATATGCGCTCGAAATGAAAAAAAAAAAAAAAAAACACGCGTGTGAATTTCCGAGATAACTGCTTGTAATATATTCTCGACGCGTATTCCGCGTGTATATATTATAATGTATTGATATTTTCTATTGGTACGTCGGTCGCTAAATCTGTCTTTTATTTATTTCATTTATCGTGAAAACCAATATACGGAATCGAAACAATTATCCGTACATTTCTTTACAATACTATGATAATTATCATTATTCTCACTGTATAATAATAACAATAATTATTATTAGTTGAATATCAATCGACCGAATACGTAAACTGTTGTAGGTAATTATAATATTACGCATTCATTTGTATATTATATTTTTCTAAAATAGATACGTCGACCAGCGTATTGCACTGTTATGGGATTTCTAGTATTTGCATACCCGTTTCGAATGAATTAAATTAAAAAAAAAAAAACCGCGTCATTACGTATAATATGTAATATGTATATTATTGTCATTAACTCGCGGTATAATCACTCTATCCGTGAGTCGGTCGTTTAAATAAAACATTAAACAATGTCATAGACACATTATACTATTATATAGATAAGATTACACATTATTTTCACGATTTTTATTATTTTTTTATTTTTTTTGCAAAATACAAAAAAAATAAAAAATAAAAAACTTTCTTTTATATACGAGCCGGATAATATTGGAATAAAACCTGAACAACAAACACATACGCAAGTCTTTAAACATTTGTTATGGTTCTGACTGAGTGTAAATCTTAAAAAATTAATTTATTCTCAATTCGACGTACCTACACATGTTATGGTGACTAATTCTGCATAATATAGTTTATTGGTTCTACGTCCAAATATCTCCACTACAAACGTGTTTTGTACTTTTTACTGACAAAAAATCAATTCAGATTACGATAAAATTCAGTCAATGAAATCGAAATTATTTAGTTTACGGTACTTTAATATTACATTTAGTTTTCTCCATGAATAATATTGAAAAACAAATAATTATTGAAATTAATGCGTTTAGGACGTTTAGGTGTTCATACTGTAAGTATAGGTACATAATATAACAGAATATACCTATTATACAAACATTTGAAGCTAAAAATCATTTCTTTTTAGAGGTAACAATATGTTTAATGAAAAAGTCGGTTAAGAGTTAAATAAATCATTATAATATTGATAGTTAGAACAGTTTTATTTATAAAATTGCCACTTTATTGGATATTTTAAAGTTTTAACTCGGAATAGTCACAATGATTTAAAAAATGTAAAAAATTTCGTTTTTAAACTTCTATAACGAGCTGAATATTTAGACAGTTTTTAAAAATCCCAATAAGATTGTTTCTGGAATATTGTCATATATACATTTTATAATATATGTTAGGTATCTAAAACAAATTCGAAATATTTGAAATAGGTTTGTTTTGCATAAACATGTTTTTGAAGAACAATTATCGTGATTACACAATAATAAAAATATTGTTATTTTAATTTTTCTAAAAGATTTCCTATAAAGATTTTAAAAACTACATACATTCGTATTACACTCTTTTATGGCTTGTGTAGAATAATAATGTTATTGAATTAAACCGAAATAAAAAATATATTTAAAAATAATAATTCCGGTAATCTTGGGTAGTCGACTTAAATTCATCTTGCAATAATATTTGTTGTTTATATTTCCATTTTTTTTTTTATAATTTAATAATTAACTTATAGTCATATCCTCGGTAATGTCTAATCTTTTACTTTAATTTATGTATATATATATAAGTATATATAAATATTTTGATAATATTTTCTTTACGTTTTATTCAAAGTTATGTTTGCGGTTTTATTTTTAAATGGTACTTTTTTCATACCAATTATAATTTGTTTTTAAAGTGCTAAATTTTGTAATTAGAATGAACTAATAATTTTTATAGTTGGGTAAAATACTTTTAAGGTGTTTCAGAATATATATTATTCCGAATAATTCCAAAAATGTATTTAGCGTATCTATTTGAATAATTTATGATAATGTTATTCCAAATGTTTTTAGAATACTTATTCTTATCTATAATATTATATACTAAATTGTAATAATGAAAATATTAATTAGTAGTTATTTAAGTACTTAAACAGTAAACAATGCGTGTGACTGAGGGTTTCTAATTGTTTTAGGTTTTGAGAAAACAATTTACATTGGAGGAGTATGACAGAAAACCAAAACACAATAAAAAAATTCCTTTTAAATATATAACTGGAACCTTGAAAATATTTTTTTTTTAAAGAATAAAATATTAAAAAAAAAAAAATTAAAATTAAAAAAATGGAGTAGAATTCAAGTATAATTTCAGCAAACAATTCATTATTGGCTGAGTTATGTATAAGTAAATGTTTCTAAGTAAATAATAATACTACATAACTAGTTTTGTATATAATAAAGTTTGAAAATACTGTGATAAAAACTTTTGGGTCGAAACACGTGATATTATGACAATATTATTAATAATTTGTCTGAATTGTGTCTTCGAGAACGGAAGTAAAAAGTTGAGTTGATCATACAGTTCAAAACATAACTGTAATTATGATTAAAACTATTTATAAGATGAGACATCTTGTTGTAATTTTATAATAATAGCACGACTGGTGTTGTAGTAGAGTTATTCGATAATATTGTTATCACATTTATCATTATTACCATTACTAGGTACCTAGTGAGTTATCCATATTATTCTGTAAACTGTAAACAATACTAATACACGTTATCTCTGGTTTGGTTTTTATAAATTATTGTATTGTCATCATATTATAATAACGTATATCATTGTAAAATTTGTGTATAATTATATTGTGTGGATTTAAAAAATATAAAAAACATATACAAGTGATAAAATGGATGAACTCTGGTCTGTGGCGTATTCCGCAGGAAATTTTTAGGAAGGATATAATCATATAATATGACGTGAAGACTGTTGTTACGATCTATTAAAATAATAATAAAATAACTTCTTCGCCTTCTATACCAACTATTTGCAACCAGCCACCCTAGTCCTGCATTTAACTCGATATTTCACATTCTCTTAACTATTACACCCACATACCGATCTATTGCATCCCACATTTTTTTTGGTTCATCTCATCACATCTTTCTTTAAGCATACATTAGCTTTATTAGTCTTTTTGTCTCTTTCCTCCTTAAAATATGGTCGAGCAATCTCAATCTATACTCTTCAATTTTATACTATTCTACCCACTGCTTTATAGGTACTACCTCTTATATACTCATTTATTATTTTATTTCTTCTATAGTCACTCCATTTATTCACTTTAAAATTTTCACCTCTGCAACACTCAAACGATAATAAAATATAAAAATTGTATTTAAAAACAAATAATTATTTATAACGCTAAATCAAATATAATAATAAAAAGTAATATCTAATAATTTATAAATATATATATATATATATATATAAATACTATATTAAAATGAAAATTAATTGTAAAATGTATTCAATTATATAGTTTCGTGTTTATATTATATTATTATTACCGGTTTTGAACCAAAAAACCATATTCGAGTAATATTATTTTATAGTCTACACGTATAATCAATAGTTTTCTTTATAATTTTTTTTTATTGTAAACGTTTAATAGTTTTTATGGGTGTTTATATATTATTTGTATAGTCTTTAACTGGATTGCAATATTTTATTTGTCTGTTTTACATCAGCTGAATCGATGGTATTTTTTTTTTTTTAAATAAAATACCTATACTTATATTGATACAGATAAAATATTTTTCTTTTTATTGTACTTATATAATAATATATAAGTATATAAAATGAAATATATTGAATATTTATTTTACAGAAATTTAATAAATATAAAAACAGATTTATATAAATAAATTACCAGTTTTATACAAGTACTGAATGCATGCAATAAAATATTGTGTTTTTATTTCCAATACATATATATTTTATTAGTATAATAATATTATATTCAAATAAATTAAAAATAAGTTCCAATTAATTTTTCTTGTGCTGTAGATATAGAAATTTTATTACTTTATATTACAAATCATTTATAACATATGCAATAAATAATAAAAAAATGTATAACATATTATTATATATAGGTACTTAACATGATAATAATAAGTAGTTCAACGATTATAGTATTAGTTATTATTAGTAAGTATAAAATGAAATTTTTTTAGAAAATTGAGGTATCTTATTTAAATACTACTCTCTTTGAATGCAACATTGACTCCAGTATTAATAGTAATATAAATATTTGATCGTATATAAGAATTTCTCAAAAACAAGCAATAGTCTTTGATTTTTCTTCAATATCAAATATTATGATGGATCACGAAAATTTACCCCAATGACGTGTTTTAAATTTTTAAAACCAAAATTACTCCTTAATCAAAACAGGGGTAGCTCCAAACATCGATTTTATTATTTTTTCAGAACAAATAGGTACCTATTCTTCTGATAACTATGATCTGTAATTTCTATTAATAATATTAACATTTTACGACTTTTTACGTTTTTACTCAATTAAAAAGAAATTGTGATGATATTTACTGTTTAATTTTGAAAAATATCTTTCCGGAATTAAAGTATAATTATAATCACTGGGGCACCTGAATACCTATCTACAATAAATATGTAAATTAAAATATAATAATAATTGACATCTTCATATTAATATCACATAGAAAATAAATAAAGATTTTAGAATTAAACACGTTTTTGATATTAATTTAATCATCTCCTAATTTTAATAATATTTAAATTTTAGAAAATTTAACAACTTTTAATCTCTCTTATATATCTCCTTACACAGCATTTGGAAAATGGTAATATTTTTAAAATATTTATTGATGATTACCTAAAAAAAATATTTTATACAAAGTATTATGTAAACATTTTGATAATTACCTACCTAATGGAAAACATGCTAAATTATGCAATCAGAATTTTTGTATAAAAGGGTCATTTCAATAGAAATTTTCCAATGTACACAATAAAATTTCTCCGGAAAAACCTAATATGAACCAAAAAAAGATCATTTAGCCTAGTTGGGGGGGGGGGGCATATGTAAAAATATTTTATTTGTTCGTAGTATACAAAAAGTAGGTACCTAATATTATATTATAATAAGATTTATCTAATATCTATGCATATATCGTTAACAATATCTGATTTAATTATAATAAATATTAGAAAATAGGTATAATATTATGACGTTAAATTTTAATATTTAAATATTACATAAAAAGTAAGAAATAATGAGAATAAAAGAAAAAAATTTAACATATAAAAGAAAATAACTATAATATAGATATATTTACCATAAATAAGTACAAATAATATAGTGATAAATTTGAAATATTGAAGTGCTTATTTACGAGTAAAACTTACAACATGTAAATACATGGATCTGAGATGGCGCAATGGTGAAAATTTATATTTCCAGTCACGAGGTCATCAATCCGATACCCGCACGGTTTCAAAGTAGCAATTTGCTGCGGATTTTAAATTATCTCCTAGCTTTAGGGGGACAATTCAATGTATTACCACGACCTCACTCCTACGAGGTCCCTTTAACTGTTTTAAATGTTTGTAATTAAGTCGAAGAAAAATGTTTTGAAAATATTAATATTTTAGAAATGTGAAATGTTTGTCCAAAAAATATTTATACAATACCTATTTAAAATATATCCACAACTTTTTGACAATGATCAAAAAATATGTTAAAAATAATATTATTTGCCTGAAAATATTTTAATGCTATTCATAAAACCTAGCCAATTCATAAAAAAAAAATATTTAATTGTATATTTTTAGCATAAAAATAACAATCATTTTGTATAATTTATAAATAAACCAGAATCACGAAATACAATTTAAAATGAAATGGTATATAGCAAGATTTATCAAATATTATTTAAATTTTAAATTACATTTTATTTAATTATTCGAATATTTGGTATGAAAGCTGGACAAGCTAATTATTTTTTAAAATTATTTATGTTAAGTTAGTTACAAATAAATAATGATTAAGATTACACTTTTTTTTTTTCACCAAAATTGATGTATAAAATTTTCATTTTTATTATCATTTTACTATTTTTGTACTTATATACTTTATAAAACAG
The DNA here is from genome assembly GCA_025469235.1 of Pemphigus obesinymphae. Taxonomy (NCBI): domain Eukaryota; kingdom Metazoa; phylum Arthropoda; class Insecta; order Hemiptera; family Aphididae; genus Pemphigus; species Pemphigus obesinymphae. The sequence goes on from JAIPRL010000100.1 coordinate 88,410, forward strand.
CATAAAAAGTGAAACAATTTCAAAAATAATAATTGATTGGACTAATTAAGTTTTTATAAAAGTAAGATGTGGTATCCTAAAATTTCCCTTAAATAGGTATTTATATTTACTTCATAAATTAATAGAAAAAAAAAAATGAATTTCAAATATAAACATAATAGTTTAATAATCAGATTTAATGAAATGATTATAATTTTATAACTATTTTATTGATACTAACGTACAATATTACGTTGGTAGCAGAAAAATGGTTAAATAAATAAAAAAACAAAAATAAATAATAAAAGTTACTCCATATTAGTTCTTGAAAAAATAAAACTTAGCTTAGCTAAAAGTTAATATAGATTTTTTCACTATTTATTTTTACTATATCTATGTTACTACTCAAGTATGTAGATTTTTTAAATGTTAGTATATACTGTATTGAAGAGAAATCGTAACGCTTTAGAAGATTTACTTTTAGTTAAATTTTAGTTGTCACAAGTGTTATCACATTTAAGTATATTCTAAATAAAACACATGCAAAATGTAAACATATGTTATATACTCGTATAAATAAAATAAAGTCGTCCAGATGCAGATGGTCCATCGCCATCTCGGAAAGCATAGAGTATTATTTTTTTAAATAAAAAAACAAAGATAAATCATTGCACGAAAACCATTCTGAGCGAAGTTCAGTAGGTAAGTAGAATATTATTAAAAAAAAATGGTAACCATGACAAATTCATTTGTTATTTTATTATTTCCTTTACATTTATAAAATATTTCCGTTCAAAAGGCGATCTTTACGTTTAAAAAAACAACTACTGAGAAAATTGAAAAATGACCTCTTCAAAGTACCAACCAGAATACATTTTCTACAAATGAAATTCTTTACTTCAAAACTCCTGCTCGACTCCTTCTACGAAAAAATGTATACTAACGGGGAAAAAACCCATATTATTTTAAAACAATACATTTTTCCCTTCATTTATAATTTAATATCATTTTTATGGATAGGTATAGATAACATAATATACGTTAATAAAAATGTATATAACATTATATGTAAATGAAGATCTAATTGACCGCATTAAAAATTAAACTTAAATAATACATTAATACATTAATATATCTCTATATTCAGAAGATAATAATAATATAATAATATTTAATTGAAGTAAGATTGTAGTAAGATGTTCAAAAATTAAAATGTTTTATAATATTTTTATAGCTTAAAAGTATTCATAAAAATTAAAACATATTTACCCTCACATTACTTAATATAACGTTTCGAAAAATGCACCTACTCGTATATTAAAAATTAATAATAAATCATATCACAGACAGTATATGTAAAGATTGTTTTCAAAAAAATTAATGTTCTACATTCGTTTTTACAGATTTAGAATAAACATTTTCAAAAATAATGTATTTTAATGATTAAAATAAAATAATATAAGATATAATGGATAAGAAAATACATTCATGTACAAAGGTACCTATGTAAAAACTTAATATCATATTTGAGCTCTTAGTTTTTGGAAAATGTTTTTTTAGATATTTGTTAAAATAACAGTTGTTTTATTCTATCATAAAAATATTATTTTGCATAAAGTTCATTATTTTTTAAAAATTTTTTATAATGGTATACATACAAATATATAGTATTAGAGTTATTTTCATTTGATTTTTGATTTTTAAAGTTTTATTCGCATTTAATCATCACGAAGTTACTAATAATATCTTTCAATTTCAAAATAATAAACTTTCTATAAATATTTTATACATTTTTTTATCAATGTGGTCTGATAGAATCCCGTGCGACAATAAACGTCAAAAAATGTGTCTATGCTTAAAGGTTAAATATTTATAAAAATAAAAATAAACCATTTGTAAAATTTGCGTTACGTTTCTGTAAAAAGTAACTGGTTGAATAGAAAATTATAGAAAAACCCTAAAATTTGAATTTTTAAACTCGTTAGTGCTCGTCCAGCCTTAAAATACTTAAATCATATGACTAAAAAAAAAAAAAAAAAAAGAGGGCAGATCTATAATCTGCACTTGTAAACACGACACTAACATTAACTATTATAATATTGCTGTATGTACGTATATATTATGAAAGATATTAAATCGAGTGGATTTAAATGTATATATTTTATTTTTCAGGTAAGACTGTTCAATAAAAAAAAAACCATAAACATTATTCAATAAAAAAAAAAAAAAAATCCTAATAATTACTGCTGTTCTGTATAAAAAAAAAATTAAATTAATCAAAACAGCTCGGTAAAAAATGTATTTAGTTGTAAAATCTGATGTTCGTATAAGAAAAAAAAAAAAAAAATAAAAATGCCGTCTCGCATAATATACGTATTAAAAGTACACAGACTATAATAATATTATACAGACATGTGAAAAATAAAAACTAATTAAACTAATTAATTCTGTATGGATACACCAGTTATCGGACCCCATATATACATACACTCGAGACTATTATTATTAATAAAAATTGTTGTTGTATTCGTTGCAACAGGTCTTGGACAATTTCCAGGGCCGTATATATTATATAAAAATATAGAGTTAATTGACGATTCAGGAATAATTCCTTATCGTACGGAGTACCTGTTGCACATATATATATAAATATATATATATGTTATGCATATATATATATATATATGTATACCGTTAGCGGTTAAAAAATCCACGTGAATCTGAATATAATAAAAAAAAAAAAAAAAAATCGAAATCGAAATCGTTAATTGATCGAGGCGTATATATAGCCGATTTAAGCTAAATGAATGGACAAATCGTGTAATGGCGATTGAAAAACTCAATAAATCTCCGACGGTCCGCGTACGTGCAGACCGGAAAAATCCGAATAACAAATATTATAAAATAATGACGAACGGCGGTATTTACGATTATTGTCCCGACGTCAAAATTTAAATTATTTCGAAACTCGTAAATGTTGTTTACTGTTCCTAAATATTATGTATACCAGACGATTATATTGAACGGAATTCGGTAAATCAACGTGACCGAACGATGATTTCTGTATAATATGTAATAGAAATTATTAGAAAACAATCATCAGCCATCTAATACACGGCTAATTATTTTTTTCCACCAATTGTATTTAATTGTGCGTATTATCGAAAGTTCAAGTAAACTTAAATATATATATATTCATAGTGATGCTTTTACGATACCGAAAAGTTGTACTCGGGTATTTTTTTTTGTAAACAAATATTCACCCTATATGTTTACCGAGTCCGTCATTATATTTGTTAAGTTTTTTTGAAAGCTTTGTTGCATCGAAATCAACAACCGGGACAGTATATAGTTTCTTAGTTGTATTTTTTTTTAGTTTTCAAAAGTGCCATTGACCAAAATTAGTTCGTTATTTAATTGAGTACCACTTCTCTTTTTAGACTAATAATCGGACGATCAATAATTTGCGTACTTCCCGGTGTCCGATTATGATAATAAACGTGTAGATGAATCCTTATTTCTAAGTTTTATTTTATTTTTTTAAATCAAGATTATTAAAAAAAAAAAAAAAAATATAAAACAAATATTTTTTTTACATCAACCCTAAGTGTAGACCTCACACTATTAATAGTCAGACAGACATCCAAATTAATTATTATCAGTGATATTAATAGAACATACAGGGTTAGAAAATTTTTTTAATAAAATGACGTAAAAATTTTTGTCAATGACTCTTCGACAATAAGGATAATATATTCATATTTTAATATGGTGTTTTAATTTAATTAATTTAATTTTATATTAAATTTCTAATTTCTATACAATTTATGTATCTATATTATAGTATAAGTACCTAATTGACTAAATATTATTACTGAAAATTTATAAGCATCTCATGTATACTATACTCATTATCAGATTTTAAATTAATATTAATTAAATAGGTTAATGATTATCTATTTAAAATTTAATGAAACTATCATCCTCAATATTGTATTTATAGTATATTTTATTAGTAAACTTTTTCTAACTTTTGAAAACGATTTTTTTTTTTTGTAAGTATTTTACATCTGTAATAGTTAATCCTCAAAAAAGTCGTAATTTTACAATTTTCAACTACTTATGAAAAATACAATATTAATATCAAATAAAAATGGCTTTTTAAACATTTAGTAAATATTTACAGATTTGTATTATTATAAAAATATTAATCTGTGATTTTTCTAGCCGATATAATATTTGAAATACGAAACTATGTTTTACGGGCTATTTTTCAGGGTTGGCGTCCTCATATAATCACCGAGATGTTGTGACCATAGAATTTATATACAATATCCATATAAAAATCATCAACGCCCAGCCAAGGTTACTGGTCCTAGAAAGCTGAAATTTCTAAAGAATATTGATATGCAATCTAATGACATTGACGCCTACTATGAAAGACATTTTTGAAATTCGACATTTAAGGAAGGGATAGTTGAGAAGTGGATTTACATTTTCATTCAACGTCTAACCCAAATTACTGGTTGTGAAAAGCTGACACTTTCAAAGAATATTTCTTTAACAACATATATGCCCATTATGAAAGAATTTTTTAGTGAAACTGTATATATTTACATAATTACAATAAAATGTCTACTTATTAATCGGCGATTGTATAATAACAAAAATAAGATATAATATAAATATGTAAAAATATTTTTCGAGGCCTGGTCATAGGTTTTTAGATTAAAAATGTATTGAATTTGGTATTTATAACAGCTAATTTTAATTTTTTTTTTCATTAGTTTTGACACAAAGGATTTAAAATAATATGCTAATTATAATAATAATAATAATAATAATAATAATAATAATCCAAACTTAACACATCCACCAACAGTAAACTATTTGATGAGCGAAGTGCATCCATCCCTACTGACCGGCTTTCTAATATTTATTATATGCAATTACTCTACTTCTTCACTCCACCGCTCTTAAATTGTTATCGTATTTAAAATGTCAAACTATGGAAATTCTCTCTATATATATATTTTTTAAACATTTATAATATTTTAGATTATGAAATAATATACAATTAAGTGTATAAATAACTTTCTGAAAAAGTATCACACAAATGATTTATACTTCTCAAGTTAAAAACAAAAATGCCCTGTATAAATTATAGATTATCCAAAAAACTATTGTTGATTTTGATACTTTTCACAAAAACATATTTTTTTTAGAACAAATGTTAAAATTAAGAATATGTAGGATTAAAGGATAAATGTGAGATAAACGGGCATTATGAATTATAATGACTTATGTTTAATGAAATTCAGGATTACTTTGATTTTTCTAAACGTAATTGTCCATATCTTCTATATACATACAGAAATGATATCATATTTTCATAAATGAAAACATAAAAAATATATTTCCGTTACATCTAGGTATATTCTTGAATAAAATAATAGATATTATTGGTACCTATACCACCTATTTAAATTTATCAGTGATGAATAAAATTTACGTTTTACAAAGAATTGAAGAAAATAGATTAAAGAAGATCAACAAAATAAATGACTTTATATAATACCTGTATATACGATCATGTCGATAATATTATAATATATTCTATGTACCAGGTACACAGTATTTATATAATATCTACCCAAAGTCTATATGTATCTGTATAATGCTCTCCTAAATATTATGTTTTTTGATTGTTTTTTGCACTAATTAGAAATTGTATAAAAAATAAACTAAAATATACGGTGCATTACACTGTTTTCTAACTTTAAGTCAGTCAAGTCTTATTTTTATTACAAGATTATTACAGTATTAGAATCATTTTGAGTAAATTTAGCATCTCTGTAATACAGTGCAGTACTATATTGTTTCTCTACAAATAACAACACAAGTTTACCGTATTTATTACAAACACTTATTAATGATTTATTACGAGTTATTAAAATCATAAATGCCAGTTAAACGAGTTTTTTTAAGTACCATATGACTAATAACTACACTAAAATATAAAGCACATGGTAATAATTAATTTTCTGAATAATCTTAACACTATTAAATAATTATTATGAAAGCTATATAGATTATGATTTAGCAATTTCTTCAGATAATGTCAACACTTAAAAAAAAAAAAAATGTTAATATTTTTATAAAATCTTATAAAATATCTAAATACAATAATAGTCATAACAGAAAAATATAAATAGTGAAAATCGTAAAAAAAAACATGATAAACATAGTTATAATAATCAATAAATAAGATAAGTTTTTAATATTTTATTAGGTATATTTCTACGAATAAATAATTATTGTTAAACGTCTGCACAGGCTTGATTTTTTGGACTATAGTTGTGTTTTACGACCCCACCCAGTCCTGATTTGTTGTTTAATTTTAATGGTCCGTCTCGACCAGGTATTAAATAATTTTCAAAACTCGGCAGACATTGATTGTCTAAATATAAGAGTATGACTCAGCCTGGTATTAAATCTTTTTTAAAATGCTTATTATTTAAGAATTTAGACTGAAACCTAATTACTTCCTTAGCTTCTCCCCCGATGTTCAAGTTTAAAATAAGTAAATGAAATATAAATTTACAGTTTAATATGGATTAGAAAAATGAAAATTGCACCGATGAAACAATTGATAACAACACTGAAGATTGTTCATTATGAATGTTCTTAGTATATATTTTTTTTTAGTTAATTTGTAAATTATTTCGTATATCATTGTTCTATAAATATAAAATGATTTCCAAAACAAATACTATTTGAATTTTACAATAACTTCGCTCATGTAATATTTTATTTATTCGTGGTATTTAATTCGGGTTGCAAGAATAACTACAAATACTTTGAATATATTATAATAATACTTATTCATAAGTAATAACTATAAATAGTTTAAAATATTGAATTTTTACAGATTTTATGTATAGTTTTGTTTTAATACTGAAATTATTACATTTAATACTTACAATATTGTAATTGAAAATTATTTATGGGATATTTTTTGGAGCCATCTTTATGTTTTTTGTATCGAGAGTCTTATCAAACTTTTACCACTAAACATTTGAAATGTGTTATTAGCAGTATTTAGTGCATTAAAATACTGGCCCAACAACTAATTTTATTGCTTATGACCCATTGCTCCGAATATTTTTTTATGCATTTATACACTATAAGTACGCAGTAAATAGGTATACGAATTAAAAAAAAAAAAAAAAAAATCGTTTGTGTATAAATGGTGTTCCGACATACATACAGTGCGGGGGCAAAGGTTAAACGAAATTCAGCCCGAGACACTATAATATATAACATATAGGCTTCCATTTTGAATGTGAATGAGTTCGTGAATTTAATCTTTGAAGTGAAACAAAGAAACTCTATTGGATTTATGACGATGATGTATGTAACCATGATTAGGTGATCCATTATGCACGATCGATGTTTTGTTGTAGGGCATATTATTATTAACGCGTTACTTGAATATGCACTGTCGAAAATTCCCAGTGTTCAATATATAATATGTATTTAAATACTGTAAAATAAATAAATACATAAATACAATAAATGTAAGAATAATAAAATAATAAAATATACTAGAATAATACTAAACAAATAATACTAGAAGTAGGTCGAACTCTGACCCAAACTGAAATATAGTTTTATTTCAAACCCGAACCAATGTCTTCCCGGAGAAATATTCAGAGGGTGGGAGTGTACCGACAGATTAAATGTTGACCAAATACTTCCTTGAAAACGTAAATAGGCAACAAAAAAAAACGACATTAGTTTAGTATCAAACTCGAATCCGTGTTCAAAAAATGTTCGATTTCGAATAGTTCGTCCAAGTTCAAAATTTTATTCTAGTTTGAATTCTTTCATCAAGGGTTCGGTTAGGTTCGTCTTTTTACTACTTGAATTAAATAAATAAATACCTATAATTTAAGTGTTGGAAACCTGATATTAGCGATGAGTGCTGAACATTTCTTGAACGGAAAGAGTATATAGATAATGATTAATGTGCAAATTGTTCATTTTTATATTATCTATAGGATAAATGTAGTTACAGCTCTATCGGAAACGCAAAGATAAGATGGAATAAATGTATAGGTTATCTGATGAGGAACGATGTATGGGTAATGAAAATAAGAATATAATTGGAATATAAATGAAGAAAGATCAAAAAGAGGATTACCGAGATCACATTACGCGAAACAGATCGTGTCGGATACACAGAAAAATTTCTACAAAAAAAATCGAAAAAAGTTTAGCTATAGACAGAGAAGAATTAGAGAAACATTAATCAAATCTTATGATTGCAGAAGTGTGTTTATAAACAGGCCCGACGAGAAGGGGGTAATCAGAATTTTCTTGGAGATCCAGATTTTTCCAGAAATATGTGTATGTAAGCATCAAACGGAAGTAGTTCGTAACAAGGTTAAGAGGACACAACATACCCGCTTTTTAAGGGTTCTGTATAAACAATTTTTATGAAATTTGTTGTAAAATGAAAACCTTGAAATTGAAAAATATATAAATATATTTTAAAAGTAATTTAAAAATAGTCCTGTGTCAGTACTATTTTTTATTATTGTGTAATCACATGCCAATCAAATGATTTATTATATTTTGTAATTAACACATTCTTGCGAATTTCCATAAATGTAACTTTCTGAATAAGTTTAAAAAAACAATACGTTTGACACCAAAATTAAAGAAGATAAAGTAAACTGTGTTTTCACTAAATTTAATTATAAGTAAATTAATTAAGTACAGTTTTGTATGAAGACTTGAAATTAATAAAAAATCTTTTTTTACGATTAGCTGTCACTTTAAAAAAAAAAATCATTTAGTAAACACACATAAGACATTATAAGAAACTCACAATAGTTTTGAAAATTTAAATCGAACTAGTTATTATATATAACACTATTAATTTATCGAAATACGGAAAACTATTTTAGGGTTCAATAAATCTAGGTGTTGTGTCGTCTTAAGCAAAAAAAAGTCATACGTATAAATTTTTCCCAAAAATGTATGCCTAGATAATTTCTGTCTCCGGCACAAAATTTATCTCTATCTGTAGTATACTTAAAATATATATCTAAAGAAATTGCTTTTAAGAAAAACATTTCATTTTCCTTATCAACGCACATACTGCAATTACATTTTATTCTTAAAATTATCGCTATAAAAATGGTAATAAGATAGTATACATACTTAAATAGATGGGTATAGAAACATTTAAACCAGCGAAAGTTAATTTCAACCACTAATTTAAAATGTATATATATGAAACTACTCCAATGTTCTTCACCTTTAGATATTTGCAAAAGAGGTACGTTTACAATGTTTAAACGCATATGGAAATATACGAATGACACAGCATATATATAATAGTTAATTTCAGTAGTTGCATTTAAGAAAACTATTGGCAAATTGAAAAATTTTATCTTTAGAATATCTAATAGAATAATTTATGTGATTAAATATACTTATAGGTTAGAGTATGGTTTATGACAAAATACTTTATAAATAATTCCTGGAAATATTTTGTAGAGAAGTCCTATGACAGACTTGAAAACGAAAGATTATTAGCGGAGGATTGATCAGATATATAATAGAAGTTTGGACGTGTCACATAGTTAAAATAATGAAAAACTAAAGGAAAAACTAAAAAGGTTATGTATGGTAAGCAGGGACTGGAACTGAATCGAAAAGAACCGGTTCTAGAACCGGAACCGAACCGATATCTATATTTATTTATTTTTTTTAAAAGAAAAAATTGGAACTTATGAATAATAAAGGTTCTTTCTTATCTATACGACTACCATTAATCTAGTATTGAACTTAGACAAACGCATACCTACCTACTATTTGGTAGCGGCCAATGTTTTTAACTCGTACCTACTTATTGATAGGTATACTACAGAACCAAAGGTAGAACTAGGAATTTTTACGCCCACGAAAAAATGTAAAATTACGTGAAATATAATTTTAAAAGTTGAAATACTTCCTTTAAAAATATAAAGGTAAAAAAAAAGGTCATCAACTTTTTTCGTTAAAATACTAATTCTCAAAAACACAAATAAGCTCATCGATTATTATTATTATATTATTATTAATATTATATTATATTTATATGTATTATAGACCTCCAAATATTTTACGCCAGCCAAAATATGATATTTAATATCTTATTTGAAACTGATGAGAACCGAAACTGGAACCATAATTAATGGGAAACCGGAACCACATATTTTTTTCACTAAAAACTGGAACCGGAATCAGTATCTATAAAATCAAAAGGTACCAATCCCGGATGGTAAAAATAAGGACAATTAACCAGATAAGTCACAAAATTTACACCGAAAATTTGTTCAAGACAAATATGGGTGGATAAAGTTCAGAAAGATCTTAAAATATTATGATTGAACAATAGATATGATATGATTGTTGACAGAAATCGATGCAGATAAGTGATAGTTACGGAAAATGGTCTGAATGGCCTATATAATACTAAGCAAAAAATAAAAAATAAAATTTATTAATATAAAAGAATTACGGTCTCAAAGCAAAAAAATATTATATAATTTTTTTACCTATTTATATTAAGTTTTAAATGCGAATATTTCGAGATAGTTATTTTAGAGTTCCAAACAATAATTAATGAGATACAAAAATTTAAAAGGTTTTATGTTTTTGAAATTTAAAAATTCACATGGTTTCTATCAAAAAGAATTCTTTTATATTCCAAAAATTTATTTAAGAAGAAATTTTATAATATATATTATTTTATATATAAATGTATATAACAAATTAGGAATAGTTTGTTCAGACTAAAAGAAATCTATTCCCTATTATTGTTGCCAATAACACAGTATTATAATTATTATAAATAGAAAAATGTATCATTTATTTTTATGTTAATATTAGACCTATATTAGAGTTAAGAGAATGTCAAAATGCAAATTTAAGGGAATTTCAAAAAGAAGAAATATAAAATTTAAAAAATATTTTAAAGGTAGTTCTATGTTAGTTCCATTTTTATAAATGTATAATGTTTAATGTTTAAAAATTATAAAAACTGTCTTCCGCTCTATATCTACGCAGCTTTCTAAATAATTTACTTAAACAAAAAGTGTTTAATTTTTTTGAAAGAGAAACACTTGAACTGTGCTTTCTCAAAAAGATTTTTTTATAGCAAAACTGTACAGTCCAATATATTTTATGTTTAAAAAAATGATTTTTTTTAAAAAAATTTTTCATTTTGATTTATAAATTTAAACTTATTTGTAAAAACATTTCTTTGTAAAAGCACAGTAAAAGTCATGATATATCTTTAATAGTCAAAATCATTTTTTCTGTGATAATTGTGTACTACTAGTTGTACATGGAGTCAAACATTGTTTTTACATGACAAAATTACACGTACCTCTATTCCATGAATGAATGAAAAATTCCATCTACAACCTTCATTACTGTGATAATAAATTTAGTGCAAAGGTTACACCCAATTGCACATGGAATTCAAATATAAGACGTATTAGGAATAATAACTAATTAAATTGTTTTCAAAACGTACCAAGTAACATTCTTTACGTCAGAACCTACAATGTGCCGTAAATAATGTCGTCTAATATCAATCGGTTTATAAAAGCTCTAATTTAAGTTAGTAAAATGTTAAAATTAATTTGAAATCAAAAAATATTGAAATTTTTTTTTCGCAAATTTCGGATATTGTAGTATTCATTGCTGTACTTCAGAGCAGAAATTATGAAAAAATGAAAAACATTTTGGAAAATAGAAAAAATATGTAACTTAGCGCGTTTTGGATTATAACCTCACATTATTTATATTCAGTATACACTATACAGCTTAGAACTGATGATATATTATACGAGTATATCATTGTGTTAATATAATATAATATATAATACATTGACTAAAACTGATGAAAGTTCAGGGAGAAAAGTGGTATCAACACATAATCCATCATGTGGGTTTGTACATTTACTGTTTTGTTTTCTTATAACACAGTAATTTACGTGCCATCGGTTTAAAAATCATTCTACACAAATAATAATAATGAAATATACTGATGTCATTAACTCCGGGAAAACAATTTTTTACGATACTTTAACGACTGGAATAAAACCTTGCTTACCTACATGTATATAATGTTTCAATAGAATACATATATTTATATAGGTTAGGTTCCTAACCTATAAGAATAAGTGAAGTATATATTATAGACTATATAACACAGAATACTCAGAGGTGTAATTAAGGATTTATATCCCACAAAAGAGAGAATATGTAAATCATAGTAAATTTATAGGCTAAAAAACTAGAGTCAAGATATAAGAAAGAGAACTATAGCTATATTGTGCTAAAAAATGCAGTAACAAAATTAAATTATGATTGAAGTACTTAAAACAATGTCATTCAAATCCGAAAAATGCATGGATGAGAGATAAATTATTAATTATACATTGCTATAATATAATCCATATTGTATCAACCGTATCGATTATATTACTGTTTATTTTCGCAAGTACCTGATCGTTTTTACATAACTACTTATAAAATAGTTTTTAAAAATATTTTCATAATTTTAGATAAAATAGACACACACACACACACACACACACACACACACACACACACACACATATATATATATATATATATATTATATATATATTAGGTATGTATATTTATTACAATACTTTTAGAACGGAAAAGTTAATAATATTCAATCTAATAACACGACGAGCCAACTATTCTATACAAATTATATTTACATTTAATTAACAAATCATTTTAATCGTTCCGTAGCTTATTCACTCGACGTGCTCGGTCTTGTGATTATAATTTTTCAAAATACGAAATGATCACGATTCATATATAATAATTATATATTCATTATTCAGAGTTGTATAAAATTATACATTCAAACGATGTCATAATATTATGTGGCATAATAAATTATAATAATAATACTGTGCGGAATGCTTTTTTTTAAATATTATATTATTCACAATAATTATTATTGTTTTATATGGCAATAAAAATAGTGTTAGATTAATATGTCAATATATTATGCTAAAAATATTTTATATAATCTTGTATAACATATAAAAATGTTCTCTATTATTTTGCTTTAATCTACAAAACGTCTTTCTGTAACGAAAAATTGATTTAATTTAATTTAAGTACCTAAAGTTTCAACTTAGTATGGAGTTTTGCCTCCTGGTCCCAGAAACAAGATTTTTATATGCTATTGAACTTCATTTGATACCGCTTTAAAATGTATTTTCGTTAATTTATCATGAACCTGATTTGGTATTGAATATATACTGATAAATGATCTTAATAGAAGATTTTTTCAAGTTCTTTGTTACTGTCTATATATAACACATTAAAAACTTAATGTATAGCGTCCTAACTATAACACGGTTATCTACTGTAGATAATCATGTACCATGACCTTAGTATATTATGCCAATATATTATGTACTATGTAGATTATATTATATACGAGTAGTTTTAGTATAGTTATTGTTTTCTAAGGTATTAGATTACTTTTTCGTTAGGTACCTAAATATAAAAGTAATATAGTTAGGTACATTACTTTTTTAATTAAAAAGTAACTATATACGGTGGCATAACTTTAAATATTTTTAAATGTGTAGAAACTAAAATAACAGTATAAAATGTCAAATATATAGGTATATATATTTTTTCGATTGTATAATCGTTAATCGAACATTACGAAATATAATATCATACTTAAGGTGCCTCGTGACTAATTTATAATACTACTAATTAATAGAAGAGAAAATTTTCTATGAAAAAGGTAATTTACATTTTCGTATACTAGTGACCGTTTTCGCGTAACAGGACTTCTAAAATTCTCATTTTTTACAAAAAAAAATTTTTGCATTTTTGTAAATACGTATATTGTGCCAGCACCACCCATTTGGAAAAATTGAAATGTTTTTATTCCATCATTTAGCATACAATTATCATGAATTTGCATGACACGTTTCAAAATTTTCACGATAATATTATAGTAAATATAATCAAAATTTATGAGCGGTGCTAGCGCAACATACGTTTCGTAAATATCTCGCTTTTTATTCGTTGCACGATAAAAAGTTTAAAAAAAAAATTGTAAAGGAAGGAATTTTCTTTAAAATTATGTATTTGTAATGCAAACAACTGTTTGCAACAGTTTTATGACTTTTGATATAGGTATCAACCTATAAAAAATACACAATAATATGAGTAAATTATTGTCCTTGGTATAGTGTAAAGGGGATAGTATTTTATTTTTTTTAAAGGCTAAGTAATGAGTGGGAAAATAATCAAGGGTTATACCTTATTAAAAAAAAAAAAATTTCGCTCGCAAAAATTTTTTTTTATCCCCCCACCTATACCAAGGACAATAATGCACTCATATTATTGTGTATTTTTTTATCAGTTGATATATCAAAAGTTGTAAAACGGTTTCAAACGGTTGTTTGCATAAAAAAATAGATATTTTAAATAAATGTCCTTCCTTTAAAATTTTTTTCTTAAACTTTTTATCGTATGACGAATAAAATGCAAGATATTTATAAAAAGTTTTTTTTTTTTTGGAAAAAATCAAATTTTTTAAAAAAAATTTGCATTTTGCAAGTCCTGTTACGTAAAAATGGTCATTAGTACACGAAAAAATTTATTTTATAAATAATTATCTCTTATGTTAATTTTATTTGAAATTTTTTGTTGTACAACTAATATATAAAGCGAGATATTCACTCAAAGGTAATTTTAGTGACCTTTGACCTTAAATTACTTGTAACGCAAGAGACCTGTCGATGGGGACTTTTTGGAAAATGTTCATAACTGCCTAATAAAGGTGTGTGTCAAAATGTAGTTTGATAATAATTTTTCCGAGCTGAAATGCTAATTTCACTGGGCTTATTTGATAGTATTAGCATTGATTATAAAATATATTATATATTATTATTATTATATACAATCAATGGTATTAGTTACTCTTATATATTATATTAAAGTTTTACAGGGAACTATATTTACACGCACCCGCGTGCATATGTTAGCAATATATTTTGCAACAACGAATACAATTTATATTATTTACTCAAATAGATGATTCTAATTCCATCAGAACGTCAAAATGTGTACTCTAATAATAGAGTTAATAACATTAATAGATTCTTAATAACTTTCTCGAGTATTAAATATAGGAAATTCTGCAAAATTTTAAATATTTAAACCACTATTATTACAATACAAATCTAAAATTAAATATATTCTTAGTGCGATACCTCGAGGAAATTTTAAAGAATACAAAAATGTCTTGAAAACTAATATCGGAGTTTACATCGTCTCGATCTGATGGAAATAGAAACGGTTGTATTTGACATAATCTACGGCAGTCGCGAGTCCCCTATTATCCGACCTATTATAAAATCATACATTCGTTAAAATATCTAATATTAATATCTGCTTCTAACTTTACCTAGTGTTAGACGAATTTATTATAATTAATTTACTTTATATTTATAAAAATGCAACTAGTTACTTTACCAAGTTACTTATAAATATCTAACTTAGTTGCTACAAAAATTAAATAATAAAGTCAACATAATGTAACTCGAAAAAGTTACTATATGTTACAGTAAGAAGTAACTTCCGTTACGTTACTACCCAACAATATAATGTATAGTTAACAGTCGTATAGATAATTAAACGTTTTGGAATATAAATTCGTTTTTTATTACTTAAGTGATATGTATAATCGTATAAACACTAGCCATATTATGCGAGTAGATTTTATTTTATTTTTTAAATATGCATTACTCTCACATATTTTATTCAAATTATCCATTTACAGTACTAAGCACATATAAATGAAAATTTTATAAAATTATTGAGCTATATATAATGAAATAGTTATATTTTATATAGATGTACCTATAATAAAACAATATAATTATTTAAACATTTTAGTACTCACACGTTCTGTAAAAAATTTAATTTAAACTTAACAAAATACATTTGTCTGGACAACTTTATATCTTTCATTAGTAAAATAAAACATATATAAATATAAGATATTATAGGCGTCTATTTACAGATGTTATATTATGATCTACTGTCGGTAGGTTAAAAAGGATTAGATACACAAATGTAAAACACATATTATATTGTCATCGTTTTTTTTTTTTGTTATTTTTTCAATCCGTAGATTGGTTTAATGATGTAATGTTCCTCCATTCTTCTTTATCCATAGTAACTCTTTCAATTATTTATATGAACATCCAACATAATTATATATTATTACATATATGACTGTCTTGGTCTTCTTCTTCCTGGTATCCCTTTGATTATTCCTTAAAAAAATGTCCTATCCACTTATTTCTTCTCTCCCCGATTGTCGTCCATATTTACCGTTTTTAGTTTGTCCTATAATATCCTTTTATATCTACTTCTTAATTCGGTACTCATTCTGTTCCAGTGATTTTTAAGATACTTCGCCAACACTAAGTTTTGAATGTTTCTATTTTTCTTTTATTAGCTTTCAATATTTTTCATAATTCTGCTCCATACATTGCTACACTTCAAACCTTTGTGTTTTTTTACTCTGAAGTTTATATTTATCGCATTTGTGGTGAATAGTTTTTTTCTTTTTGAAAAACACCGGCTTAGCTTATGCTATTCTATAATTAATGTCAATGGTACTTTTCCCGTCGCTTGTAATTTTCCTTCCAAGGTATGTAAAACTGTTTACATTCTCAAGTTTGATATCGTCTATGATTATAATTAGTGTCTAATTGGTATCTGCTACAAACCAGAAACTTTGTTTTTATCTTATTCATTTTCATGTTATAGTTTTATTTTAATATTTTATCTATATTTTGTAGTATTCTCTGTATTACTTATTGGCTGTCTGATGTCATTCGTTCAAAAACGCAGTATCTGTTTTAACATTCCATTCACCTTAATCCCTCCTATATTGTCATATCTGGGATCTTTGGACGCTCCTTCTAAATTATATAATGTGGGCGATAAATTACACTTAGGCCTTTTGGTACTATGCTTTTCGTATGCCTCATTTTTTCTTATATTATAGTTCTTTCATTAACATATAGTTTTTGTGTTATTCTTCTATTTTGAAAATCTATTTTATGGAAGTTTTTCCCAAACCCACGTTGTCAAATGCCTTTTCTAGGTTTACAGAAGTCATGTGTATGGGTATATTTATTTTGAACATTTTTTTTTATACCAAATTCATCTAAGACAAAGGATTGCTTTCCTAGCCCATCTATACTTTCTAAACCCAAATTTATTAAATTTTTATATATTTTTTTTATACGGCCTTGTATCATTCTAATATTATCATGTATTAATTATCATTGTATAGCACAATGGTGACTGGTAAAAAAATGTACGTCGTGCGTCATGCATCTTCACGGATACTATATTTTGTTTTCAACTTTACATATATATATAAATTGTTATCAGTGGCCCATTCTGATTTTTATACTCTGTGATAGTGCATTTACTTATAATAATGCTTTAATTTTATCTTTAACGGTTTATATTATATATATATTATACTTTTAATATTTATAAAATATATTATAGTAGAGTATAGGATACATATATAATAAATATGATTGGAATGAACAACATACAATATTGTAACATTCGACAAAATCAGAGTTTACCGCGTAAATAAAACCCATAGCCCGCGGATCGTGTGTGGTATGTGCAGACGTTTTTTGTGTGCGCCGTCATGTGGTGAGCACGTCCACACTTGCATATACATTTGTTTACGAACGAATAAATTTGTGCCAAATGCAAAGCACAACGTAAATTTTTACCAGTGTTCACGAAATACACTGTAATACTATATACATATATAGTGTCATGAAAATTACCTGTACAAAACCCATTAAAAATCGGGCGTTCTCATAATATGACATGACATATTTTGTAATCCACAGAGAATAAAAATATATACAGTAAAACCCCTCGATTATCCGTGTTCGCGATTAACCGCGCTCACTCTTTCAAAAATGTTTATGTGCCAAAAACTATAAAGGGATAGGCCCGCAAACAGTATAATATTGTACATAGGATAAGAAAATGTTAACTTCCGTGACGTCATGAAGAAAAATTAGAATCGAAGTAAGGAATGTCATTTGAAACCACAAAATACAAAGACTGATTACTTTATATTTCAATCCTGGATAACTTTATAACACGACAATTTATATACACACATACGTACATATATATGACATTGTACTCGCGTATGCATATAAGATAACATTGCACATTATTGTAATTCGTTAAATAAAATGTCTCGATTAACCGTGGTTTCCGTTTATCCGTGTGACCACTCCCCACTATTACCCCGGACAATCGAGGTTCTACCGCATTGACATTGATCCGGCATTGAAACATATCTATTATTATCGACAGCTATTGTGTGATGTATATTTTTTATCGACTTCAAAAACTAGGGTGATTTTTTTTACCACAACCTACATAAATTATATTACTTATATTGCACATAAATATAATGCACGCTCGTAGTACGTATAACAAAACGAACAAATTCCATAAAAGTTCGCGTACAGGGTCAAAATGATATGTCCTACGTCTCGATATCCGCTAATCGATTATCCATTGTCAACACATTTATATAATATGCTTCAAATTATACTGCCTATATATCGATAACGATACAAAAATTACCGACCACGACATCGCGATGGTCGCATATCAGTGGCGTATTTACGGAGAGGGGGGGGGTGTTCCGGGGTTCTGCTCCCCCAGAAGCAAAAAAAAAAAAAAATCGTCAAAATGTATATCATTCCTTTCTAGGATAATTATTGTCGCCCGACGGTAAATTGCAGTACCGAAACAATAAATTCTGTTTTTTCTTATCTGAATTATAACGGCTAAACCACCTCCCTCCCACCACGATAAAAATCGAAAATACGCCACCGGATCGCACTCCGTAATAGTAAATATCCTGCTGTCCGCAATATACCAGATAGGTATATACCTATATATATATATATTATAACCTAATCTCGGGTACACGAAACTGGTGCGTTCGGGCGGCTCTCTCGTTCCGTTTCTCCCGCCGAGCGTTCGCCGTGACCGGGCGGCGGTGTACCCGCGGCGAGGCAAAGTCGCGGCGGTACCTATAATATGCGCTATTGACGATTTTTATTTATTTTTTAACCGTCGGTGCGCGAGAGAGGGTTTTCGGGGTTCGTGACGACCCAATTATTTTCTATAATTAAAACACTATATAGATTTATGTACTTATACATATAAAATACGCACACATTCATATATATATATATAAACGTATAATGTATATATATAATACGGTCGTGTATAATATGTATTTGTATTCAAATTAAAACCAAAACATACACATATATTATATATATATATATATATTAAAAGTCGGCCGACAGTAAAATTTCTACACTATATATATGTATATATATATACGGTAAAGATAACTCTATACGGTACATATTGGTATTTACCGGTGGTTAGGTATACTGTATATTATTATAATATATAAATAGATAGAGGTATATTTATTAAACGGGTTTCATTCGGTTTTATCTTAAAAAATTTGTCCCACGATATTGTATATAGGTAGAGGCACCCATAAAATGTACACGAGTAAACTAAATTCGACTACTTTTATGTTATTCGTCATTAGAGCGTAGTATGGTCGATTACAAATTTTTTATTTTTTTTTTTTTATCTTTTAATTAAGACTACCCAGATATAATACCTACCTACGTATATATATATTTTTTTTTTACTACGTACAATGTTCATTATTATTATATACCTATACCTAATAATATGCGGCAAATTCGATTAATTAACCTTGTAAAAAATCGTAAGACAAAAATGCAAATGAATACCAATACACTTATAATAATAATAATAATAGTAATATAGTAATATGCACTAAACTATATTATAGCTAATACGCTTGGGTAGGTAGGTATATATTATCGTCGTTTACACGATAATATAATGATGAATATACTAAAGAGGACGCCACATACTCAATTTTAGGATGTTGTGTTTAGGCAATTTTTATTGCATTTGTATGAAAAATGAAAATCGAACAAATAAAAAAATTTAAATATACTTTAAAAGTAATTTAAAAATAGACCCTTGTCAGTCTAATTGTCGTATAGTCACGATATTAATTAAAATACTTCTTTACTCATTTTTCATTTTTATCATCTTAAAAATATTGTAGAAAGATGAAATAAAAAAAAAATTATAAAAAATAAAAATATCTAGCGACTGATAAAATCGATTTTGGATATGTGCATTTTTACACGCTCTAAAAGCTGTTAAAAAAATTTAAAAAACGATATTTTAACAGATCATAAAACGTATACAAATGCGTATATTAAAAATCAAATCCCTCAGTCAGATAATGTTGTTAGTTATAATTTGTTTTTAGTTTTGTATTTCTAACATGTTGTATGTTCATAAATGATTAATTTAATACAAATAGGTAGCATTATTATACAAAAAAAAAAAACAATTTAAAATATGTTAGCGTGTTAATGAAAAAAATTCACTTTAGTTAAATAATGTTATCTAAAGAATAAAAATTTAGTTAACAACATATATAATAAATATATATTTTAAGTTAAATTTTATAATAATAACTATAATATATTGTATTAGGTAAGTTATTACTTATAACAGTTATATATATACTGTTTCCGTAAAAATGTCCTTTGACCAAAATGTCCTTTCGCCAAAAATGTTGAATGAAAAAATACCTAATTTATTGCACCTTTTTAAAGATTCTGTATGAATAGAAAATCAAAACACGTATTTCAATAATACTTATTTACATTTCTGTGAATATTTAAAATTGTGATTGTGAAATTGATTTAAATTTACCAGAGACTTAATGATTATATGTATAGATATTCGAAAATATGTACAGTAAAATATGTATAATTTTACATTTTAAATCCAGTAAAAATAAAAGTAAGGTGAAGTGGGATAAATGGGTAATTGTAAATTTATTTTGCAATTTAGATTATTTTATATTATATTTGAATACGGTCGTTATTAAATTTGTTGAACTCTTTTCTGTGTTAGATGTACATTTGTAATTCCATATGAAATGAAGTTTCACAAGAAAAATGTCATTAAAAATAATATTGTTTGTTTATAATTTCCCCGTGAAAAATAAAAATTCCCTTTTTGGGAAGTATTTATTATAAAACAATTTATAGGCTCACAATGTAAAATATACAGATCAGTGAGACGGATTTAGGATTTACCATGAGAAAGTTTAGTTGGCTATTATTTAGTGGTGTAATAAATAATTTAAAATCCTTAAATACCTCTATTACATTGCTTACATGGATATATTGAAAATTATTTTGTGAAAAATAATTGTATAAATTTAACGCATTATTATAATTTAACATAATGTCATAATCGTCATGGGGTTAAATGCTGCCCCCTCCCTACATCCGCTATTGATACAGATATTTAAATTTGCCCCATATCATATAGTTGCACTGGAGCAATTATAAATAATATATTATTTTATATATTTTTTATGACAAATATCTTAGATAAAAACTAAATAAAAGAAAAATTTTAAAATACAATATTTATTTATATAAAATAATATAATATAAACAATTTTAGGTTAGTAAATATTTGTATTAGACTTTCGTTATATGAAAACCAGTATTCAGTAAATTATTTAAAAGTTCATATCAAAAGTGACTTAATTTTCTGAAGAAAAGCCAGGAAATTTGTAAACTAACTTCCTTCTGTTTATGTTATGATAGAAATTTGTAGTACATATTTCTATTATCATTTCAATAGCAATATAGTATAAACCCATACAGCATTAGGAAGACTATAATATTTTCAAAATATTTGTTGTTGATAAAAAGGTATAAAAACATATTTTTGCTAAAATATTGTAGTAAATATATTTGATTATGATTAATGGTGAATATGCCAAATGTAAATATTTTTCTGTAAATAATAAAAATGTTGATAAAAAAATAATTTCCGGGCAGTTACATATACGTTTATTTAAATATATAGCTCATATAATTATTAGCCCTATCCAAGAATGTTAATCACGCTACGTCTAAATATGGGTCACCCCTCAGCTGCTGGACTGTTTTTCTAAAAAATAGTTTGTGATTTAATTGAAGTAAAATTTTTTGAAAATTTAAGGAAATATTTTAGAAATGTGAATTTCTTGATCAAAAGTATTTGTACAATATTTCAAAATATTTTTGCAACGTTTTAGCAACGTTCAAAAAAATATTTTTTAAATAATTTAATTTTCCTGAAAATATTTTAAGGTTGTATGGGAATACTATTTTTACAACTGAACACTCACCTTGTAATTTTTTTTCTTTTATTAACCCATTATAATATCTATAACTTCCCCATTTTAATCATGAACATTTATAATAAGTACAGTAGACATATTTAAAATGATTTTTATTACAAGAAACTTTTATGAAGTCAACTAATGAATATATGTCCCTGAATAGGTTAAATACCATTTAACTTATCGATATAGCTACTATTTTTCTATGCCATCAAGAAGATTGTATCTTCATAAGAGGTTTCTTCAGTTATATCTTAAATTTGAACTTAAAAAAAAATAATAAAATCATTATTACAATTATTACAATTTTTATTTATTCTATACATGCAATAAAATGTATTATTATATTATATATATATATTATATACTTATTATAAAAAAAAAAAAAATAGTATACATTTATATTTTCATGACTGAAAGATTTTCAGTTATTCGATGATGATATTATAATTTCACGAGAGAAAAAATATTAACACATTTCTTCACATAACATCAAATTTTCAAACCAGACAGCATATTAATGAATATAGGTAGATAGAATATAAATAGATGAGAACATTAAATAAGGTATATTAAAATTTTTTTATTATTACCATTATTTTATTAAAATTATATTTTATTGATTTACGTGAACTCTATTATTATATTATTTTTCTTAATATTTTTACTTTCAACATAATTGATTTTAAGGGTTTTTGATTTTGATTTTTAAACCCTCTTCTAAAAGATTTAATTAATTATAAGGTTTTCAAAATACAAAGTTAGTGATTATACCTATAGTTATCATATATGTTTGATATATATAAATTTTATTTTATTGGATGTGAATTATGTTTAATATGTATGATACTTATAGAATAGACATAAAATACATTTTGAACTGTGAATTAGAGTGATTCAACAGCAGATTCTATAATTATTATAATATATTCTTTTTATATAAGAATATATATATATATTATTATCTTATGGAAAGTTTTGCGTAAATTTAAAAATTAAAAACTCAATCATTTGTGGTATTTCAAATGCTAAAGTGATAAATTTTTTTTAAATTATCCACGTATCATACATAGTATTCTATCTATATGTTCAATGAAAGCATATTTTTCGAAATTCTCTTTTAAAAAACTACAAAATGACCATATATTTTCGGACAACCCGAGATTCGTATAATATGCATTATATTATATATAGGTACAGCTAAAGTTTTTTTATTTGAAATTAAAAATAATTATAAAATATATAATTATCAATACAAAACAAATAAGTTGTTACTACTTTTTCGGCTGACTCGTATATAGTCTTTATCGTGTTTCTTCGATCTCGTACTTTATTACCAATAAATAAGAAATATCCCTATACCTATATGCATTTATACATATGCATATAACGCTTGTTATTTTCCTTCTCCGGCGAGCTCTTTATTTTTAGCTTTATTTTAAAATTCAGATGAAATATTGGACTACCATATATAAGAAATATCTATCTAGCTCATATTAGGCATTAATAATATTATATTAACATATCGCGGTTATAGGTTAGGTTAGTAAATAGATAAATGTTAAAGATTATACCCGACGTGTACTGGGAGTACTGCAGTAAATCGTATTCAGGAACATTATTTATTATAAACTTGGACGCCGATATATGTATATAGTATATAGCATATATATGTTAAGTAATCGTGAAAATGTATTTTACTTTATAGTGTACCTATCGATATAGTTAGGTAACTGTGAAAATATATTTACTAGATTTTTAATATCGAGAAAGTAAAACCCCATCGCCGGTTTATACATCGCGTGCATTTTTTATGTCATTAAGATACTCGTCTCGTTTTGAATAAAATTTATATACACACATATATATATATATATATCTACTGGTATACACGTACAAAATAAAATATATATCCAACCAATTAAATTATTTTTTTGCCGATTCTTTTATATCGCGACCTCGAGAATAAATTACCAAACAGTATACTAAACTGCAGGAGCAGTCGGTATATATATATATATATTCTTCGTATAAACGTGAAGAAACCGCATTTAAAACGAGCGATTTACTGAATCATTTCGATTAGGTAAAAAAATAAAATAAAAATAATAATATCTATTGGTCGTATTGGAGGTAATTTAATTTATACCTATAATATATTGCAGTAGGTATATGCACATTTTGTTTTTCTGATGAACTATAGCTGCATGTTGTAATTCAATAACGTATGATTTAAACGTTTATTTTGCCAAAATATATATATATATATATATATATTATGTAAAAAAGCATAGGTTTAGCAGCAATTATTTTCACCGAGTCAACATCATATTACCTATAATAATATGTAGAAAAATCTAAATTATTATTCCATAAAAATAAAATACATGCCTATAAAAAAATTTGGGCATGGAAAATAGCATAACCTAATAATCCGCATTCTTGTACACAATCGGCTGTTTTTCATGATAGAAATAACTGCAGTTTAGGTAATGAAAACAATTAATGAGCAGTCTGGTTATTTATTCGAATATACCTACAATAATTGTATACCTACTTTACTATTTTTAATTAAATTAAGTATACATTTATTTTGTACGTATTCATTTATTTTACATAAAATGTAAGTACTATAATATTCAAATTGTATAAACACTGACAAAAAAAATCAAATTTTACAAATTTTCATAATGTTGGAAAAGTTATTAGAATATTAGAATAATATGGTTATTATATTATATTAAATATTAATTTGGTTAAAGAAAATTGATGTACCCATATTTAATTCTAAACGAATTGAAGAATTTATTGGTTTACAATGATGTGGTGATATTTCACGCCTTTACCAAAAATGTTATCAAAAGGAGTGCTTCAACTATTTTATGCAACACCGTTTTCCGGTAAAAAATTTCATCTAGTTAATATTTTATGAGGTTTAAAGGTTTAACAATTTTCACATATTATGTATTTAAATACAATATGATCGTAAACAGTGCCGTCATTTGGACCGCGCAAGATATACATTTGCGTATTTAAGATTAAATATTTTAGTAATTTGGCACGCTTTTTTAATTGGTTGATCCGTGTAATATGTAGTGGCTACTGAATTGTGTTTTTCATTGGTCTACTTAAAAATTAAAAAAATTATAAATTTTTGCTATTTAAAACATGATAACTCATGTTTGCACCACTGGGTACTATTATATTGGGAAATAAGTGAGTTATTTTATTTTTGCTGTATCAAAAATTCCAGAGAGGTTTGTGGCCTGCATAAAAATATGCGTACTAAAAAAATAAATTGAAATTACGCCACTGATCGTAAAATGTTCAAATATATAATAATATAAATTATAATAAATAATAAATGTATTATTTGATATTTCGGTATGAAAATGTGTTCAAATATCGATGTAATATAAAATAGATCTATATAGACTTATACATATTATATAGACAACTAGGGTTTTAAATTTGAAATGTATCGAAATTTAAAACTTCACTTCTCTTAAAATATTCTAATGAAATTATTATGACATAAAAATATCCAAAAATTACTTCTTCAAATACCTGTATCTTAATCAAAAAAAAGTAGAATAATAAAGTAAAATAGGTAAAATATGTACAGACGTATAAGAGAAAATCGTAGGGGGCCAATGAGGTTTAGCTCCCT
This sequence comes from Pemphigus obesinymphae, assembly GCA_025469235.1. NCBI lineage: Eukaryota > Metazoa > Arthropoda > Insecta > Hemiptera > Aphididae > Pemphigus > Pemphigus obesinymphae. Next base: position 114,542 of record JAIPRL010000100.1, read on the forward strand.
TGAATTTTAATCAGTCCCCTAATAATTCAAATGTATTAATTAATATCTAATAATTACGTTACAATTTAATGTATATAAATAGTTTGAGCTGAGGCCCCCCCTCTTCACTAATTTGAACCAATTTGGGCTTATGTACAGATGTTTCGATTAGATCGAATATCTTGGTCGACATTCATAGAAATAAAAAAGAAAGAATTCGCTTATCGGACAGGAATGCTCTTGGTGGATATATTGCAACTGAAAGCAGTAATAAATCATTGCATTAATTAATTTATTCTGAGTGGAGCTTCAGTGTAATAATATAATAAAAAAAATAAAATAAAATAGTAACCATTACAATTGAATTTATTATTTTATCATTTCACCTATATTTATGAAATATTTCCGTTATAAAATATAGTTTTTTCCCTTGAGAAAACTATAAGAAAAATTAGAAATTAACCTCTTAAAAATACTAGCTATTTGAATCAATTTTCTATCGAAACAGCTATTTAATTCAAAACTTTTACTTGATTCGGTCAAATAGTTGCTCACAAATAAAATAAATAAATAATAACATTATTGTATAATCAGTAGATCACTTGTTCTACTCAGAATCTAAAAAAAATTAATATCCATTAAAAAAACCACAAGCATTCTGATGCGTTTCCATGCGTCATTTATTCTGTGGTATGAAACCGGTATATTTATACAATAAATAATAAAAATGGCATTTTAATTTTATTGCAATCGTGCGTTTGAATCACATGCATTCATAACGCATCATATAAAATACATTAAAAATCTAAAATGCAAGTAAACACGATAAAAATATATACTAGTAATTAAGTAATATAGTTGGGTAATGGCAAAAAAAAATTAACTATTATTAACGCCCTGCTGCCCTACACCTTTCTCAAATAGGTAGTGTGAGAATATAGCTAGTTTAATATTATTTTTATCTCCGTTTGAGATGCTTCATATCTTGTGATCGATCGCTTCCACTATTTTTTTCATCGATATTTTTAACTTCCTTTTAAACCATTTTAACGCATACCTACCCTTGAAAATACAATTTATACTTATATAAGAATAATATTTACCAGGTACAATTTTGTACCTTTACTATATTATACCTATATTGCAGATATTATTATATACCCGCAATAAGTATAATATAATAATAATTAGGTATATAATATTTAATTTGCTTGAAACTAATTCATTTCAATTTTAAACTGAAAATAAGTACTTTTTAAATGTCTAGAATAACTGCAGGCAATGAAAAAATTACTTCCATTAGGTTTTTGGTTTCAAATTTGAATAAAAATCGTTCAGTAAAAAGTCATATACTCGTATTATGAATTATGAATATATATATATATATATATAAATAAACATAAAATAATTTAATGTTATGATTTTATCAAGCCACTGAAATTAGCTTTATGGTGTCTATAAATATAAGTTTAAACACCTCATATCTCTGTTGTGCCCCTTCGTCTGTCCATCTATCCAAACGATATGTTATTATAATTACTATAGTAGATATTTACGAGGAACATTATTGATATGACAACCGATGTACATGTACATACGTTATGTTATTCATCGTAACTATAAAGAGATATAAAATATCAATATATTTACAAATTGTATTCGATTTTTTACGTTTTATAGGTTTGTATACATAAGTATTACGGTGATCCTTATTTACAGGGAAAAAGAAGATTAATAATTTTAATTTCTTCCCCCCCCCAATTTTGTAATAATACCTATACTTACTATAATAAATTAGCCAACTAGTAAGTTGAACAAATCGTCTATGGTATTATGGTTTATTGTTTAAAATATATTTAAAACCCGAGAATTAAGCACGCTCGTCGAGTGGGCTTTCCAAACTTGTTATATTATATATCTATAACATGGTACCTAATATGTAAAACCATAAAATGTCAACAAATTCATAAATTGCGTTGATTATAATTATTTTCGTGGTAATATCAGGGTGAGATAGTTTCAGTTTCACGTCAATTTGTTAAAAAAAATTCCATAACGTTTGTCCATTTGGAAATTTCCTTCCCTTTTCATTTACTTCGAGTCATTTCGACGACTGTCCGTAACAATAATATTATATAAAAAAGTTGACAATTAATTTCAATTATACCTACCTATATTTTTTTCTTTTTTTTTTTTTATCGGACTCATAATAGTGTCACGTAAATTTTTTTTATAAAATAGTATATATATATATACGTACACACGTATAGATATATTGTTATATTCTTTAAACGTCGAACGCATAATTTTCAAACCACTTTTGTTGGACACGACACGCGTTGTCGATTATTTTCCCAATAATACATCTATACAATTAATCAGTATTTCCGATCATCGTAGTATAATGCACTGCATAGCAACAGCGTCTGCAGTATGGGAGGTAGATTATTTTTATAAAATTCGAAAGTCCTTTAAATTAATTAATTATTATTACATATACGTTGTACCTGTACTATAATAATATATTTTAAAGTTCACGTATACACGAACACGAACAGCCGCTATTATACACTTATTATTATATATATATATGTATCCATGTTATACCGTGTACAAATGAAATAGAATACCAGCAATAATATTATAGTAAAACAAAACTCGACAAATATTGCATTTCACAATATTATACTTTATCGTTATTGTTTTTGTGTTTAATTATATATTATATAATTTTTATAATATTAACCTCGTATAGGTATGTAGGTATGCGAAAAAATACGGATTAAACACGATTGTGGATTATTTTTTTCATGATATATTGTCAAATGTATAGCTGCACGCACTGACCTACTCGTTTAATATATACGTATACACTAAATATATAGGCACCTATATGGATATTATCATTAATTATGAAAATTATGTAATCGTGAATATAAAATAACAAAAACTACATTTATTATTATATATTATATTATAAAGATTTATTTTAAGTACACGTTAATTATCGTGTAATAGATGGAATCTCTCTTTATAACAATATGTAGTGACACGCTTGTCGAGATAAAGTCGAAAATATTTTAATATATCGAACGGTTGACAGTTCTATTCTTTATTAACTATTACAGACGAATTATTCGTTTGTCCGACCATTAACACTAGAAAGCGATATAACCTACACAAGAATTCATTTGTTTCCTATCACGTTCTGATAGTATTATAATTATCATTACCTATTTAATACTCGTATGAAAACCAGTTCTTATAGTCTTATATACTTATAGGTACAAATAGATGCTCGTGTATAATATTATACACTATACAGTGATTATAGATTTTGAATGGAATGAAAAATATCTATATGTATATCATATTGTTTTTCTATTTTTTCTACAGATGATTTTGAAATTTTTCTTTTCAAATATGCTTCACTGCGATTTTTGTAAAAAAATTTTTTTTCTAATCGTCTCAAATGTTTTATATTTTTGCGATTCATATTAGTAGTATTTGAGGTTGGGCAATAATAATTTTGAAAGTTAAAATGCAAGTAGATACGATTTTATTTTTTTAATAATTTAAAACATAACAAGTTGCTTTTTACAATAATAGTATGTAATGTATGTGTAGTATGTAATGCATCGGAATTGCATGCAGCAGGAAAAAATAAAATCAAGTAGTGTCCGACTTTCATGCAAAATTTAAAATGGGTCCGTTCAAATTGCATGGAACGTTCAAAATGGATTTGATTATAATATAATAAATAAGTACGAGCAATTGGAAATACACATTTTTTTTATATTTGACTCGTTAAGATGATAGCGATTATTGTTTTACCAAAAACATATGTGACTTATTACGTAGATATATGTCATATTATGTAACTATATAAAAATTACATTTAATGTTATATATGTAATTGATGTAGGGTGGTGTAATTTAGACACTTTAAAAATCAAAACATTTTAGTACCTACTTATTAATATTTTAAAATGTAACTTTTTTTAACCACACCAACTATAGTCACCAAGGATAATTTTTAACTGACAGTTTGAAGGCTGTTCAAGTGGGAAGGAAAATGTTACATACTTAACTTTTTAGTTTTAAAATCGGCATACAATTTTAATGGGCCTGTTTTAAATACTACATGCAATTTGACACACATATTTTAAATACGGCATGTGAAATTCGGACAGATTCTTTTAAGGTATGGCATACAATTCGGACATTTTTGGGATTTCGCATGCGATTCGGATGCTACAATAATATAAACTATTAATAAGTTATTTTATACATGATTTATTTATACAGAATATAGTTATTGGTATATCCGATGAAGGTATCCCTATATCTAATTATTATTATTTTGAGATTTTTTTTTTAAATTTGGTTTTACTTTAGTATAATTTCATTGTAGTGATAATAATGTGGGTTGCACAATTTTCATAGAAATATATTTTATTTAATCACTAACGTGTCATAATTTTTATCAATACTTTATAAACCAAAATTTCGAAAAAACATTACTATTGAAATTCAATAAATATTTACTTATTTAATAGTAGAAAAAAACATTAAAAACAATATTTATTTTAACAAAAATTTAATTTAATTATTATTTATTTTTAATTATCTGAACTTGAGTGCATTTAAAAGGTATGTATATATACTATGACCGTCCGGAATCCTGGTTACCACCGGAAAATACCACTTTATAATACCTAGGTATTGTTATAATTATGTTGTACATAATACATAAATATCATTATATTATAGCAGCTACTATCTCGCGGATAATACGTACCTATGTGATATTGAAAGTATTGTGAACATGTGTATTATTATAATTTTAATACCATAATCTATCCGTGAGAGAATATCTTTGTAAATAAAATGCAGATTGTATAAATTTATCGGATTTCAGAGGAATTATTTATATATTTTCAGTATAACAATGTTCTTCTACGCTCAAATTCCATATTGTATAAAATTACAATAAAATCACTATTTTTATCGTCTATGGTGAAAAATCTATGATGGAACTTAAATTTTCGCCAAATAACCCATGCGGAGAACAAAGCAGAATATTTGTATAGATATTGAAAAAAATTCCGTAAAAAATCTTCAAGGGAATTAAATACCCCCATAATATATTTCATCTATGTATTCAAGTACATATACATTATATTAGGACAACCCTAACATAATCTATATAGTAGAAATTTAATTGTTTCCAATCCGGAGATTGGTTTTTAACAATTTTCACAATAAATGTTTTCTCCATTTATCCCTGTCATTTGCCATATTTTTGAGCTCTCTGTAAGAAGTGACTCCTGCATCCTGCATTATTTGGCTGATGTATTTCGTTCTAGGTCTTCCTCTTGATCGTGATCCTTCTATTATTCCTACAATTATTAAACTATGTAATTCATCCCCATGTCTCAACGTACGTCCTATCATCTGCCATCTCCTTCTCTTTAAAGTATCTACTAATGTTCGTTTTTCATCTATTGCTTTCAAGACGTCTTCATTTGTCCTTCTCTCAGTCCAACTTATTTTTTACAACTATTATTTAATAATCTAATTATAGTGGAAATATGTCACTGGTATTTATATACGAATTTAACAATATTAATTTTGGACAGTTGTCATTGTCACGGCATGAAGACATGCGTATACCTGTACATAGGTAATAACTATATAATATCTAGTTTTACAGTTATCCAATATATATATAGGGAATAGGCATGAAATTTAAAAATGTAAAATTGAAAAAATACTATACATAAAACACTACTACCTAGTTATATATTATTATATATAACAGCATAATAATGTGATAATGAACAAATAATATGCATAATTATGTTTTCTTAACGTTACAGCCAAATATATGTAAAATTTCTCATTTTCATAGACCCGTTGAAATTTATAAAAAATGTATTAAACGTAAAAACTTTATTTATTAATTATTAATTATTAATGAACTGTTATAATAATACTTTATTGCTATAGGTATTATTTTAAATAACATATTTAATTTATATTGTATTATGAGACATTTGTATTTTTATAATATATAGTACTTATAATACTTACATTATAATACTGAAGTATTTATAAAGTTAGTCGAGAAATGCACTCTAAAATGATAATTACTCAGAGTCTATCTAAAACTACTTTGGTTTATGGGAATTCTCGACTATTTCTAATGAATTGGATAAGATCCCAATTTAAAAACTTTCACTCGAATTTACATAGGTACCTATAACAAAAAGAACCAAACATTACAAATAAAATAAATCAGAAGAATCAGAACCAAAATATATTTGGATATCATCTTGACTTTATTGATTTGACAGTATAAATAAAGGACATAAATCTTTAGATACTTGATAAAATAAAAAGTAAATACCTACTGATATAATAATATCTGAAGAATATACTATACAATAAATACACCTATACTGCAGACTTAAAATTAAATGTATACCTTATGATAATTTTAGGTATGTACTCGTACTTACCATATTGTAATATTTGACTTGTTTATTTTAGATGTGTTAAAAAAGTTTAAAATTAATAAATAGCTATCCAGGCAGTAGGAGGTTGAAGAAATTCGTTCATCTGGCAAAATACTACAGGTGGTGGATATATTGAATTTAAAAGCAGTAATTAATCATTTCTTTCGATAAAACGATTCTGACCGAAGTTTCGGCGTAATATATAGATAATAAATAAATAAATTAAATTTTCAAACATTTGTGAAAATTTCATGACATCGGTATTATATAGTATAATATAAAATAGTAAAATACATACTTTATGAGAATTTCAAATTTCTCGATACATTTTTTTTTCAAGAATGACGAAGAAATAATCAGTCTTTGACATTTTTTCTGTAGTGTTTCTTTATGTGCATATCGAAAAACTCCAAAAAATCGGAAAATCAACTCTTTGAATACTATCCTGATCAAATTTGCTATCGGAAATCGGGTACCTACACAAGTTATGATTAAATCAAATATTATTTTAAAAAAGTTGCTTCCAGAAAGAAAAAACACAATATCCCTGCAGCTCTCTGATCACTCCAATCAAAATCTAAAATAAATATATTAAATACACATTTAAGCCACACTATTTATACTAAATAAGCCTATCTATCTTAGATACCTATATATTTTGTATGTATTTATTATACATATTATATTTTGTATCTTCTAATATTTTTGTTAAAAAATAAAAGTATCCATTATTTATAGTGTTTAATTTATTTACGTACATATAATGACGTATATAATAATATAATACACAGTTTTTAAAAGGTACCTAATATAAAATCAAAAATGTATATACAATAAAAAATAATGGAATGTGTGTTGATATATATAAATACAATATACCAGTCTCTAAAATATTTTGATTTTCGTACCACACATTTAATACATTTTTTTCTTCGAATGACCTTTTTTATTTTCATCATTAATATTATAATATGTAAAAATGTAGAATTGCTTAATTTGATTAACACAGTTGCTCATTTCATACTATACACAGTTTTAGGGGCTACAATATACTTGAATAGTAATACAAAATCAGATGATATCTATAGAAAAAATAATCAACAATTATTTTTTACATAATCACTAAATTGAATATTATTTTATACTTATCATTGTAAAGTAATTTTCGATCGACGGGCTCGATTTCATAGACATTTTTAAATAGTATGCACTCGTCCCTTGATGATAAGAGATTAACCACTAATATAATATATATATATATATATATTATATTTGGTATCCTTTTCACTGTGTACTATCCCCCTGCCAACAGACGATATACGGTAATTGTTGTCGTCGTCTCGTCAAATCATTAGTATCTTGATGCGTTACCCTGGCATCGCAATGTTTAAATTTTCATTCATAAACTATTAATTAGTAACTTATACTTAGTAAACTATAAGTAATCATTCGTAACTACAAAATTGTAATTTATAATTTAATTCTGGCCTCGGGAAATCCGTTTCCTTTTCACTATTTGGCAATAATAATATTTTCAAAATATTTATTGATAATTACAAGAAAATATTTTAGAAAAAATATTCTGTAAATATTCTATTATGATATCTACTATTTTAGAAGTACCTAGTTAATCATATAAGAAAAATAAGTGTAATGTACCAATATATAAATAGCTAGAATATATATTTTTATATTAAATTTCTTTCTTGGTAACTATTGTTACAGTTTCCTATTAAAATATAGGCAAGGGATGTAAAAATATTTGTTATAACTCAAGAGGTCTTCACACTACATATGGCTGTAAAGAGTATTATGTATAGTTAATTCATTGTCCTTTCGTGGTACAGCGTTATGATTATGTGAGTAGTACATGATCATTATGATTAGTAACCCATATCTAAAATAAAGCTATGTACCTTCAAAAACATGTTAGTGATACAATTTTGAATCAAACAAATGTATATTTTCTCCTAAAATTGATAATTCTAATTCCACCAGAACGTTGCAATGAGTATTTATTTGAATTTAGAAAAAATATTCGAATTATCCATAATATTTATGAGAAGCATGTTTAAAAATTGTTTTTATTTAATTAGTGTTCAAAATTTAAAAAAAGTTAGAAACATTAAACGGTTTTTATTGTAATATAAAATATAAAATTAAAAATGTGACTCAATCATTCTCTCGAATAAGTAATGAAGAATTTATATATGTTTCAGAATTATTATTGGAGCATCGGATTATGAGAATTATAATGAGTATTTTTCACCAAAAAGCAGTGATATGGAGACATTTAAAAAAATACCTATATATTTATATTTTCATTTTATGTTTATGATTTAGAGTGAATATTCTAATAATAAAATTAACGATTTAAAATCTATTTATTTCCCAAACTCTAACACACTCAGATTTGCACCTTCACATATTAGGGGAGTTGAAGATGGTTCTTGATAGCTACGACAAGCATAACTACCAAATTATTGGACGGGTTTTATAATTATGACCTGCTTGCACCAAAGACCAGTCGCCACCATCAAGAAAAATCTCGTTGGCTACATTTTTACTGGTAGTCGAACTGGGTGCCGAAATACGCGTTTCGACTACTCGACCCGGATATTTTAATTTAATAAAAATAAAAACTCATTTCTAAAATAAACCCTTAATTTCATATCGTATTATCAGTACACAATAACGATTGTATAATGTTGTCGGATTTCCCGAGGCTGAAATTAAGCTGCAAATTTCAATTTTGTGGTTAAGAATGGTTACTAATTAGTTAGGTACTAAATATAAGCATAGGTTTTTAATAAAAAATTGTGGCCTTAGAGTAAAAAGGTTCTATGTCAAACTATGCAATTGTTCAGAATAGTGTTTTTAAGGTTTGATTTCGAATATTTGTTCATCATGTAGAACAAATCTTCCATAATTTATTTCAAAAAACCAAGCAAGTTTTCTTTGATAACATATAACAAATGTATTAAAAATAAAAAATAAAAAGAAACTGTTTTCTACATTTTACTCTCAATGTATTTAAAATGTAATAGGTAGAACCTTTTTACTCTATAATAAATTTTATAATTTCGATAAGTAAGATAAATATCTTAAAATAAAATATGTAATATATACAATTTATTTTAATTTTATCCGTGAATTCAAAGATAGGTACGTACAAAAAAAACGCTTAATATTGACGTGATTACAGTGATATATGCTGTAAATGCCTGTGCCTATCTTTTACCACAGTCTCCGTTACAAATAAGTAAATGACCCACCGACCGTTTTAAAATAATCGATAATCTCTGTATCGCCAATACTACAATACTTTTATGCGACAAAAATATTAAATCTATATTTAGAGCCCAAAAGCAGATGCATTTCATTTAGGACCTTTTTCGAAAATCTATATTACGACGCTTTCTACCAATAACTGCAAGTTTTCACGATGCTTTTGTAAAGCATTTTTCAGAAAACTTGGAGGTCAACTTATCATGATGAATTCTTTTAGGTCAGACATATAATATATAATGGCATTATTTTAGTGGTTTTTTTTTAATATAATATATATACATAAATATATTAAATATGTAATTTTTGTTTTTTTATTTTCGAGATCCTGGCCCTAATTATGACGATAACAATATTAATTAAATGTTATGTTTTTTTATTTTTTTTAATTACCTAACGCGCGTATCGTAATGTTTCCTTTTACTTATAGTACATATATATATATATATATATTTACGATACGCAGTCTGCATTCTGCAGCAAGTCGGTTAAGGGGGCGGGTAGGGGGGATCGCGATCGCTCGTAAAATTTATATTATCTTTGGTGCGCTCGTATATATATATATATATATATACCTATATTACATCGTATCCCTTCCGCCTATAAAATAAATTAAAAGAAAACCGTATAGGTACACCGGTGCACGTATATAATAATAATAATAATAATATTATTATACATCCTGCGCGAGATAGTTAACTAGTATAATAGTAATAATATTATTAAATCGGCTATATAGATCGATATGTACGATTATTACGGGCAAACCGAATCTGTGCCCCGCCGCCGCCGCCCCGCGTTCCGTCGTCGTGATCTAGTCGGCGCGACCGGCCTCGGGCATTGCCTCGACGCGCCGTGGTGACGACCACCGCGAGGCGACCCTCCGAGACACCGCCGCCGCACGGTGCGCGAGTACTCCCACCACCGCCGGGCCGGCCACTACCATACCAGAAGCACGCTCCGGGCTGTTGCGCGCAGTACTCCCGCCGCTTTTTGCCCGTGGTCAGACGTTCGCCACCGCTCCTGTGCCTCTAAGCGTCTCCCGGGCCCCGCAGTGCATCACCGCCACTTTTCACGAGTAGTAGGCGGCAGCGCGTACGGTAGTTTATATATAATATCATCTATACATCGCGGCGTGTTATATAAAGATTTTTTTTTTCCAATTCGAGTGCGACGCGATCGATTTTTCGTCGGCATTTTTCGGGGGGTTTTTTTTTTCTTTTAATGTGAAAATTTTCGAATTTTTTTCCCTACCCGTCTCTCGAAAACCAACGACGGTACAACCCGCTCGGCGTCCTCGTGCGCTGTACGCCCGGTACGAATAGGAGACGCGTTTGGATAGCATACAGCGGCGGTCATTACATTTGTACGGTGCGAAAACGCTCACAGTCGACGGGCCGACCGAATATTAACGTCATTTCGCCGCCGGCCCCAGCCGCCGCCGCCGCATGTGGAGGTTACACATGCGGCGGGATCGGCGGCCGCCGCAGGGTTCACCGACGGGACGGCGCTGACCGCGGACGCGTAACGACAGCCACGGTGGACCGCCATCGGCCCCGGGCGACCGCGACGGATATCGGCGTGACTGCCAGTCGCGAGACCACGATGACCACCGGCACCGCTACCAGCACTAGCAGCACCAACGGAAAATGGGTATGGCGACCAAGATGGTGCTGCGTATCGGGACCGTCACCAAAGTTCACGCTCATAACCGTCGCCCTGTTGCACGTGTTGTTACTGCTTACAACCGTCGTCGAGGTAACTTATAATACATTATTATTATTATTATTATTGTTGTTGTTGTTCACGTACTGCAAAGGCCTGTAAGACTGCAAGTTCTGTTTTGGCGTTTTTTTTTTTTAACATTTACCTATTGAAAAAGTCGATTTTGCGAAAAATATTTCGGATTTCGAATCTTTTCGCAACATTGAAAACTCGTACCGATAAAGGATTTTCGTAAAATATTGTATGTACGCACATTATAGGACGGTTTTTTTTTTTTTATGTACTCATAATAGAATCGTAGATACGCGTGTTTTAATTATTATTAATTATTAATTAATTGTATTAATTATTATTATGTTTACTTATATAAATCGTACGACGGTTATACGCCTACCCATATTATTATTGTGAGTGTTTTTTTTTCTCCGTGAACATTAATTGTTACCTATACGATTTATTGATAATGATTGTTTATATTGTAATGGCTTGCTATTACCGTACCGTGATATGCGGTATAAAATGTTTACTCTGACGTGTAAATGACGTACGCGATATGTACGCGAATTATATGGCACGCATTTACACACAAGATGAGAGTATTCGTTTTTGTTTTTGGCATTTATATATACGATTACCGGTGTCGAAAATAATATCATTACATATATTTATATATATATATAAATGCATACATTATTATTTAATATTATGTGCGATCGTTATACATACGATAGCTGTTACAACTTGCAGTATCGAACGGCGCGGGGGACACCGGTCTAGCCGTTTGACGACCGACGCCTTCGACGCGGTTCCCACGATCGTCGGGCGGTTGTGTGTATTTAAATTAAACTAAATTTATATTATTGTCGTAAATATCAATTAGACATTATATACTAAATATATATACATATATATATATATATATATATATAGTACGATCTCTGTGCATATACGCATAATATATACGTATAGTCAGATGTAATAGTAAATACACATAACATTATATAACGATCATTGTATTATCTCTAAGTTCGATATTTTTTCCCCCAAAATCGATTTTTGCGACATTTCGTCTGAGCTTTTTAAAACGGGCATTTTTACGTAAAAACGAGATTAACTCGTGCGCTCTAAAGGAAAATACAGAATACCGTATGTAAAAAAACGTTCTTCAGAAAACCACGACATAGGTATATAGTCAAGGAGATAAACCACTATTGAACGTTTTTGCTGATTTTTAAAGATTTTCAATGATTTTCAAACGATTTCCATGGACTTCTAATGATTTGTACACAGCTCAACCCGACAGTGGTTTACCCTCTTATAGAATCCTTTTAGTCGCACATTAGCGAATTAAATACTGGCGGTTATGTGTCCAAAATATCGATTGAAACTATACTTGTATATTTATTATATATGGTCAATATGCACCTTATATCCTGCATAATGCCGGAAGTTTTGGTGATAATATTTTTCAGGAATATATTTGTTCAAAATATTGAATAATATAATTAGACACGGAAGTGCAGAAATAATAATTCTGACCATCCTATTCCACTAATTAAATGTTCAATTTTGGCATTTTCACAGAAAATTTATCAAAATAGCAAATAGAATTTACAAAAATTCTATATATATTTCTTAAACGAATACAAAAATATAAAATATCGCGGATATAGAACTAAAACGTTCTAATTTCGTATTTTCATATTGTTCGGGAGAACATTTTTAAATTTACCTAATAATCAGACATTTTTGATTGTATATGTAACACATATTCAATAATGATGCGAGTCAATTTATTCAAAATTAAAAATATATTTCCCGTACTATTATAATAATTTAATATCAGAAAGTATAACAATTAAAAAAAGAAATTGGTGATTTTAAACCTTTCGATAAAACTACAGAAAACATCATTTGCCCTAAACAAACTTAATAATAATTTCATACGGCTGACTTGAATGTTTAACTCTTCAGTTATATAGAAATATAGTAACTTATTAAGTTACATCATAATTAACTTATATTTTCAAGTTTATAGTTAAATTTTAATTTTAACTATTTTAATGTCTAACATAGGTATAAAATATCTGTATAGTTTATATTTAAAATATGTACCTACTCCAGTTTTAGCACAAATACTCACTCGAAATTCGTACCAATCCCTTTAATATAATATTGCATATATAATCGAAAGTTAAAATTTAAAATCCTTATTGAATCGAAAAAACCTATACGAAAATTTGAATTTTCCGAGGACATTCGTCGTATCCGATCACGTTGAATTTCTTCTAGCTTACTAAAATATATTGTATAGTTATAGATAGGTACAATTAATTAATTAAATCCACTATTGCTTTACAAGGACAAAATTCTCGCAATTTATTCCATTAATCATTTTTGTTCAATCCTTTATGTTATTAAAAACGATCTGTTTGTCCCGATAAGTTCACTTATATTTTGAATTTTCGTTGTCCCTAATATCGCGCATTTACGTCTGTTCTTAATGAGATGCCTATATATAATACAAATATTTATTGCGCTTTACTTTTACTATAATTTATATAACGTTTTCGGGCTTTCACCCACAACATAATGAATGTGGTTGGATGCGTGATGTGACACTCGCACCTCTGAGGGCAAATCGCCAAAGGGGTTCCTAACCCAACAATCCCGGGTTGCGTGTGCGCGCACAACTAATGTTGAACGCCGTCGGCTGTATAGCTACCTGATATCGTTTTGTAGTTTAAATATATTCATCAATCAAACATATTCATTCATAATATATACCTATTGTTGTAAAGCCTGAGAAAAATGAATAACCAATTTTAATTTAGAAACGAACAGGAGATACATATAAAATGGGAAGGGGGCACTCGTCCCGCTTATTGCCGCTCCCCCCTCTAAATAAACTAGTATCGTATCGTATATATTCGATTGTACATATTTTGGGTAAAAAAAAAAAAAAATAAATATATAAGCCTTTACGAACAAAACTTGTTTTTCTCGACAAAAAAAAAAAAAAAAAAAACACAGAACATACAAAATCAGTATATTCGGTTTACAATATCTATAAAGATAATATAAATATACATATACGAAACTTTTAGACAGTGTTTACTGCGCGATAACAATATAGATATAGCTGGTATAGGTACTTGTTTCGGTGTTTATACAGTATTTTTTGTTGTTTTTTTTTTAACACATCGTTATAAAACCAATATACATTCCTATATATATCGTTTCGTTCAGAATCTAAATGGGAGATAACTTATCGGCCCATCGTGTACAGGCCTCCCCTTCATATTATAATATATATATATATATATATATATACTATGTGGCGTATGTAGGTATTTGTTTTAATTATATGACTCTAAAGTTGTCCGAAATAATTGAACGTCTATAATAGTCGTTCGTCGATTTAATATATTAGTCAGTCAAAAACCAATATACACATAGGTAGATATGGTAATAAGATAAGAACGAGGGGTTGCAGTGTGAGAACTGTCAATTATGATTTTTATTTAGGTAAACTATATGTACGGAAGAAGTACGTTTGAGTGGTATTGATCTTATATATATATATATATATATATATAAATATAATTTTTTTGGGGGGGGGGGGCGTGAGTCTGTTTCGGTAACATTTGACAACCTGTTTGGTAACGAATACGGTGACAAAGGGTGCGGTTCGTTTATATAATAGGAGATAAGAAACCCTCCTGAAAGTAGTATTATATATATATATATATTATATACATGTCTATTATTTTATGTAGTTACGTAATTGCAGTTATAACTTGAAAATAATTTGAATAAATCGAATAATATAACAATAACAATAATAAAAATCAACAAATCCAATAGAATGAAAACGACATTTTTTTAATAGTAAATTTAATTAAAATAGACATAACACGAAACTAACTATTGTATAATTTTGAATATTTTTAAATAATATAAATACCTAGTATAATAATATAAATAATATAATTAATGGTAGGTAATTTATTTAAAAGTGTATAGTTGGTATTTTGATTTTAAGGACGAAAAATAAATTGATTTGAATTCATTTAGTGTTTGATTACCTGTCGATATGCACGAAGAATTTTTATTTTTATTTTTTGTATTTATTATAACATCACAATTTAATTTTACTCCGATTCTATGAAAATGTTATATATTATGGGTTTCGCTTTGTTTTCATTTTATTCGTTTAGCTGTGAGCTTTAAATGTTTCATATTACTATAATACTATATGTCATCCTTTTTTTCAATTTGACATTGACATAAGATATTGATTTATTAAAATACAAAACAACAATAAATATTGTATTCAATATTATATACCTAATACAAAGTTTATATAGTTTAATTTTTATAGTTAAAAAACAATATTATTAATGAGAATATTTAGATTAGTCTCAAGGGTAATTTTTTGTGATAATGTTTATACAATTTTAATTTTGTTGAGATAAACTAAAATTGAATTCTATATTCGTGGTAAAATAATATAGTTAATAATAAGATGTATAATAATATAGGTATATATAGGTATACACTGAAAAAACCTTAGAAGTAATATCACAGATTATATGAATAAATAATTCATATATCCGTGGTAATATTGATAAAAATACTAATTCAACTGACAAATTTCCTGTCACTATACAGTTGATAAACATTTTTGTTTAATAATCAATTGCTTAATTGTAATTTTTTTAATATCTATTGTCATAAAATGTGAACGATTTAACAAGACCACTCTTGTGTCATTTATGTATAACTTATTGTTGGGAGGATAAATAATTATTATTTTAATAAAATATATTTTAAAATTAGAATAAAAATAATATCATTAAGTATCATGTATATTATACATTTTTACTATGTGGATATAATAGTTACTAAACAAGATGATAATAATTGACCATTAATTTAATAAAATAATAGTAATAATAAATATTATTTGTTTCATTGATTTAATAATATTTACATCATGGTGGTAAAATATTGTCGTTGTAACATTAAATGTTTGATTTGTTAACTACCTACCTACAAATGTCGTTTATTATTGTTATAATAATTAATGTTTTCAGTCCTCGTCTTCTCAAGTTAAGGACAAATTATAATCGATTCTAATTTTTTAAATCTTTTATAATTTTTAAATAAAAACGTATAATCCTACTTAAAACATTCTTACGGCATTTCAGGAGAGTAAAATAACGTTTGGACAATGTGTTTTAAAAAAGTCTTATGGAAAAGAAAATTCACTTTTTGAAAATGTCTTATTTTTTTAAAACGTTATATTTTGTTTTTTATACCGTCTATGCGGGATGTGACCTAGCCCACTTCCTCATGCGATAGCTCCGTCTGTCCGTCAAGTTCGATCGATTTTATCATATAATTGTTATTATTCGCTATCAGAATTTGATTCCAACTCGTCAGTTCCTCGGCGGACAGCGCATCCAGCTGTGTATTTTATAACGTAAGACCTGTACCGCGGTCATGGTATCTATAATATATAGACGGGTAACCTATTTAATTAGACCGAAGACGTACGTGTGTCGTCTGTATAATATATAATATAGCGTTTATATCGATATACCTACGCGTTTATTTTCGTGTTTTTTTTTCTCTCCCTTTTCGAAAAGTTTCGATAATAATTATCGTCGCACACACGCACGCATGTGACGATCTCGAGCAAAACGGCGTACAGCGTAAAATAATAATAATATAATATTATCTCGCGTGAATTTCGTCCCGGCCCGAGACCGCCGCGCCGTATAATTACACCGCACTGTTGCTTCGCGTGTTGTCGTTTTGCGCGAAACAAATTCGTGTACGATAATTATTATCATTATTATCAAAAACGTTTACAAACACACACACACACACACACGTATAATATATACATACGTGTAAATACGTACACGCAAACGGTAGTATTTTCTCGCGGACGTTCCAAAAAAAAAAAAAAAAAAAACGTTTATACATACATTTCTACGACGACGACGACGAGTTCTCGACGTATATCAGCATCATCGGCATGCGACGGTTCCCACTGCAAACTAGGTTTTTCTCTCGTACTGTTATATATTTACAGTGCTCGTTATAACAATATAATACGTACCTATAAATATATATAAACGTGGGTATACATGTAGTACGTATTATTGCAAAAACTTCTCGTAGTGCAAATACGGTGGCGTAACTTTGACGTTGAAATATATATATATATATATATATATATATACGTCGTATAATAATGGATAAGTACACGGTAGGTATAACGTTCTCCAGCAGTAAACCTGCCCACCTGCCACTCTCCCCTCGATCATAAAAGTACTGTCCTGGCGACTGTGGTTTATATATTATACGGATCATGGACGTTATTATAGAGCACTCTATTAGAACGTTCTAAACGTCCGTATAGTAGGTATATATATATAGACGTTAGTTGGACGTATAAAATATATACGGGGATTGTTGTGTATATATGAAATATAATAATATATAGTGGATGTTATCTGCTTTTGCGTGTGCCGACCGTCGCGCGACACGATCGTCGTGAACGATACCAAAAAAAAAGATATTATTGTTACCCATATACAAGTATATATACCTAAATAATATTTAAACCATATACTTGTTCGTGTATGTATACGTATAATTGCCGATTTAAAAGTCCTCGGTTATGTGATTGGGAGGTGTATTAGTTCATTTCAAATCCAGTGTTGAAAATGCGCGTTTGTGCGGTTACGATCCGTAATAATATTATATAGGACTTCACGGCTGAAAATCATATTATACCACCCCCGCACATTATATTGTGTTACACATCACGTTTCGGCGCTGCTTCGTAGAAAATATACACGTTACGGGGAGAGAAACGATATCGTATATAGACGAAGGAAGACCCTGCAATATATTATACTGTCGCTGCAACAGGAATACGTTTTAGGGCTACCGAACGTAAACGAGTAGCTAGATATTCGTTAAGATCTCCACGTATATATATACTATATAATGTCAAAAAAAAAAAATCACGAGCTTTTTCAAAATTCTCATACGTACATACTCAATACAAATTATAGGTATAGGCAGTCGTTATAGATATGTATTACAGGAGGAATCGAACTGGCAAATTTCTTTATGATATTCGTTTACGAAAATTGCATCCGATCCCTTAGAATCTACCATATTTTCGCCGTCTTTTATTGTGACTTTGTAATTATTACCATAACTCTTCAGATTTAAAACACATAAATCATAAATTGAAATTTTTTTCGTATTATAAATATTATCTTTTTAATATAATATTACGAATACCTATATATCGATCAATATTTTTTTTTTTTCATAAATATACTAGATATTATTTCTACGTTTCTTAGTCTGTCGTCACTTTGGTCCATTTCGTTGGACGCATTTACCAAGTTATTCTATTTTTTATCCTTTCTATCCGGTAAACGATTTTTATTTATTTTTCATATTGAAAATCCTTACATACAATTGGTTCCCCATATGTCGGACCGGATAATAATTAATTATATATAAATTCATCGGTTTATACCTATTTTTTCTCACTATTTCTTCTGTTTTTCATTTCGCAAACTTCGTATACTAGATGGATTCATTTCATATTTTTTGAAATATGGTTCAGGAGAGCGCTTTAAATATTCATATAACTTTCCACCAAATCCTATTGAAACAAAATGTTAACTATAAAGTTCCACGCTTGTTAAAAAAAAAGTGTCCACAATTAGTTAGAATGTATATATATAACTAACTAGCCGTTTACAATATATACAACTACAAAATAAAAATAAACGTTATTGTATCGATGTATGCATCTTATACAGAATACGAGTAGAGCTTTTTCAGAGATACTTATAACACGTATAATTTGGATGTTTCTAATGCGAATAGAATTTCCGCGGTAGAACATTTTCCTATACGTATATTCAGTGTAACGGTTGGACACTCCATTTTTGGACATGAAAATGCGAGTTTTCTCACGCTATTCGCGTAAAAAAAAAAAAAAGTGAAACAATTTTGAAAGATCACACGGACGGTGATTTACGAACGAAAGTTATTATTTACACGGTGTCGTAAACGACTTGCAAGACCAAAACAAAAATAAATCCTCTGGGAGGAGCCGAGACTTTCGTACTCCGCGGTCGTTCATATAATATTATATACACCTAATAATATACGGTTCGGTAACTTTTCGCCTCGCCGTCACGCCGCCCGCCGACGGCCAAGCTCCGCCCAGCCGTTGCGACGACGACGAAATATTTATGTATCGCGGCGGCGGTGTTAAGCCCGGCCCCGTTCCCCGCTGCGGCCCACCGCGTTAACCTCCACCGTGCCCGCGATATTACACTAGATATTATTATTATTATTATTATGTATACCTTCTCTGTTATCCTCTGGAATAAAAAAAAAATTGAAAAATATATGTACGTAAATGTATTCCGTTTATTATTCTATTCTCACGTCGTCGACGGTGCGAAGAGGGGAAGAGCATACTACCTATGCTTATACGATATTCGTCTCGGCTATTATACACACATGGTCGCGTTTCGTTCCTCCTGCCCGTCGCCAATGCGCCGGTCGGTTTTCCGCTTTATTTTTTTTTTTTTTACGCGTCGTCGTCCCCGCGGTGGGCATAAACGATTTTCCCCGGTCCTCGCCGTGACCACCACCCCGCCGCTCGTCCCGGCCGAAAGTCCTATTCGGAGTGCTCGCGGTCCTCGCCTATCTTCTATACGGCCCGATGGTACGTACGCGCGGTGTCACTACGGGGACCTATACGCGCCGAGACCAATTATATACACCGAGGAACACCTATCTACACTGTGCACGTTGTATTTCACCGGGTTTCCAAAACTGTTGTGTTTTTCGTATTTTTCCACCGGCGTTCGTATGCGGTACGAAATTCGCTGGAACCTTGTCTCGTCCGTATACACGACGATAAAAATAATAATAATAATAATAATAATAATAATAAGACGTTCGCCGTGTTTTATAACGTTGTGCGTATAATAGTGCAAGTTCATCGTCGAGTCGTGACGAATACCTATATGTGTGTGTGTGCAAGATACTGGTCGCGGAAGAGAAAGGGGGTGAAGGGGGGTGGCGGTGTACGGCGGCAGCAACGGCAGCAAATGTACACTACGGAGATGGATTGCCGCGAGAGAGCTTGTGAACGCTATACGCACACGGGCGCACATGTATACACACGAACATTTATAAATACACGGACATATACACACGTACACGTGCACATTTACACACACACACGCGCGCGCGCGTACACAGATTACGTGGGCGGCGGACGTGGTGGCACGCGGACCGCGTGGCAAACAGCCGCGCGCGCTGACCGGCCGGCACGCAACCCGTTGTCGCCGTCGCCGTCGTCGTGTACACCGTATACACACCACATTCGTGCACACGACGACGTGAATTTTTTTTCTATTTTCGTTTCGTATCGCGAAAACGCGAATAACGCGATTAAAACGACGGTATTTGCGTGTGTGCATTATACGCACAGACAGATAGTATTATATGGTGCGTATATTTTATATACGTACAAATGTATGGCTGTTGTATGGATGACGGTCGTTATTCGACGAGAAGTTCACGCGATATTTTATACATATTAGAATATAATATATAATAATACCTATAATAGTATATACCGCACTGATACCGGTAAACACGCAGCCGTGTTATTAATAAAATACGAAAAAAAAAAAAAAAGATTAGTAAGATCTATTTTCCTCTTTCGAAACGCCCGACCGTCGTCGTCATGCCGCGGTGTCCCATAACAATACGCGTGAATCACGTGCGCGTTTTCTTGAAGAGCGTAGAAGAGCACACGTACCTATGTACATTGTACACCGTACGGCGCGTATTTTGTTCCGCGATATTTTTAACTCTTTATTTTTATGAACAAAGGTTAGAACCTCTGTATAGAAGAATGGAAAAGTTTTTTTCACGTTCAGTTTTATTGACATATTCGATTGATCTGCCCGGTTTGAATTCCTTCTCTAAAACCTACAGATATATGAAGTCTGCCATTGGCAATTTAAATTTATAGGCGTGTGCAAATTTTCAGTTAATTTTACATACCTACCTATATTTGTTGTCTCGTTATTTAGTTGAAAATGTACATGTACCTACACATACATACATAAGATACATATTATATTATATGTACAGGTATAGCGTAGATCGTGCTGGACGAGCAATTTTTTTTTTCATATATATATGTGTGTACCCCCTGCGAGTATATAACAAATCGGTCGTCCGTATACATACTAAGATGATGATGATTATGATGATGATGATGATGATGATGATGACGACGCCGTCCGTTTAGCGTGCGTCGGCGATCGACGACGACGAGACAAATCACTAGATCATTTATCATTTTAATTTCCATTATTATCGCGCACATGAGTGCTGTGCGCTCGCGCTCGTTTGTCGCGTCGTCACGTAACAATCATTTTCGAAGCCCCCCCATTTCCTCCCTTCCACCTACCAAAAATAACGTGTCTAACAATAGACGAGAATATAAGTATATATATATATATATATATGTATAATATGTATACCTACTCGGTTTCTGTGTTGTCCGTGCGCGTGAGTACCATTTTTGGGGGTCAGGAAATGTTGGATGATTGTACAATGATTAGTAATGTAATGAATTACACGTAATATATATTATATATGAGTAAGTATAGGTAGTAACTATATTGAAAATTGCAAAAAAAAAAAAAAAAAAGGTCTAAGTGACATGACATAAAATAAAAAGATAGAACAGGGATCAAATGATCACATTAATAAAACCATTTATAAAGTAAAGAAAATTAAATTTAGAGTACCTATGTACAAGTAAGACCCACTCTAAAAATAGCGTTTTTATATTTTTGGCGAATAAACAAAATCGTTTTTTTGTAAAAATAGTTACCAACATTCTAAAATGAGTAAATATTACAAATACGTTTTCTGGTTCTCCCAAAAACTTGAAAAAATGCCACATCGATATTTTTGCCACCTAATCTTGAAATATAAGTTTATAGTGTTTAATATAGAGTGTCGTCCTGTTGGACTTATAATAACGGGTATATAAGATATAAATTGGGTAGTAAAAAGTATTGAAAGTTAGGCAAAAGTATAATTTATAAAAACTGTGAAAGGTTAAAGAAAATGGTAGATTTTCGATTCCAACTCTCCCATCCCGTCCTGTAAAATCATACATAAATAGTAAAATAAATGTTCTTAGAATAAAATGATGTGATCAGCGGATCGAACGTTCCGTAAAATATAATTTGTACTAATTTTGCAGTCTAAATATACTTTAATAACCGTGAAAATCTTCTCATTCTGTAAACTTTTAAATTGTTTTATATTTCTTAAAGTATACGTTCTATTATACAGATTTGTATTATAGGTATACTATTTATTATTTTTACTACTAGCTTTTATGAGCCATTTATGGGGTTGTTTTTTTTATAAAAATGACTTTGCATCATTACGGAATTAAAAATAAAACAAATGATTAAACTGTGCATGATATGGAAAAAGGGGAAAATTAAAATGAAAGTTTAGTTAATTTATAAATTCATTAATTATATTAATAAACGAATTGACTGCGTGTAATGATTTAAATAAAATATAAAAATAAGAGTTTAAAATATATATGTATTTGAAGAGAATGAGTGAATATATAGTATAGTATCTACCAACAATATCGTGCGAGTATAATATTTTTAAATTACCTAAACTGGGATAAAAAATGAAAAAAGAATTGTATCCTTAGAGTATAGTTTAGGGAATACGGAAACATACAGATGAGAATAAATTAGGATATTGTCAAGGGAGCCATTTTGGAGGGAGTAAATGAAAGATAAGTCAGCATCAAAGTTATATAAGTTAATAGGTATTAAGTATTTATTGCATTATCGAAATAATATAATTTACATATGTTTAGTCACAAAGTTAGAAAAAAGGAGGTTATACATTTAAAATTATTGAATCAATTATTTAATTGTACTAAAACATGTATTATTTATATATCTGATAAATTTCAACTGATAATATTCGCATTGTTATATCTTGTTATGTCTATTTTTTGACACATTCCGAAAATATACCTACTCAATTACGTACCCAAATGTAGTAGATACAAATTTGTAACACTTATTAATTTTATTATTTTTAAATATTAATTTTTTTTTATAATTAGGTACATAAACTGAGAATACAAATTTAAGATCGTTCAAAAACCACCAAAATATTCAAATATAATTTTTTTTGTATATAATATTATGTGTAACATGAATCCTATTTAAACGGAATTAGATTTTAAATAATATATACACTTTTCTAACACAATAATATGCAAATATATGGAGTTCCAAGCTCTGCTAATTAGGAAGATACCTATTAAATGATTATTATTAAAAATTTTATTAAATAAAAACCACAATTTAACTGCGTAATTTTTTTTAAGTGTTTAACATTTTATATTATATGTTGACTGTCATTTAACTGACCAGAGTTTAGGAATTGTTATTTACTTGTGTACGTTTGGAAATTAATTTTTAAAATTACTTTAAATTTAATTTTTTTTATAGTTGTCGACCATAAACATTTAAACGTTATTTTATTTATCGGTTTTATTTATAAATGCATTTTTTTTTCTGTATTTTTCATTATAATATTTTGGTGTTGAGTTACTTGTAGAATTATTTATATAGGTATATAAATAAATACCCAGTTTCTACAAAATAATTTGTTTTTACACAAATGTTAGTATTAAACTACAGTAGTTGTTTAACACTGAAGATGAGAACATTGTTTTCGAAATACGTATTTGTTAAATAAAAACAAATTATTTTGTAAAAACTGGGTATTTATTTATATATATTTTCAATATAAATATGTACATTAATTTACTTTACTTTTCGTGTTCATAAATATTTTGTGTATGAATATAAATAATTATTTTTGTATAATATATACTTATTACAACAGTGTAACTACCTATTTTCATTTAAGTGTGTTTCATTTTGTATTAAATGCTTAAAATAATAATGAAATACAAAATATAGGAAAATATTATTACAAGTATTATAAAAATATTAAAACAATAATTTATTATGATGCTTTTAAAAGGAAATAGAAATTAAAATTCAGGGCGAAGCCTGGGATGAAAGCTAGTACCTAGGTATATTAAATTAAAAATATATCTCAAAAAGAGTTTGTTTGATAGCAAATTAATCATGTTGTTATTATAGATAATATTTATATTGTGTATATTCTGGTACAATATGTATTTTGGTACTAGTGGTGCATATATTATATATCTGTTCATACATTTATAATAGTTACAAAATCGAACTCATACATTCTGTGATTATGCAAAATATAGTTTTTCACTTTACCTTACCGAAATAATGTTCGATTAATTTAACCCGTAAAGTCCTCGAAATCTGTCATCTAATAATCAATTACGTATTTACATACATGTAATATGCATTAAGTTAGGTACGCAGATGAACATTGAACATTTACCATTTATTATATTGTATATATTGTATATAGATTTGAATATAGGTTCCTACGACCAAATAATAGTGACGCTTATAAAGTTAACACTTTATAAGTTTATAACTATACACAGTTGGTAATTTTGAGACAAAAAAATAATAAAAAATATACACCGCTCAAAATCGATTATTATCGAATGCAATAATTTATCATTACTTTAAAATTTAATAAATCCACCACCACTATAGTATCTGCCCAATGTACCAAGTACTTTCACCCTTACTGACCGAAAAAATATCATGTTTTAAGTACCATCTACAGAACCAAATTTCTATCATTATCTTAGGCACTCCAAATCTCCTACACAACTCCTTGTGTTCAAAAAGCTGTTCACAAAAAAGTAAAAATAAACATAATTTTAAAATCAATAACTTCCTTGCTCTACTTAGAACCTAAAATATAAAAAATATTTAAATATTTTTTTTTAAATAAAGGCTATATAAAAAAAAAACTTTTATGATCATACAAAATAATTTCCTATAATTATTCAAACACATTATATAATACTCGCATAAAAGCGTTAAAAGTCGTCCACACACATTACAATTATTTTTATGCTGGTAAAATAAAGTGATTATATTTTGAAAATTAAAAACGGGACAACAATAAAAATAGAATATCCTAATAATTTTATCGTAACATTTTCATAAATCGATTTGAATATAGTAAATAAGCAACAAAAAAAAAGAAGTTATTCATCAATTTTCCACCAGAAAAACGGTAGATAGTAAAAAACAAAAGACAAAAACGGAATCCCACCTCTAAAATTGGAACAAAAAATGTTTTATTTAGATTTGTCGAAACAACAGGACACAATCTTCAAAAACGGGACCATCCCGCAAAAATGGAACGTATGGTAAAATTTATTTATTAATATAATTTATTCATCTACACGTATATTAAACACATAAAATATGTCCATAAAAATATTTCTGGTCAAAAAGTATCCCCGAAAAAAATAGTCTCCTAACTATTCAAGTGATTAAAATTAAATATTGTTAGTTTTGTATTATTATAAATTATAAATTTTGAATTATGATAATAAATTTATGCATACCTATGTTAAAATTATTTAATTGCTAGACTTTAACAAAATTTCTTGAACACAAATCGCAACTAATGAAATTATAAATTAAAAAATTAATTAATTTAAAAAATGTAATACTAATTATAAGTAATATCTAGTTTCGACAGTAAGTCATCAGGTTACAGTCTTTTTTTGAATACTCTCGGCACATATTCTTTTTTATAATATATATATATATATATATATAAATTGTATTTATATATATATGTATATTGAATATATATATATTTTGTTATTTTTTATAATATATATTTATTTTTTTTCCGTGTATAATTATTTCAAAGAAGACTTTCGCTTAAATCTGACGCATTCGGCAATTATCTGGTCCATTCTCGACATACTAATTTATATTAGATACCTACTTGTATAATAAACTGAGTTTTTACACTTTAATCTTAATAAAACTAACACGTATACAATTTAATAGAACAACATAAATCAACTTTAATCTAGTTACTATTTTTTGAAAAGATAGATTTTTTACCAGGCACAAAAATGAATACCTATAAATAGATTATTAGAATAATTGGACTGTATTATCTGGCCTGTAAGTCACATAAAGTTTTGACAATGAACTATGATAATAATAAATCGAAAATTTAAAAAAATCACTATGTTTCTGTTATAATAAAAAAAAAAAAAAAAAAAAAAAACACCACCTAACCGTAATATACAAATGTTGTCACTGTTTATATCATTAAAAAAATTACTCACTGTTTAATTTTTTTATACGAATCGGCCTGTTTCAAGAGAGACGATTTTGATGCCGTCGTACATACACCATTAATCACTGCCGTCGCCGCACCGTGTCATCGGCTCACACCTAAGTGTATAATATTATGTTTATACGGTGGCTATTATTCAAATTATAATGGTAGTTCTGTATTGCCCGTGGCTGTATAGAATACAACGGCGACAACGATAATTTGGGTAGGTACTTTTAAGTGGTCGTACTGCCAAATGAGATAGTTTGCTAGAAGGTATGTGTCAGGATACGTTTGACCTTCCTAAAAAATACCCATAGTTTACTATTTATTAATAATCTATGTAGGGAAAATGTCCTGAATCCTTAGTTTTGAAAAATGTACCGCCATTTGCAACCATTCGTAATTTTTTACACGTTCTCACCTGGAATGTTTGTACATTAAATAGTCCGTAAAACACGAGGCAGAATTTAGTTTTTGGTCAAATTACAATATTAGGTATGGCTATAATAATTGGTAAATTATCTAGATAACATTTTTGATTCGATTGGATCTAAATTTAGATTATAGGACTCAATTATGCATAATATCTTGCTTAGATGATAACAATATAGTGTGATAAATATATAGTAACAGATACGATTTTAGTCCATTTTTATCATTATCGTATAGATTATAGACAAATGTAGCACTAATAACTGGTAGATAATAAAGAATTGACAGAACATACCTATATATTATACAGCTGTATAGGTACCGTTAGAATAGATATATCTTTGTGTCTAATAAATGTGCCAGGTAGCATAATGGTCTCTATAATATATGACTAATTGTTAGTGTATTAAAATGTTAAGTTGAAACTTAACTCGTTGTATTTAAAGCTTTCGAAATGTTTCAAAATTAATGATGTATATTTTTACAATTGTTTCTCGAAAAATATTAACACTATTAATTTCTTACTTTTAGTTGATTATAATAAGTCGCTAAATGAAAGATTGAAAAAAAAAATGATATTGTAGAAGAAAAAAGTATGTTCATGGAATAAAATATATGTCTCTTGGGTGTCCGTCTTTGGGATTGTATCCTGTACATTTTTATTTATTTTTATTATCTATATGACAAAACCGGAAAGTGGTTCCTACCGTCCTGTCAACCGTCTCGTGTATGTTCACTTCTATATTCTATCGTCATTGATTTCGTATAATAATAAATTTTACTACTGTTTTCCCCCTATATAATATTATAATAGACAGACACGCATATATTATGAATAATATGTAACCATAAAAAATACGACATAATAATATACCTACAACGTTACAACTCATATACCTATATATATTATACACAGGCGAATTGACTACACAGACGAATTGACCGTCTTGTGTGTATCAAGGTGAAGCGAATACTAAAAATTAACGTTGAGCGGCGTTATCAATGATTATGCTATTATATATTATAATATATTACGAAAATAATGTTCTTTTTTACTCAACGGTCATATTATCGTTATTATTATATTAGGCATATTATAAACGTTGTAAACATTGCCTACTATGGACGCGCATGACGGCTGACCGGTTCACTGATGAAAACGAGTCGGCTGCTTTATAGTCATATTTATTACACACGATATACCAATATAATACGACATATCTATAATGATACTACCTATATTCTGATTTCGTAATAAAATTTACGTTAGTCGTGGGGGTGGCCATATAGTAAAGTATATGAACGAAGCATTTCCCAAAGGCCAAGAACGGCGTTACCAGATATCAGAGAATAAATACCTAATCGATTTATTTATAATCAAATAAAATATAATACCAATATAAATTTTTATAGACAGTAAAAGTATAGTAGTATAATACCGGTTCCTGGGGAATTGTGAGCTTGCAGATAATACATGTTAGGTACCGAAATAGTTAAATTTGTTACCCCGTAATTCATTTTTGATTAAAGATAAGAGCTTACTTATAATTTGTTTGTGTATCTATAGAATTATAGGCATTTTCCCATTTTATAACCACCAACGTATTTTAGGTTACCATAGGCTGCGTTAACCACACTTACCGTTATGATATCACATTAATAAATTAGTATATTTGCTCTATACCTTTGTTATCTATGAGAATTTAAATTAATATTAACAATATTTAACAATTATTTGTTTTAGTAACATTTTTATTTCACTAAAATTTGTGAAATCCGTTTGTTTAAATCCAACTAAATTATTAGTGCGAGTCCATAGAATTACTCTATTCCATATATAATCAGATAAGTCCTTAATCAAACACTGGTCACGTATTACCATAGGATAACTAAATCTAAACACTTGTTTTTTTTTCAAGGCCTATGGCACTATCAACCATTGATTTTGAAAATAATTATCAGTTATATGAAGCTAATAAATACCAATCAAAATTCAGAATGTATGCTAACCATTACTGTTATATATATATATATGAAAGCAGGGGAGTAGTAAAGTAATTTTTTTTTTTGATGGGAGGGGGGTGAGCAGTGTATTTTATTTGACCATCTAATTAAACTTTTTTTTCTAATAAAATTAAACAACATCAACATCTTTTTGTTTTCCATCTCTCACTCTCAGATAGACTTTAACGATTTAATTGTGACTGAAGCAACTTTAGAGGGAGAAAAATTGTTCCCCCGCTAATTACGCCCCTGTATACAAGACCGTGTACATGACCCACTATTTTGATAGTTTCGTAAAGTAATTTTAACTTGACAAATCGTATTTAAATAAACAATATTATCGATTAAACTTAATCATTTTAATATAACGTTAAAACGAAACGAATTTTTACATAAACTATTGTTTTCGACGATTATTATTGAACTAATAGTAAACTATCCATCATCTGATTTTTATAGTGAAACCGTCGATAGTCGTTGTTTTATTTGTATTAAAAGCGATAAAACTAGCATATTCTTTTGAACAAAAACGATTTTACCCTCACGCAGTGGTCACGTTGATTTGTGCCTCTTATGCGATGTATATTTTACGATATTATAATATGGATTTTGTTGGTTTTTTTTTTCCGGTTTTCCGTGCTCGCAGGACGTTCAGGCCCTAGGATTCTTCGAACTGCAGATGCTGGAAATCGAAAACTACCGCGGTCAACTGGCCACGGGCGAGTGCTGCGGCAGCGGTGGCTCGTCTTCTGTCGTCGCACCGCAGCAACCGTCGCCGTCGTCAACGGCCAAGCCATCGGTACCGTTGCAATGCGTGGGCGCACCGCAGTGCAACACCCTGTTCCAATTGTGCTTGCGCGAGTATCAAAATCAGGCCGCGGTGTCTGCGACGGCAGCGGTGGCGGCCAACGGCCGGATGAACGGCGGCGACGACGACTCGATGGTGTCCATGGTGGCATTCAATCATCAACAACACTACGCGTACATGCATCACTGTTCTTTCGGAAACGTCACCACCCCCGTGTTGGGTGGCAACTCGTTCACGATGGGTGGCGACGCCACAGCTTCGTCCGACTCCACAGCTCCTTTGGACAGCAACAACCGAGGTACGGCTGTCGGAAATCTAGCCTTGCCCTTCTCTTTCAGCTGGACCGTAAGTACACAATATTATTCTGATATATAATATATATATATATATATTTATTTTTTTTACAAAATATTTATTTTATTCGTAAATAGTAAAACGTAGTAATATTAAAAAATCCAAAATAATATCACGAATTGTACCTACAAATATTACAAAGTAAAACATGATTAGATTGAACTTTGAAAAATTAAATGAGAACCGTGAAAATCATATAAGGGGAGGGAAAGGTTATAGAACATATTGATAAATATTGGTAGGTACTTATTATGAGATTTTACTACATTTGATAACAATCTGAGGCGTTTTTTTTTATATGGGAATATACATACTTCCATACTTTTGGGAAAGTAATATTTAGAATAATATATAATATAACTTTGCAGAAATGATCAAAATTAGGGGTATTTTCATGATGACATTTTTATAATACAGTAACAAAAGAGATGGAAAACGATATTATAAACATTTCAAATCATGTATTAAAGTTTTCTCAAAAACAATTTCTAACATTGATATTGTTTTAAAATTTTAAACTACCTGAAAAATATGATTTGATTGTTTTCCATCAAAAATTTATAATTTTTTGATGTTTAAAAAAAAAAACAATAATGTGATATTTAACTTATAATTTTAATTATATCAGATATTAAATATTTATTCTTGATAATAATTTTTTCTTTAAATTAACCAACTAAATATATTTTGGTCCAATTACATAAGCGTAAATATTATGAGGTGATCTCTTATAGGCGACGTGTATATCAAAATGTTTTTATCATATTCATAATTGATTTCGTCCAAGTATTTTGGATATTTT
Source organism: Pemphigus obesinymphae (assembly GCA_025469235.1). Taxonomy (NCBI): domain Eukaryota; kingdom Metazoa; phylum Arthropoda; class Insecta; order Hemiptera; family Aphididae; genus Pemphigus; species Pemphigus obesinymphae. Next base: position 145,875 of record JAIPRL010000100.1, read on the forward strand.
TACGTTGATCCGTAAGATATAATATAATGTATTGATAAGCAGAGAAATACACGAATAAGAAAAATCTCAATATTACTCGTTGAAATGTTTTTCAAGTAAAAATTGGTATTTTTCAAATATATGTTGAAAGTGACCCCTCGGGAGGCTCCTTCGGTCTTGGGCACATTATTTACTACATCGTAATCTGATGATACTGGTCATTTATTCTCACGGCCGAAATATACTACTGAAGTCATGCACGCGGCCCTATTACATTCTGTTAACGTTTTTATTTCCCCTTTAAAGGCACGGTCGCTATATAAAGACGATACCCATAGTAGTGGACTTCTCGAAAATACTCTATCGGTCCGTTTAATCGGTCGTTATTCTGTCGCCACGGGGACGTCGTCGTACATTTTCCGACACGCTTGATTCCGTGTAAGCAAAACGCTGATGCAGTTATATACAGACATCAGCTGGTATGTTTTAGACACGGCAGGACCCGCCAAATTTTACGACTGTCGGGGGGGGGGGGGTGACATTTTCCGTTTATTATGATCATATCGTTAGGTGTGCTGCAGGTGGTGTATTCCCGTACGTATACTGCAGGTATATCCGAAAAGAACGACCGCGCGCGCGTCCCTGTGACACTGCTGCACGCCGCGGCGGGCGATTAGTTAAATTTTTTTTCCACTATCGTGACGTGTTCTAGATATTTACTGCTTACACACGACACGGCATAATAATATTACATTTTATATTTCGGTGTATAATATAATAAATATTTTATACGGTGTTTTATCGCGGTTTTAATGACCGCGCCACCGTTGCGGCGCGTTGCCCCATCGATCCACCGACGGACAGCGTTTGCGTGTGCACCCAAGCACACACACGGACAAATACACGTATATAAATACTGTATATATATATATACACCTCACATATTATACACACACGTGTATATATATGTGTGTGTGTGTGTGTGTACGTGCAAGGAAAACGACCGAGTCGGGGCAGGATCGACAAAACTCGTTTAATTCCAGAAACGTATTTAAATATATATATACTTATACCTACGTGTAATACGTATATTATGTGCGATGCCCTCGCCGTCGACTGTATCTGGTGCCGAAGAGAGACCGTTTCTCGTTTTAAGCCCGGCACCTATATGTATAACGTATAAAAACGCATCGTATAATATATTTTCGTTCGTCCAACGGGCAGTTTTTTTTTTTTTTTTTTTCTTTTCCAGAAAACAAATTATAATTATTCATCACCGTTTATAATATACGAGTACGTACGTATATAATACCAATATAGGTACGTACGGTACGCCTTGGTCGTCGTATTTAACTCGGTCATCGCCGGCACCGACTCCGCAGCAGCCGTATCCGTACCGGTGTCGTGGTGGGCTCGTGGCTAACCCTCGAGGTTCCATAATATACGCACGTTACAGACAATATAATTATTCAGCGATACGTACACGCGCAACTTGCGCATTTAAGTACGAATTCCATCAGTCCCCGCCGACCTTATCAACGTCGTTTCTCGACGGTTACAAAAGAAACCGTCCACTATTCTTCTAAACGTCTAAATATTGTAAACTTCTAAAAATTCTGAAAACTCTACACGCCCACACCTCACAACAACACATGGGACATACAACCCTCTGGTAGCAGCAAAAGCTTGAGACAGAAGTACACACTCTCCCACCCCACACAAAGCAATGCATTCCCGCCTACCGTTTTATCACATGTCAATATGTCCGAAATCTACACCTATATATATATATATAGCCTGTACCTATGTTCCTTTTAATGGATGGTTTAGGTCGCATAATATAATTATAGTATTTCGATTCAAACGATAATGGTTATTATGATATATACGGAAAACATATTTAATTTTAGTGTTTCTATAATATATATATACACTATCGAACGAGTAGCAATTATGTGGATATCAATAGTATATAGTCTATAGCTGGTTGTACATATATTAACGCCTTAGACGATTATATAATTTGATATTAACAAACGAATGCTTTTTTCCGTATTAATATACATATTCAACCCGTTAATAATATACTTACATTTATCGTTATATCACCACTGATTATGAGCTTACTTCGAGTCGATTTCAGACAAAAATATTTATAAATTCTGTAAAAATGTTGTAACATACTCGCATATATTATAGTATAAAAGACATGTAACAGCTATATAGGTACTTGATTTATTCGTTATTAAGTTATACCTTTATAACATTACAATAATGCATTTTAAATTGAGCTAATTAAATTTAGTGTATACTAGTTTATTATAGGACTTTTAACTTAACTCAACCTACTTTTTTCAATACTAACTTACAATTTAAAGAATTAAAAACGATTATTGGTTAACTCGTCCAACCTTGCTAATAATATTCCGTTTGTAAGGCTGGACATTTTAATTAACTTATATATAATGAGTTAATTTTTTTTTTTTAATATTAACTTTTAACGAGACGAGTGATTTTTCAGTCAAGTATTTTTTTATTTCCGTTAATAATGTTTATATAAACCATTTTTTTCTTTATAAAAAAAATTAATGATAATTAATTTAAATAGCCTATAGTATATACTTACGTTAATTTAAAACTAAATTATAAATTATAATACTTTATAACTAACTCAGGTAATAATTATTGTATTATAACCAATTGGTGTGTACCTATCACAAAATACGTGGTTTACTGTTTAGAGCTTTCCAACACTTAAAAAAAATCTCGAAGATATTGTATATGTTCCACTTTTATACAGGGGTACTGACGTCATGTAGTGATATACATTTATAAAGAAAATCGTATTTCAATTAATTAAATTAAACAGAGTTGGTACTGGTATTCATTTTAGGACGTAAATTATTGTTATTCGGTTAATGATCTTGTTACTTATTTTTTTTTTTTTAACTTTTAATTTTAATCTTTAATCTTATCTATTACCTAACTCTTCGACCACGTTTGAAGGAGTGAAACGAACATTTTTTTTTTTCAAAGTTTTTTCCGGTCTAGGAACCTACCTATAATTTGTGTCGCTTACCGTTTTCACGATTTTTATAGAACTCTTGACGTCTCACGAAAGCGTTTTTTTCTTTTTTCTTCCTCCCCCCTCCCCGGTCGTGTTATTTTCTCTTCCACAACTAATACCTACCGCGGCCACGTCTTGTATATTTTCTTTGTTTTTAATTAAAATAAAAATCGATCACGATCGCCGAGTTTTCGCGCGCGGTCTCCGTCTTCGTTGTCGTTTTTTCCCCCATTACAGATAATTTATAATATTATCTACTACCGTCTCGGCCGTTAATTATATACATTTATATAATATATATGCACCTACCTATACGTATTAAACGTATAGACTATAGACATATATATATATATATATATATAGGTATATAATAATTTTTTTTTTTTTCCAAAACAACCTTTAATGTCGTGTCGTCGTCGTTGTCGTACCCGGGCAATAGCGGTATAATATTTTTTCTCTCAAAATTTTCTCTTCCGGCACCATGGCAGAGGCCACCGGCCGTGTCCGGCTCGTGCCGTGCACCATGTGATCGTATACACATATACATGTATACGGAAGGGTTATAGGTAAGACGCACGTATATTATATAGGGTTTTCGTGTCCCCCGTCGTATATTTTATTGGAATGACTGAGAGAAAAAGAAAACCGGGGATCACGATCCTCATACTATATTGTACATCGTAAAAAAAATGCGCGTAATCCGCTAGCCACGACGACCGCGGTATAATGCACGTACCTATATTATAGAGTTGACCGTTGACCAACGATCATAATATTATTATACATTATCTCCTCGATCGATATACCGCACGATGACGACGATGACAATCACAATAATCACAATCACAATAATAATAATAATAATAAAAATAATAATAATTGACCGATCGACTCGGTACGGATAGACTTAAGCTGGAGCGCACATCACGAAAATATTATACGAGTAGATAGATCTACTCGGTCCAATACATTATAATATATTAATATATATACTCTCCGATAGAATATCGTTGGATTTCGGGATATTTTGATGTATATATATATATATATATATATATTATATATACAGACAATTTAATACGACTATATATTATTATTATTGTAATATATTACGATGACGATATTTCCGTGTCAATGATATTAAAATGTATATCCGACGAGCCGTATATAGAGGTACGACGAGCTATATTATTATTATCGCTCGCGCCGCGTCCCGCTGCTGCCGATTCCGACTGGGGCGCGTGATTTGAATATTCAAATATTATACGTATAATATAATATCCGTCTACATATAATAATATATTGGAATTTATACATATTATTGAATATACCTATACATACCTGTAATATATACATTATACGTATACATAATATATATCGCGTATATGTATAATATATATTACCATGACTTAATACCAATTGGATTTTTTCTTAAAAAAAAAAAAAAAAAAAAACAAAAATACGTACATATATTTATTTCGGTATTTTTTTCCAAGACCGTCTCCTCTCTCTCTCTCTATATATATATATATACACACACACCTGTCGCCGCCACTGCGGATAGGCTACAATGCCGGCGACGACGACGACGACGACAACGACAACGATTTATATATCGTATATACGTGTACGATTCGATTCGATTTCGGTATTTCTCGTCTCGTTTTTTATTATTATTATTATTATTACTGTTTTTTTTTTTTACTCTTCGTCTTGGCCGCCGCAAAGGTATTTTTCTTCCGATTATATTTTTCGTTAATTGGCTCGGGTCTCATGCCGCGCGCGCGCGCGTTAGTCGGACTCGCAGACCGGTTGCCGCCGCCGACGTCCAACTCTTCCGCTCGGGATTTCTCTCTCTCTCGCCGATAATACTCTCTCATCACTATCTCGCCGCGGTCTAGCCGTTTTTTAATTTATATTATATATATATATATATATATGTATATATATATATCGTGATGAAGTTAATACCACCGTGGTCGTTACAGCAGCAGCAACAGTCGATTAAAAATCCACCCTTACTTAATTAAAAACGAAAAAAACACGATCCCACACTAAAAAAAAAGTAAAAAAAAAAAAAACACACCGTCGACCTGGTACGCGCTAGCCTGTCATGCGTGTCCGGCACACTGTCTGCAGCGTGCACCGGTCATCCTGCCCATCATTCCCGTTGCACCGCGGTGCGCGAGGCGTGTGGCACCTGCGATATGTATATTATACACACGGCGACGATAATAATATAATAAATTTAATAAAATTATCTTATTTTGTCGTTCGAGATCGATTTCGATTATCCGAATTAAAACGTTAGCTATAATATTAAGTACCGACGTATGTTATAAGAGCGGTTTTTTTTTTTTTTTTAATGGTCTGCATGGAACGCCGAACCTTTTATACATCATTATACGTCGATGTTGTTGTTGTTTTCGTTTTTTTTTTTTATTTTTTTACCGGCGTCCTCTTCTATACTCTGACGATGACGGATACAAATATTTTTGTCGCCACTGCCGCATATATGCACGCCACTATCGTCGCGACCGGCCACCGTTAATTGGGTTTTCTCTCGCGCGCGTGCGCTAGGCGGCCGGTGAAGACGAGACGACACCGCCGCAATACCTGTTCGAAATTCCGCCGACAGTATTTTCCGATTAATTAGTGAATACCACGCAGGACGGCCCCGGCAACTCTTGTCGGCTTTTCGTCCTTTACGCCGCCATTTCATCTCGTAATAATATAACCCTCTCATGTCCTTATTATGTATTATTAGGATTACCTATATTGTACGCTCGTTATTTTCATTATTTCCGTTTGTAACCGCAGCCTCGCGGACGATCCTGGACGTATAGGGATCCCGCGCAACGAGGGTTTATGACGAACAGATTTGCTCCATAACACGAAGATTATAAATAATACATAATAATAATATATTTTATACTCATCTGCGTATATGATGGACCCTTTCTGGACCGCGGGGGTTTTTTTTCCGGTGCGCAACATGTGTGCGGTACCGCAGGGGTGAGAGAGACGCAGGGTCCAAAACGGGGATTATAATATTACGTATATCGGTCGGCTATTGTTTTGGCCGTGTATATATTCTTTTTTACGATTCCCCCGACGGCTTTTGCTCGATGACCGTCCCTGGCACTTGACTATAATATGCACTTTGCAGCCGTTTTTTCCTATCATTGTCCCTTACCGGGGGAGTGGTGTCCTTACCTCTCCCCCGTCCCTCGTGGGGATACGCGTAGGGATGCGCGGTCGGTGCCGGGCATATACGCTCTCGTCGCCGCATGAATGGCGCGAAACAATATGACGATAATTTCGTCGTCGTCGTCCCCCGGTCATCTGTCGTTCGTTTTTTTTTTTTTTTTTTTTTTTCGTATTGATAAACCATATACCGAACTATATATTATACAGCTGTTGTATCACACACACATATTACCGTACAAACCACAAACACGCATTACATTTATACTCTATACGAAACAGCACACGTGTGACGATTGTCATATAATTATCGAGGTTTTTTTTTCGGTTTACATTTCGCCGTTTTTTTCGTCGTCACTTGCACACACATTTTGTACGTGTATCGTCACTCGCGCGTGTACACGACGACGCGACGTGCATTTTTTCGTATAAACATATTGTATACAGTGTCGAAATGGAAAAAAAACACACACACACACACACACACATTTTTTATTCGTCGTTTCGGCCCCTTGCCGAGAACGACATTATAATATGTACAATGATGTGATGCCGTGCACACATAGTAAGCATATTATACAGGGAAAATCCCGTGAAGATGGTAATAAGACATTATGACGTGCATTCAAAATTAAAATCGTGATTTATTCGTGAATCGCAAATATTTTTTGAATTTCGTCCCCCACGACTCTCGGGCCGGCATATGACAACTGTCGTTTACCGTCGAGATATAATCGGGACTAGATTTCGCCAACGGCATGGAGAATTCTTCTCGAAGATATCGTTGGCATAAAAAAAATAGAAGTCACGTGGAGGAAGTGTGGACACTGAATGTCAATGAATATCTGTTGATCGTGATAGTATATAATATAATATATAGCGTCGGGATGAAAAAACATTAGCTATTTAGACGAGTCGTGTATTTGGAACAGAGCGTTCGAAGCACTAATTTAAGTTCCGATTGGATCCAAAGGCGGAATTTCGGATTACCGAATGTGGATTCAAGCCGGTATTCGGAATCCAGGTAACTTCAGCAATTCCGTAACCGACCGTTACGTCATACCGGCCCCGTACGTACGGCACCGGCGCCACAGAGCCATCGTCCTGCACGAGTCGCCGTCGCGTATGTTCTATACTAAAGCACCGCGCACCTGCGGCACGTACGAATCGAACGATATGAGACTTGAACTCCGACAATACAACTACCTATTATTATTATTATTATTATAGTGGATATAATTTAATGTATATTATACTCTACTAGTTGGTAGGTACTCAGTACGGATATTATACGAGTACCATATATATATATATATATATATATATAGGTATACGCGTAGTGTACACGTAATGAATAGATACGACGAGAACGTTTTTGAGCCCGAGGCGATCGATTGAATCGTCGTCGTCGTACAGTTGTCGTCGTCGATATGGCGGTTATTTTTTTTTTTATATAGGTATATATTTTATTCTCCGCTGATTTTTTACCGTCTCGGGCCGTTGTGGGGGAGCGAGTAGCAGGAGGAGGCTGAGAGTGGACCTCGATTATTATTTTATATATTCATCGGCCGTACGACGATGACGAGTTTCTGTCGTCGTGGTGGCGCCACTGCCGCCGCGCTTTTTTATTTCCTCGTCAGCGCGGATACCTTATCCATGCTCGCCAATGCGACCACTGCAGTGAGTATATATAGTTGGAGTACACTTTACAGGTGACTTGAACGACTCGAACAAACGTCGCCGCCGCGGTTATTGTACATGGTCGTCGTACTATATAATATTCCCGGTAACGACCACGCGTGCGCGCGCGCTCGCGCTCGTAATAAATCAATCAAAACCGGGACGTGATTGCTGCCGAGGAGCCCGCGCGGATAACCTCCGGCGGCGGCACCACACACCACTCCGCCTACACACATCGTCGTCGTTGGTCTTTGTCGTCCTCTTCTTTCTATATACACTATATACAATATTACAGTGTATTATTATTATCATTATCATCATTATTATTATTATTATATTCAGTCACCGTAATTACTGTTCCACCGCGTTATATACCGCATATATACCTATACGGTGTGATATAATAATATATCTTTATTGGGTAGGTACCTATCGGCAGTCGATATAGACACGGCGAATCGTCATAAAATAGGTAAAAATCTTTAATCAACGAATATACGCTCCAATTTTCTTTCGTATCCTTTCGATACTTATTACTTACTAGGTACCTGTATAGAGGATCAATGAAACGGCGACAACTTTCCGATCCCATTGGTGGTAGATGCAAAAAAAAAAATTTTTAATTAAAACATTTATAAACCGTATTGTAAATATATTTACGAAAAACAAACTTCACTTGCACTTTTATCTTTGACGAGTTTCATAATAGACATAAACACGCCGCCCATCTGCTGCTGCTGCTGCTGCTGCTGCACAGTTGTCACTATAGGTAGGTATATATTTTATTAATGAAACGAAAGAAATGCATATTACCACGGTAGGTATGGTAGATCGGTAGATAGATACGAGATGACAACGATACGATGAAGGTGTCTTCACTGTGCAGCTGTTTCAATTAGTAAAATGGGTAATAATCGTCAGCCGGGGTAATGAATTATGTAAATAATATTATATTATTTATTTATGGAAATCGGTGTGACGACGACGGCTGCAAATTAATGGGCACAGATATATTATATCTGTTAATATAACATACAAACGATTTGTAAAAAAATACTAGAAATTTTATTTGTGCCGAGAGTTAAATCAAATTTCCGCCATTAATGGGCTTTGTGACTGCCGTACATTGTATAAAAAACAACTGTTTCTAATTTCATCAAAACCGAGACGGTGTAAACTCCGATATTCATTTTTAAGACATTTATGTATTCTTTAGAACTTGTTCGAGGTGTCGCACGGAAATATATTTTATTTTTTATTATAATAATTTAGTGGTTTAAATATTCAAAAATTTTCCGATTTTCCTATACAAATATTTAATTAACTAGAAATAATGTTCAAAATATTCTTGGTACAATACCACAAGAAAGTTATGAGGAATCTATTGATGTTTTACACTTTATTATTAGAGTATGCGTTTTGGTGTTCTGATAAAATTTTAGAATCTTTTATTTCCGTGAAAAATATAAAATTTTTTGTGGTTGCAAAATATATCACTGATATGTGCACGCGGGTGCATGTAATAGCTCCCCGTATGACTTTGATGTGAGTTACTAACACTAATTATCATATACTATTCACACAAGCACAAAGACATCTGACGAAAGAATAAAAAAAAATTGCCTATATAATACTCTTTAACTATACGGTACTCACGAGGCCGCTTAAAACGACGAATTCGCATCGATCGAGAACTGCAGGCTGTGCTAACTCAAAAACCGTATCAAACAGACACCAAGGACTGCTTACACGATGATAATGTGTTCTATATTCATATATATTCTATATTCTATATTCATAAACTTATCATGAAATACAGATCACGCATTGGAACATATAAATTGAAGTCAATAAAATATGTGCTAGAACGACAAACTCTGAGTTGACATTTTCAAAGTCAGAGACCTAATAAACTATTTTATAACACTCCTTGACAATGATTTTGATTATAAATAAATATTAATAGCATAATACATTACCACATTTACCAAAATCCCATTATATACCACAATAATTACCGTGCATATACCTTATTAAAATTCATAAAGGAGTATTACAATAATTGTGTTAAATGTCTTTGGAAAGTCAAGTGTAATTATGCACGGTCTATATAATAATAATGTAAGTCTATATAGTTATAATCGTATACTTCTAATTGAACGTTATTGAAGTTTTACCTACAAGGAAATTTAAAGCCGACTGTTGTTGTTTACCTATATTTATAATAATGGAATAATTGGTAAATTTACCAAAATAACGATGTTATAAAGAGACTATGCTCGCGAGGGCAATCATATATTAATATAACAAAAACTTTTGTAAGATAACGTGAGTACCTCCTATATAATTGAGGTAGGTACTCGTATATTGTAAAAACAATGCGCAACGGTATTTCTGTAGTTGGAAGATATTATTACTAGCACATATACGGAGAAGAATTCTTTCGATTCGTTGACTTTGTCTCTACTTTTATCTGTGTTCTCTCGGAGAGTATTTATTTTTTTTAACATGAAAAACGAATATATTTACAGTAGATATACAATGGTTTATGTTAATTTAAAAAAAAAAATCATGTAAAATCGTCGGAATAACGTATTTAACACGGATAGACCTATTCCATTTGATAATAATATCGCACCGTTTCGGAATAAAGTGGCGATATCATTTTGTCGGTCGCATCGTCTATACATAATATTAACACCTCATCATCGTCACTATACGTCGCGATGCATCAGATCGGTTCTCGTTAGCCACCGTCGAATCTCTTAATTTCCTCGCCCGCCGCCGTAATGATTACACTCGCGTCGTCTCGTCGCCGTCGTTTATCATATCGCGTCGTTAAACTGCCGCCGGCCCGGAAGACATAATAATGAATTAGGCAGGTCCATACCGCCACTGCAGTGGCGACGGTGTGGGCTCCGTCGTCGCCGTGCGTCGGGCCGCGCGCACATAATATAGCCGTCCGGGCCCGGGCAATTAGTCGTGTATAGAGTCGTTAGTACGCGGCCGCCGAGCGTAAAGCGGTAGCGTGACGTAGCGGAAAAACGCCGCCTCGGCTTTTGTGTTACAATAGTAGTTGTTGCGGCGCGGCGCGGTGGCCAGTCGGGCACGCACGCGTCCTACGCGCTGGTGACGCGGCGGAAAAACGTCCATGGACCGGGCGGGAGTCGTAGCTTATTTGGTCGCCGTGCCAGCATGCCAGGTGATTACGATGACGTGACGGTTTTTCGTCGGCGGGTTATAAACGCGCGTGTAGGTACACACAGTATTATACAAGAATTGGCGGCCCGTATTTTTTTCATTATATTTTTATTTCTGTCAACGTCCGAGAAGCGGATCTAGATGCAGTGCCGGCGCGAAAACTTGATGTACTTGGCGCAAGATATATTTTTTGGTGCGAGCAATACATTTAAAAACAAAAAAAGGATACCTATTTCACTAATTCCAGCACTGTCTAGATGGACCGCAATATAACTTTCCTTGATAATCCAGAATATGTATCGATATTGCACTTGGAGATTGCAGGACGAATGGTCAGCGAAGACGGAGCATGAGTTGGGAAGTCGAAAAATTCGAAAGAAAGATTTTAAAGTGGATGTTTTAGGTGGCTCGCAGAAGAATATTGAAATATAGAGAATTGATATCATTCAACGAGGGTGGCGGAGTGACCAAAAAATATATAGGATAAGCAATATATTTATAAGACCGAACGAGATGGAAACATATTAAGATTACCGTGGACATGTTACGAAAAAGGAGACATGATAAAAGAAACACCTATTTCCGCCTATCAGCGCTGGATAAGACCCACGGCCACCGAGTTTTACGATTTCTACCTACGAAAAAGGAGTTTTTGATTTTTTTTTAAATAATTTGAATGCACTATAAAGTACCGGATACTAAAAATCTTCCAAATTTTGTATTTAAATATTTTTGGCTATATTTATATATTTTGGTAACTTGCCGGGCCTATTCGGGTCTGTATATAGTCACGGAGAAGAAGCTTAAAAGGCAATTGAGGTAGAGAAAATCCCACTTAGATATGGGATAGGTGTAAATACTAATTATAGCTAAAGTTGTGGGGACAATTTAGACGTTATGGGAACGAAAGTCGATGGGCTATAGATCTCAAATAACTGGTATAGATAAATAAGTAAACGAAGAGGAAGAATAACGACCAACTCGAACTTGCAATTTATTTTTATCGCTCGATATAATAATTATTACTGTGATTGTTCCGTTAATATTCGCTATATTTTCCAATCACTTGCATTATATCAATATAATTCCCCTGCTGTCTCCGGTGGTCTCGGTCTTTACGTTTTTTTTTTTTTTTGCCATAATCGTCTCGAGCTCGCTACATAAACCACTGGTCGCGTATAGATTTGCAACTACCGCGTGCGGTTGATGTACATACACCGCAGCGCAGCAAATTGTGCGGACCGCAACATCGTCGTTTATAATAATATATTATATAGGAATCATGTTCGCGTAGGAGTCGGTCGATGGTGCCTATATGTACATAATATAATATGTGTGTCGCACGGTTCTTGTTGATATATATTATTATTATTATTATTATGAGTAGGTATACCTATAGGTATATTATATATAATATAATGCTCTGGTCGGGGTTTCTCTCGTCGTCGGCGATGATGATTTATCGGTCGGGCCATCGCGTACGACAAAATGTTGTACGCTGCGACGTTCGCATGTGCGGGGGAGAGGAAAGACACAATATTATTATCGTATACGTGTACTCGGTACGTACTCGTACACTACCATATATATAAGACATAGAAAGAATGTAAAATAGTAGAGAAAAAAAAAATCGTACGCGCGCATTCTAGTCGTGCGCGTGCGGCTGTTAACCGTAACAGCGACATCGTCGGCCGGCGACGACAATAAATAACCGCGTTATTTATCGCGTTCGCTCGCCCGCGGATTTTGCCCTGCCGCACGTCTCGCGCCCAAGTTTGCATTTTGGGGTCATATTATAATATTTTATATCGTATCGAATAAACGTCAAATTATCGTTATAATAATATTATTATCCTATCACGATTACTATACCGGTTTATTAATTATATTATTCGTTTTTGTTGCAGAGATCATTTACGTTTATATTGCAAGCGATGGATTACAACAATTACACGGGTAAGAATATTACAAGTATATTGTACTATAGGTATATGCGGTATAGTTGTAACCGAGCGCGCACATCAAAAACGATAATGTCACATCGTGCTATTATTATTAATTTTTTTCTATCGTCGTCGTTTGTACGCAACGACGTGACTCGTACCCGAGATACATACGCCCACGCACGTATACATAAAAAAAAAAAAAACGGACGGTTTTAATGTAATTTTCGTTCATATTATATACTTCGTATACGGCCGATATACATTATACACACACATAATAATATAATATAGTACACTTTTGGTGGCTGAAGGCAATCGAAGACGTGTAATATTATTAATATAATATATTATTGTTATTTTCATCGTTGTCGTTATACATTATATTATTATGACTGCGGTGGGTATATCCTATACGCCGCACAACAATCGTCGCCGTTTCGTCGCGGTAGTTACGACGGTCGGCCACGATGACGACAGCTTCTCCGGACACCATACATATTATAATATCTATATATTATTATACATTATGATATACTCTTCGATCCGATTCCAATTTTCCAATTCCGTGTAGGAATGCACCGACTATATTACCATTGTTGTTACCGTTGTTGTTATTATTATTATTATTATTGAAGATTTGTCGTATTCTTTTTGTTTTCACACACATTTTATGTGTATATATGTGTGTGTATGTGTGTATGTGTGTATGTGTGTGTGTGTGTGATTGTGACGATGACGCCTATTGTTGAACGACGGCGACGACGACGACGACGACGACGAGATAAACGAGAGTAGAAAAAAAAAGGGTAGTCAAGGCAAAACTCCTAAGAAATGGACGTACAGAATAGGAGGAAAAAAAATCATCTCAATCAATTCGTTACTATTGTTATGTGTGCGTATGTGTGTAGCTGTTGTATTGCAGTGACGATGGGTACCGAATCGAATCGACCGCGGCGACCGACGGTCCGGTATATACCGGTAACTGGGTTTTCGTCCTGTAGTGGTCTTACCACCACTAAAAAATACGACGAATGTAATCATATAGGTATATGAAGGTTTGTGTAAAGGATTCGACACGGTGCGGCTGTGCGATCGTGTACAGAAACAATCGAACAGAGATGTGGACCATACGTGTCTAAAATATTATTTTCCTAGTCCTTTTCGGCACCGGTCCCATCTCTATAATCCTTATCTTTATCCTTCGTACGCGTATAGCACAGACAAAACGTAAGTACAAAATATAACGGGGACGTTTTTGCGTGGGAAATTTCAGTATCGTAAAAATATAAAAAATAATACCCATATATTATTCCGTCCGGTACCTATATTATAATATATACTTCGGACTATATTTCGGTGTTATAAACAAGTTTTTGACGTTTTGTTAATTGTAATGGTATCGGCTCTTTTGCGGCGGCTTCTCAGTGTTTACGTGTGATTTTCGAAGAGATACACAGTGTATTCATACAATAATAATAATAATATTATGTCTTTGAAACATTTTCCACAAAAGACGAATTTGTGTTCTTTGGGTATACCACACAACACGCGCACATTCGTGATGGAAATAATAGACTGAAATACACGAGCATATACCTATAGAGCCACCCTTTGCACAGCCAAATACGCCGCTTCCATATACGAGTACAACACATACCGTTACATAATACGGTGTATTCGTCCAATAAAGAGTATCCATTCTATACACACCATATGCAATAAATTATATTTTATTCAGGATATAACTATACAAAATACTATATATTATGTACCTATAACCTATATAAACCTATATATGATAAATCTGAGTATTCCGTTTTCAAAGTGGCATTTATATTGCTAAATAAAAGCGGGTTTATATTTGTATAGGCTATAAGAACCAGAATGAACTCTGTATATTTTCAAATTGTTCACAGCATTACACAATATAATGTTCCAATATTGTGATCGACCTCTATATCTCTTGTAACTCATTTAATAACGATACAATCAGCTATAGGTCATTCAAATCTCAAATATCCCCTGTGATTTTCAGCACACGTCTTTATCATATTACGAACCCTGCAGGTGTTATCGAAAGAATGGACCACACCTCGTGGCCTATACGGTCACTGTCGATCAATAAATCGCTATACTCACTTTGTGTTTCGAATCAAATTTTCTAGGAGATTTGTCCGTCATCGAAGAGGCCACTTATTCCGGTATCCTGTTGCCGGGCAACGAGTGGAAGGGCTTGTCTCACCTGGGCCGTACAGCTCGTATGGCGTACAGGGTCCGCGTCCGGTGCGACCGCAACTACTACGGGCAAACATGCACAAAACTTTGCAAGCCCCGAGATGACCGTTTCGGTCATTACACATGTGGTGACACTGACGGCCGGAAGGAATGCATACCGGGTTGGCAAGGAGAGACATGCGATAAAGGTGATAAGCCGGATTTTGTTGTATTTTTCGAATATTGCGATATTATATAAAAAAATAATAATCAATATTTTTGTGTATATTTATAGCCGTTTGCAAAACCGGATGTCATCCCGTACATGGAAAATGCGATTATCCCGGCGGTTGCGAGTAAGTATATATATAGTTTTTTCTGTTTTGTTTTTATATTATTATTCGGTATATTATATCAAAAAAACCTACGCAAGTGGTTATATTTTACTATGACGACGTCGAAAAGTACATTATTATGTATTGTGTTGTTGCCAATGATAACGTGGTTGTATATATAATACATATAATGTATATAGTATATTGATAACGCGGCGTTGGCGATAATTTAATTATTATTTGAAAAAAAAAACAGTGGTCCTACTGGTCCTCGATTTAAGTTATAAAGTTTTTTACTCAGCCGGTGTTTATACGATAAGATATCTTCTGTAGCTCGTTGTGATCAATTAAAATAAGTATAGGTGTACTTATACTGTTTTCAGAGAAGTTCTAGTACAGTATTACCTGACTTTTGTTAAATCGATAATTCTTTGTTCGTAAATAATTATATAAAAAAACATGAATATTTTGACTTTGATTTTTTCCATAAGTATAAATATAAATAAATATATAATCATAATGATTTATTGAAAAAACAAGTGTTGTGTGATTAAAGAAAAATTATTTCGTTTATAGTACTATAGTAGTTATATATTATAACAATAGACAGTCATGGAAATATGGAAATTGCGATAATATAATATGTAGTATAATATACCTGTAGTTATACCTATAATATGCTGCACTGCTCATGATAATAAAACAGTAATATCATTTTTAAACAATAAAACACTTATTTTAAATAAAGCATTTTTTTTTTTTTACAATATATTGATTAATTTATTTGTCATTAAATTCGTTATTAAAGGAAAAGTATATTGGTAAGCTTATTACTTTTTATAATAGGCCAAGTCAATTTTAATGCATGATAACTTATACTCCATTTCAAAACTCTAGTATTAAGCTAAAAACACTTATTATATTTTTAAAATATATAAGGGAACTTATAGGATAATCAATATAACTATTTAGAAATATCAATATTTCGGTCAAAAGTAGGACATATAACTATGTTTTTCATGTTTTTCCAGTCAACTTGTATATAGTAACATAGTGTAGGTATGATATATATTGTAAAAGTCCTACTTATCAGATGTTTTGATGAGTATAAGTTGGCCAGTCATACATGGTTATAGGATTTATTATCATAGGTCGTTAGACATCCCGTGCATCTTAAATCGTGTGCTGGACTCGGAATAATTTGTGCGCTCATAAATCCATTGCGCCGACGTGCTCGCCGAGTAAACGACTCTATGTTAGATCGCCCTCGACAGCACGCATGTACATAGCTGTATGGGTGTCCCGACAAGGGCATCGTACATTTGGAAAAATCCACGGGGAAAGGAATATATATTTTAGAAAGTTGGGATGAAGACAAGGTCTATAATATGTTGAGCGTTTAAAGTAACAGATATTGACCGTACGACGATATATTACACAAATTTAATTTAAATTTTAAGTAAACAGACTTGGAATCAGTACCTACGAGTATCAGTTTTACGGTTTCGGTGGTTGTCAAATTTTTGAACGGTATTTTAATTATCGGTTTTAAGAACGTACAATGTTTTTTTTTTTGGTTTTTGGTTTTGGTTAAAAACCTGTTTTTAAAGAAAATTGTTAAAAGTTACTGGTTTTAGACTATTAAAAATATATTAATAATTTTACTTGAAAATATTAATTAATATTGGTTTAAATAATTGTTTTCAAAACGATTTTTAAATGGTTACATCAAACAAAATATTTTGGTTTTGCCATCGGTTACGTGAACACTGTACAGTACTATAATATGTAAAATCCGTGGTTATATAGTCGGTATTATTGCTTGATAGTAACTTAGATTTTTGTCTTTTGTTTTTTGTTTTGTTTAATGCTTAATTATTAAGCTTTTTTTTTTTTAAATAAAGTACGATTATCTAGGTAATCTGAAATAAATGAAGGAAAAAGTCTAAGAATTCAATATTTTTTACCCAAATCGTTGACTTATTCTTCTTTAAAAATTGAAAATTAAATCTTATAATTAATTTAGTTGATTATTATAGGTTTTAATTGGAGCAAGGGAAAACGAACTTTAAATAGGTGATTTTTCAATTATCCCAGTAGTTCTTCATATGATTTTAAAATAATTTTTTAATTATAAATTAATAATTTAATTAAAATAATAGTTACTGAAAATTATGAAAAATGGACAAATATAACTCATCAAAATCGATTTTGGTTCTTTCCTTTACTTAATTTCGAAAATAGTGGTTCTAGAAACGTAAATGTATATCGAAATTATTTCAATAAATTTTCGGCTATTTATACACATTGATTTTATAATTTTTTTACCACACACCAATGTTAGGTACCAATGTTAAGTTTTAATAACTTAAAATATTTCATTATAAAGTTAATAAGTTAGTACATGAATAGTATTGAGAGTTATATATAATTGCACCACGAGTTATTGTTCAAAATCGTTATATTTAAATTATTTATTATTAGGTACTTTAAAATTCATTATATTCACAACGATGAGCATTCTGTCTGAAGAGTCAATTATATATTAAGTTATTAACTTATTAACGAAGTAAACAAAAATATCTCAAATAACTCAATTAATTTTTTTCTATATTTAACGACTTAAAAATATTCGGTTAATTCGTCCAGCTTTGATAATTTCTGTTGACAGTAATCCTGATCAATCTGGATTTATGGATTATACGTTGAATTTGAATTGATAGATTACATATCAAAATTAAATCTTAATCGACAGTTTGATTTCTAAATTCGGATGGGCGGATTAGATCCAAAATCTAGATTGACGGATTGAATTCGAAATTTAGATATAACGAATTGGTTATATATAATAATTGGTGCTCGGATTTCGAAGAATTTACATCTTTTTTTTTTGTGTGCTTAACACGATACTTTTCAAGATACAAATGTGTTTCAAGTACCTTCTCACTATTCTGACAACGAAATTATTTTGTTGGAATTTTATTGACATTTTAAGGTTTTTAATGGTTTTTGACGTTTCAGGGCATTTTTCCATGTTTTTGGGCTATTGTTATTATTATTATTTATTTTTATAAATTATAGATAATTTTTAATCTAGTAAAATCTAATTCAATTTACTTATGGTAGTTATATTAAGCGAAAAATATAATAAATTCACCCAAGGATGGAAATATACGTAATATATTCTCAAATTTATCTTAATAATTTCCCCTCTGCCGTTAGCCGATTACACATAGAGCTTTCATCAATTTATTTTCTTATTGTACGATAACATAGTCCCGGCCAATTTATTTTAAAAATTATATTAGGGAAGCTTAGGGCATTATTTTAGGATATTTTCTTTTCTAGTTTTTAGGTCATTAATATATTTTTGTTATTTTTGGGGCAATAAAATCCTAGCCCCAAATATAATATACCTATTTGTATATTTTTGATGGGGTGTGGTGGCTGAGAGTGTTTGAACGGTGAGAACCCTGCGCCAACGAACGACCCTGCTCGTATGGAAATAACCGGTGAACCGTGTGCAACCGGGTGGTAAGCTGTCATGTGGGGAGGGGGACGATCCTCTTAGCGTCCAAGTTCCGACGGACGCCCACGTGTCTCAACCGTGTTCAATGTCGTAGTCGTCGTCACCGTAGCCGTGTGTTCAACGATCGTCATGATCATCGCGTATTCGAATCACGAATATCGTCGTCCTCGTCGACGTGGGCACATCGTAAACACGACGCGCCGGTTTTCGGCCGAGCGGCAGGCACGCGGTTTCGTCGTCATCGCCGTCGGTTGGACGCCGGCCAGCAGCAGTCCGCCGCCCTCGGCCGGGGCCCGGGCGGGCAAGGGAGCGTGGGAAACGACGGCGGTTTTTCGAGAGTAGCGTACGGCGGCCGGCGTGCCGCGTCGTTCCTCGTCGGCGGGGGAGTACGCCGGCCGAATTTTTAATAAACGCACCGGCTCGGGCGGCGGCGGAATTTCGTCGTGTAGTCCGCGCGCCCCGTACGGTTCTCACACAACTCCGGCCAGCGGCTCCGGTGTCCGCGATGAATACGAAATAGCGCGCGCGGTCACCGTCACCACCATCGCCGCCGCCGCCGCCGCCGCGCGTGAGACTATAATATGATATTATTATTATTTATATTAATTAATTCGATACGAACATTTTATTTTTACCCAACACACGCCTATAAGAGCTTCGCACAATTCCGCAGTCGCATAGGTATATAATATAATTTGTTTTTTTTTTTTTTTTTTTTTATCTTCCTTGGTACGTCCAAAGATGATGGAAAAATGCGTAATGTGAATATTTTTTTATTCCGTGTATTCGTCGTTGTCGGTCGTACCGGCAATTATCCAATATACGTGATCTACGTCCTGTACACGGTTGTTTTCTGGTGTGCATAGTATATTATTATACAGTATTATACGTAATTTTGGTGTTTCGGCTACCTGCAGATATACCCTAACTAGACAACTTCCTATATACAGCAGCACGATGGCAAACCTCGAAGTTGGGGAAAATTGTTGTGATTGTTCTCGTCAAAGAGGTTCGGGTTTAACACTTTGTACACTGATAAGAACTGAGAAGTGAGGAGTATAATCACAGAGCTAAGATGGAATTATCAGGTGTAAATACTCTCCCCCGTCAACCTGCATTCGTTTCAACGTAAACATTACACCTGGTTGCTAATGCAGCTAGAGTACGTTGTCTACCCTTATTGGTCCTATAGTTTGATAGTTATATAATAACTTATAAACATTTTACTTTTTATATTGAATATAATATCTGTAATGAAAATATCAACTCTAAAGTCATAACTAAGTATTGGATTAAATGAAGATTTTAGTATACCGACGTATATTTAATTATTAGGTAGGTACTTCATATGAAAACAACTTATAATTCTAATTATAATAAAATACAATGAAAATCTTTAAATTTTTGAAACATTTTTCATTATTATACCTCTTTGTAATTTTTTCGTTGCATTTTCTACATAAAACGCCATAAATTATTTTGATTCTCAATACATTTAACTTTTGTATCAATACTCAAAAGAATTATTTCACCCATTTTTACAATACGATAATATTTAATAGTTAAGGTGTTAATAATTAACATCATATTTAATTTTTAATTATTAAAAAATGAATAAATAGTTATTGGATCAGGCAAAAAAGTATATGAAACTTTCATACATTTGCATGTAATACGTATCTACTATATACTACTATACTTGATTCAAATTGTATAAAATATTTTCATAATTCGTTATAATATTATGTAGCTATGAAACTATATGAAAAATGAAATTAATTAAGTTCAGCATTCAAATAAAATATTCAAACAACTGCATAATATATAACCTTTTAAAAGAATAACATAAGTAGGTAATACATTTATTTATAGTAGTAATATCTAATAATATAATATGTATAATATTTAACATTGTATTTTTATTTTAGATGTTATTACATATAACTCTATATGTAAATATAATTTCATATTCCAATGCTTAATATCATATATTATATATATATATTATTTTATAGTTTCTTAACAATTTTGAATAATGTTAATTTGTCGTTTAAAATTATTTTGTCTTTTGTCTATATAGATACGTGTAAAAATTATAGTTATTAGGACCAATATGAGTAGTCAGCGTTCCTAACGATATACGTAACTGGTGTTTAATTTTATCATTCAACTGATGTCGAATATTAATACTTGATAAGACCATCTTGTATGGAGCATAACCGAAGCGATACCGCTCGTCGTGACAACAGAGTCTTAAAACATTTATAATTGATGTTATATTAATATTCATAATCCTTATAAGGGATCTTGTGACTAGACATTAAGAATAATATGTTATATTTTTATGGCTCCCATTGGCATTCACCACATGGCCGCTCCTAGATAAATAAAACAACGGTTATATTTTGTGATTACACAGATAGGTATTGATAGGTATTCAAGGAGTATCGTGTGCCTGGTATAATTAATGTACAAAATCCAAATATTTATTAATTAAGTATGTACTATATATAAAAGTGTTGGATTTTGTATATTTTTTATTCACATGTGGCTATTATAAATAATCACATTTTAAACAGGACTTCGTTTGATAATAAAACTCAATTGAGTCTGCTATATTATTGCTTCAGTTTACAATGAACATCATTGTCATCCTTGAAAACAGTTTTTCTCTTTAATTTACATAGTATCTATATATTGTTTATTGGCACTAAAATTAAAACTACATAATTTAGGTAATAGGTTTAATAAAAGTATATAAATATATTGTGTCCACGACTCCACGTGTTTATTTACTAAAAAACTATGTTCTCAATTAAACGAGTTATATATAACATTGTGCTAGAATAAGAAACGTTCGATAATATGAACACTTGTAAAATTATTGTATCGATTATTACATAATGTTATATCGTTATTTACTAAATACTGCCTACTGGTAAGGCATAAACTTAGTATTCCTTCCATGTCACCGGCCGAGCCAACAATTTATAATTCGTTCCAACAATAATAGTATAGTAGATATTATAGTTATGTATATTATTTGTTACGATCTTGAAAAAGATCTTTAAAAATATGTTTGTAAATAGTAAGTACCTACTGACACATATTACAGAGTTTTTTTGAAGCAGTTTCTCAAATCAGAATAAACACTATTGTTCAATGTTATAGATATAGTATAAGAAAATATTGTTTACAGTGAAACTCCTGAATAGTGGACACCCTCAGTCACCGAAATTTTTCCGCTAATCAGAGGGGGTAAATGTTTGAAATCCATAAAGGTTAAATGTGTAAAATAAAAACATTTGCACTAGGTTAAATTAAAATCTTATGCTATTATTAAATATAATTACTAATTATGTATATTTAATGATACAATAATTTTAATGATTTTATAATATTTATAATAATTCCTAATTTAATACATATTTGTAAATAAGTATGAATAGATTCGTTTAGTACAGGTACACTTTTGAACGTGTAGGGTGAAATCGGCTGCATCCGAATTGCATGCAGCATTTAAAATGAATCTACCTGAATTACAAGGTTTAATGTTAATCGTTAATATGAATAAAATTCAATGTGATTTAAATATAAAAATGCGAAGTTCAGATTTAAACATAGGAAATGGTGAAATAATTGAAAAGGAAAAATTAGTTTATTTAAATAAATAAATAGTACGATTAAGTATGTCACAATATGAAAAAAATAAGTTCAAGATTTCAGTTTGTTATGAAGATGGTAATTACTGTTTTACTAAAAACGAAATATTAAATTTATGTATGTCATTGTAAATGTAAAAGTAATTATAATTAATGTAATGTGACGTAATTGAAAAATTTTATAAATCAAAAAACTTTTAATACTACAATTAAAGTTACTTACCTAGTTAAGTTATTTATTAAATTATTATGTTAATAAGACATATTTTAAACACTGCATGCGATTCGGATAGATCCATTTAGAGTTTAGCATGCAATTCGGATGCTCCAGTGAAATCGATAAAGTTATTAAATCGGAAAGGTGAAAATAACATAAAATACTAAAAATTTTAAAAAAATGCATGCTTTAAGTTTACAAACTCATAATTAATTACATCAATTATATAACTCGAACGTATGGATCATCCGATGTTATTGTGCGGATCGCACGTTGGATGGTCGCCAAATTTCGTACAATATACGTAAACAATACGACGACCGACTCGGCAGCGTTACGGTCTACCCTTATTTCTCTTCCGTCACGTAGGACCTACAACTACGCATTCGAAAATTGCGATCGTGCCAACGGCCGGCGTCGGCGTCGCTGTACCCGCGAACAAAGTGTTTTACAGAACAGTCCAAGGCTGCAGGACAAGTTAACAGTGGGAAATTATAACTATATGTAGGTAGTTGTCTTTGCCGTTGAGTCTGTAAAACCGCATAAATTACGACTAATTACCGCCGCAGACTCAAAATATATATATTATATAAGCTAGTAGGCGTAATTAACCTAGTTAGTTTAGAAAATTGTTTTAAAAAGAAAATTAATACAAGTTTCTAAAAATCTACCGGTTCATTGGTTATGATTTATTGAAATAACTTAAATTGCGTATGTACGCGCAAGTACCTAGTTATTATACGGGTTTTCAGGGAGGTCTGAATTTGAATTTAGATTATATTTTTTGTTTTTGTATAATATAATAGGTACTTATAATATAGTATATTTCATAAAATATGTACGGGAGAAAAAAATATTTTATTTATTAAGTTGAGTAAATATGATAAAACTACGGTGTTTTCCGTCATTTTCGTACAATCCATTCCGTTAAAAAATAATAAAAAGTCAAGAACTGGCGTTTTTATTACTTCCGGAATATTCGACCGCCAAAAAATCCGAGCCACGTTCACGTCTATCGTAACCAAAATATTATAATATAACCACTCTAAATTCTAACCTTATATATTTTTTATTGTGTATATTATTTTATACATGTTGTTTAATATTAAGCCTGTAATTTATTTACTCACGACTTTCCTTAAAATTATTGCGGGGATTAAACACGAATTTTACCTCCTTCGTACTAATAACGTTGCAAACGCCTAATAAATATACTGTGTGTATTAATGAAATTTTCATTTTTTTCTTAAAAAGGTGTCGTAAAGGATGGCAAGGTGAACTGTGTGATCAGTGTATGACGTATCCAGGATGCAAGCACGGGTACTGCAACGGGACTTCATGGCAGTGCATATGCGACATCAACTGGGGTGGCATTCTATGCGATCAAGGTAAGTGTTTTGAATTTATTTTGTTAATCTCTAACTCAAGTACGATTTATGTGCATATTCTCTTTCTACTCGCTAGAAACACATATAAGTATATAATTGATTTTCTAAAACTTATTTTGTGGTAAACATATAGGTAATACCCGTTTCTATACAAATCATATAATGTACGTTTTTCATATTATTATGTTAATTCAACGCAACATATTATTATGAATCGTTTTATAAATCTTGTTGTATACGTGCCCAATACAATCGCCTGGTAGAATTTCGAGACGACGTTTTACACTCAATTTATTTATATAATAATAGTTTTTATTCAATTCAAACGCAGTTAACAACAATATAATTAAATTCAACATATTACTATAAGCCGAGTTTAAATTTATTTATGTATTTATGTATTATATATACAATATACATATGTAATATTTATTATATATATATATATATATATATATATATAGGTGTGAATGGTGTTCATTTTCCTATTGATTTCGGACTAGTATGACTAGTGTGTATGTCCGTCCGAAGGGATCTTTTCTAGAACAATAAAACAATATTATCCTTTTTGTATATTATTACTCGTAAGAAATGTATGTATTTAGTCCGAGCATACTCCGGATGCCGTTTCTTTGCATTTCTGTATAGTGTATACATTTTGTTTACATAGCTGGTCCCTATCATAAAATGTGAGATTATTCGGGTCATATTAGTCGAAAAATCGTACGCGTAAAATATTACCCTAAACGTTGTCTTTTATATAATATTATTGTTTGACCGAGTAACCCCATACGATTTTTTTTACCCGTAAGAATATATTATAGTAGTTTTTAAATCCAATTTTGTCGTTCGAGTAATATTTTCGTACACAATAGTATTTACTGGTTCAACGAATATTTTAAGGACATGTAGATTGACAAACTGTACTGAACATGTCATTGTTATATGCTCTATATACGAGAAATGAAATGTGGCGCCACCATTTGGGGGGGCTACCTTGTTCATATATCCTTTGGACACTAAATGTACCTATATATATATGTACTATAAATAAAAAGGGTATATTATATACCTAAACGATCGTCTAAAATATATTATACCTAAATGTTTTAATCTGACACTGTATGTGAAACATTCTATTGTATCATTTGTATCCATATAATATGAGAAATTGACATTTGAGAAATCGATATTTGTATTACCTATAGGTAACCGTCATTGTTATGAGTCATGACAAGAGTATTTGGATTATAAATACTTCGCAGGCTTAAAATGTAGAAGTTCCATCATGATATATTTTGGTATTAAGATTCAATCTACAATGTTTTCCATACAAAATAGATCCTTTTTGCTTTTCTAACTATACGAATCGGCTCGTTTTTATTTTAAAATGGACGCCCGAAAAATCTCAATATAAGACGGTATAAAAAAAATCATATTATTTACCTACCATTTATAATATTAGTCAATAAATTCCACCTTTGCACTGTTGGAATTTTTAGGGCATAATTTTAAATAGCTTTTGATTATTTTTGTAACTTAATTTCAAGAATTTTTTAAACTATTTTATGTATAAATTTACAGCCCCCATTGTCCCGATAGTAAAAATAATTTTTTATTGAAATCTATCTCGGACACGGCAAATATATAATATATTATGATGGATGTATCTATATACACTATTATATTATAGGAGGGGTCCATTAACCGATTGTGATGAAGTCTTTTAATAATTATTGATGCGTATCCAAATAAAAAATAATCGGTATAAATACACTGTCAATTTAGGGGGAGACTGTGGCGATTATTGTATTTTATTTTTATTTTGTTGCATACATGTTTAGTTTTTTATTAAGGGTTTTTTTATTGTCGTATATATCATCTGTGGGGTCGTACCGAATGTATAATATTCAGTGGCTATAATATATAATTTTCTTTTCAAAAATAATTATTATTCAAAACACCCTTCGCAGCAGCGATGGCGGCAAAGTCTACCACTCTTCATCGTACTAGTATAAAAATATTATAAAAAATTATATAGGTAAGTAGTTATTTTAATTTTCTATTCATCGCCGCAGTCGTTAATATCATCTATATTTCATTTTCATAACAATAATGCAATAATATTATGCGTGTATAATATGCGGTAAAGTAATAGTCCGTACTTGAATTAATGCAGTCGACGACAATTCTTATATTGTTATTATTAATCACAGAGTAATTTATTAGTGATCATAATGATCAATCACTTGCATACAACCTTTATTGCGTCTGACTACTTGTAAGCTGTTGCTGTTATTATAATGCGGTGCCACTGTAGTACTCTATAGTTACTTATATAATATATATATTATGCATTATTCGAACATTTTTTCTGCCATTAACGCCAAATAATAATAATTTATAAAGTATTTTAAGTTTGCAGTTTTATCCTTCATGACTTATAAATTGAATGCACTGCGGTGAACAACTAATACGTTCTGTTTGAATCGTTGCATTAAATCCATGATTTTAGATTCAGAATGAAGCAAGCGATATGAATTAGATTTACAGTGAAGCAAAAAATCATCACAGAGACTCAAAATTTTCACAGATCATTGAGAAATTATTTTATACATTTCATTAGTAGTAAGCGAGTTACACCCGAACGGACTTAGTGTGTATTAAACCGTTTCTATTATTTCATAGAAATATATTTTTTAGATATTTTGACATTTAGATTTAATACTTTAGACATATATTAATATAAGTACAAGTACAAGCTGGTTATTCTAATCGTATCATCACTATCTAGATTTAACAATTTTTTATTTCAGAAACATATACAAATTTAATTACGAATATATTCGTTTATTTCTAGACGTAATTAACTAATTTAATGACATATAATATATTTATAAATTGTACTTGTAGGTAATTTTTTTATTTCTTTTATTGATATATATGTACGTATATATATAATATATATGTGTAGTTTGACATTAAGATTTGTAAATTAAGAAGCATATTAGCATATTATTTTTAATAATTACTGAAAGTAATTATTCGTAAATTATTTTTACGAACACACAGACCTTATAAAACTCTATAAAACGCTAAAAAGTAAATTCAGCTCTATTTAGAATATTAGTATATATTCCAGAATGAATAAAGATTAACAATGTATTAAGATCTTAAATTTTAAATATTATTAACACGTCATTATTCATTTATTCATTAATTTTTGTTACCAAGAAGTGTGAATTGAGACAATTGCCCAACTATATATCAGCTATATATTATCTCTGTATCCGGTTCGTGCATACTTTTTATGTCTGAAAATTGGAGGGCAACTAGTGTGTATAAGTATGTTTTATTATTATTAGTATTATTTTGTACGAGATTCGAGATCACCCATAATATCATAATACGTAAAAATTCCAGCGAAACATATACATTTTAAAATTTTTAATCTTTTAAACTCATTCAAAAATGGAATTTTTGAAAAATATTTTTTTCATTTTATTCCTTGAGTATTGTTTTTACTTTTTAGTAATATGTTATTTTTATAATATACACAGTAGGTACAGGTACTAATGTACTATTTTTTTGTCGTCAATGCTAACATTGTGTTGGTATCTTATCTATACGTACTTTGTCGGTGATTACACGGCGAACCTAACCTATGTTTAAGAATCCTGAGTTTACACAAGTTAATGTGACATTTGAAAAAAGGTCTTTTTTGTCGGCGTTTACCATCTTTCGTAATATCAATAAAGTCGTCGTCAATATTATATTATATGATGTGTGGTGTATATATACCCGCCGAGGCGGTGTCCTGCGATAATATTTCACTATCTTTATTGTGTGTGTGTATTTTTTTTTTTTTTTTTTTGTTAACTTTCCGTTTCCGCCGAGTACACAAACAACGAGCGTAGTAGTTAGTCGGTTATCGGTCTAATATTGTATTTTATTTTATTCGGGGACCTGGTTCGTATATAATTTAAGAACCAGAACGGAAATATACATATAAATGAGCCTTTTAATTAATTTATAACCAAATATGGCTCGTGAAAGAGGGTTTGGCTTTATCGCACACACACCCTATAAATGGCCAACAGGTGTCAAATTCAACAATTATTATAATATAGATTATACGCACGTGATGTGTTTTTATATTAAAATATAATATAATGTATATAAAAACCGGAAAAGTCGAACCGTTGTATATTATGCAGCAGTTTGTTCGAGTGAATCCCTTGAACGGGTGTTTTATAGAAGAACAAATTATATTATATTGAATTTTAAACCAATTATAATAGGTACATAATCGCCATTCGGAAATAACTGCTCTCGGATTACTCCTACAAAATAAATCGGTAAAAGAATTTTCATGAATTTCGAGTAATTTTAAAATTTGATAGAAATATTATATAATAATAGAGTCAACGTTTATAACTTTTCACGAGAGTCAAAAAAACTATTTCTGAGTTATTTAATGTTTATTATTTGAAAGTTCAATAATATTCAATTTCTTAATCTCAACAAACGTAATAGGAAAAAAATGCAATTTTATCATTTCTGCTGTTAATCTATATACACAATTTAATATATAATATATAAATTATATACTTTATAGTTTAATAATATAGCTAATTATCAGCTCAACATTAATTATTATATATGATTATAAGTATAATTAAAATTTTTTTTGAACTAGGATCGTTATATTCATTACCATTGCTAGGATATGAAATACACATCCAGTAATTCCAATAAATGTCAACCACCTGACCATTATAGATCATTATATTTTTGTCTATTATCTCCATAATTGTTAGCACTCTATAAAATTATATCATAAATATAAAAAGCCGATGGCCAACAATCTACATAGGAAAAAAAAGTCCTATTGCTCGATTTAAAATTAAAACTAACTTCGATCATTCTATCTCTCAGTTAAAAAAATTTTTTTTCAATAAGTAAACCATTGAATATGTGATTTGTTCAAATTTAATTTTATCTTATACTTTGATATGTTTTAAAATTTCTTCACTTATAAAATTCTTGAATTTTCAATTCATCTACATATTAATGTATCTGCGTTTTCGAGTTTAATACTGATCTTAATGTTCCAACCTCTGGAATTTCTGCACTTTTAGATCTCTCTGTTGAATATTCTCAGACAATTATCTGTGGCTTTATCAAATATTATTAAATTTATACATTGTTTTAGTCAATGTATTTCTCGTTTGATTATGGTTTTCTAATTATAAGTATAAGTATGTATATATTACTATATATATATATATATATATATTTATATATACTTATAATATAAATACAACCTATAAATTATCGTTCTTCTTGATAATATTTTGGATACCATAATTTACGTATTTAAACGAAATAGTCACTATTTGGTCGTTGGGAGATTGATATCGAGTGTGGTTCCAGGAGATCACTCATATTGTTTTTATATTTTAGTATACCTATTATAATATGGATCAAAGTGATTTCTGATGGCATGACTAGTTATAAAACTTTTATCCAGGGATTGATATACATCGACGGCTCCAGTGGGCATGATCGCACCAGACCTGATGATGTGTGCAATAAAATAGTATTTGAACTGTGAAATATTTCCTTTTAGTATTCATGACCCCTTCCCGTTCTGCTGGATAAATCTCTGAAACCGCATTTGCATTGATGATAACACAATGCATGACAAATGAGATAGGCTCTAACTTTTCTAGCCGTCTTAACACACAAAGTTATACTTACATCCATAATGTATATGTGGTAACACTGGACTACGGTCCATATATAATATTATAATGGCTGCAGGGTCCTTGCACCGCACGAGGTAGGGGGACGTGCCCCTTGACGTGGGCGCGGGCGCGCGAACTATCCCGCGGGCTAATTATTATCGCTAGCGGCCGCGGTTACGTGGCAAATTCCTTCGGCGCGCGCGTAAAAATTCGATCGCGTATTCCGCCGCCACCGCGTACGTACGCGAGCGTATTAATAATGATAATAATAATAATAAAAAAAAAAAACCACAGCGGTTTAAAACATTATAAATAACTGCAGTAACCGCGGTGCCAGTGTACACATACATCATCATCATCATCATCATCATATTATTATTATTATTATTATATGCTCGTATATTACGTATTTCATTATTATTATTGATACGCACGACGACGGTCGGATGACTTTTCGTACAATATAATATGGTCTCGCACATAATACCATACGTAGGTCCACTTATTTTCGTATACCTAACGTACGTATGCCGATCGCGGTGACGGCGTGTATTTGCCCGCGCCGCCGCCTATTGCCGGGTAATAATCACGCGCGCGCGTAATCGCATTCTGGGACGGTCGGATCACGATCCTCGCCGCAGCCGCTGTTGTGCAACGCTGCCGTCGATGAAAACGAGTTTTCTCTAAATCATGAAACGGCGCGGCGAACGTCCGAGAACGGACTGGCGAGCGCGCGCGCTCGCGCTCGCCACCGCATATAATACATATTATACACTCCACTGTGAGGTACGTACTCGTCGTCGAATTGATCACACGGAATAAACTCGTATATTTATATATATATATATATATATATACGTATAATAGACGAATATACAGGACGATTATTATACCCGCCCTCCCGCCACAACAACAACAACAACAACAACAACAACGGCCAGCAACAACTAACTGCACGCACACCGACCAACCGATATATCGTAATTACAATAATCTCGATCGTCGGTCGTCGGTCGTCGCCGTACTGTAATATACACACCGCACCGAAAAATACCGTGTCTAGTGTATATAATAATATTATTATTATTATTATTATTATTATTATTATTATCGTATACACCCGTCCACCGTGCAGTGCCCACCTACCTGCCTACCTACCGATTATGATTATACGCCACTGCCGTCCCTCTATTACTTATCGCCGTCGTGCTCGGCAACACCCCCGTCCGCCGCCGCCGCCGCCGCAGCCGCCACAGCCGTAACCTCGCGCGCGCGCATACCTGCACAGGACGGGCTGCGGTCGACGAGGTCCGGGTGTACGTATCCATAGATTTTTCACGTACAAAATTTTCGCCAACCAATATCCACATCGTTTATGTCAATGGGTAAACCACTAATATATTATATTTTCTACACCAGATTACTGATTATCAATGATTATCCGTGATTATCGTGAGATTACTATGATTAATTATCAATTGAGTAATTAAATTACGTTAAATTATGAAAAATGCATAATAATCGATAATATTGTAGGTACATAATTGTCAATTGCCGTCTTTTTTGGTAATTTTTCAAATATTATATTAAAATTGCAAGTACTTTTAATCGAATTTATTCCAAATAGTTTAAAAAAATTGTTTTTAAATACTCAAACAAATAGGTACTTTTTATTTTTCTATATTATTAGGTATAATATCTATAATATAATTATTTTAAATATTAAAAAATTTCATTTTCTAGTATTTGTATTCGAATATCTTTGAAGAAAGGTACCTTTAAATATAATTTATTAAAACTTCAAAACTTTAGAACATAAATACCTATGTATTTTGATTACATTTTAAAAATGTTCTTAAAATAAAAGGATTACCTCATCAATTAATAGGTAGGTATATATTATATTTTACACATTACATATTTACACCTATTGTGTATATATGTTTAATAAGTAGAGAAAAACAATCTATGTTGCTTAAAGGAATTATTTATATAATATAATGAAGATTATCAGTGAATATCAATGATTATGATGATTATCGAAATGTCGTACACTGATTATCATAGTGGTTATCCCTCAGTTTATATAGATTACAATGACAAATTTCAATATTTGTATATAAGTCTATTTCCATAGTTATGTATGTGTATAAAAAATAAAATAATAATGAGTACATTGAAGTATGTACCAAGTTAACAAACCTACGAGATGTGTTGAAATACGTTCAATTTAATATTGTTCGGAAAATAAGAAAACCCACTATCTCCTTGGGACTCGATAGGGGCGTCATCATTTTTGAAAGCATACCTGGATCGTCTCTTTTTGGTAATAGAGTTAAACTGGGGCGTCGCATTCTTCACAATATCTTTGCATAGCTAAAAATCATAAGAAGTCATGTCCGGAGAGTAGGTGGCTTGATGAACCGTAGGAATACTGAATTTTACACTCTATAAAACGCAATATGAATGTGATAACTATTACAGAGAATAATAACAATAAAAAAATTAAATGGCCTTGCTTTGTATATAAGTTGACCTGCAACAAGTTTGTGTTTTTTTCCATGTTGGTGGACATTTTTACAGGAAGTTATGGGTTATTAGTTGTTGATTTATGATGATTATGACGGGATCAGTCTTGGCTTAAAACATTTTGCGTGGACGCAGGTGGCCATAGATTTGATGTGAGAATAGTTTAAATGGACGATGGAGAGTCTAGTCTTTTCTATTATTTTCAGGATTTCCTCCTGAACTGTAGAGAATTTACTAGATTGGCAAATGGCAAGGTTGATTACGAACCATGGTTGACTGATAATTATGATTCATAGGATTTAATTAAATGGATAGGGATAGCATATTTATATTGGAATATGATTAGGTATTATTGGAAGGTTTTCAATGATTTAAATTTTCGTTGCTTATATATTTCTGGCATGCGTATGTAAGCCAAGCGAAACGGACGGTGTTTACCAGTCGTACAGGCTAAGAGCAGACGGGCCTTGAATCCGTTTTATTTTCAAAATCTGCTCGTTTTCATTGATCTGTTAACATTCTTAAGATGAGATTTATAGGCATACATCTAAAGAAAACACAAAATACGTAAAGGTACTCTGTATTATACATTGTACATAAGATATATTGCAGATCGAATCTTAAAACACCATGATATAGAACCCTTTTATTCTGAGCTCTAGTATCAACCTATATATATATAGACCGGCAGCTAGCTCTGTCGGGGTCCCAGCACTTTTTTTTGACACGGGTCCAGTCAACAGGGTTAAAAAGGATTCAGTTATAAATAGGATACGAGTATAATATTAACTGCTACCTCTAACCTTCAATACTGATCTACCATTGTACTCGTTTATTTAGTTTATGTCAACTACCAGGGGGTCTCAAGTATATATTTTATTTATTATTGATGTTTTGGTACGAAACCAAATATATGGCTTACAAAAAAAAATTCAACACTATATACGAATTTCAGTAGGACTAAATGTAAACTGATCAATACTTTAAGAGCAATATATATATGCATCAAATATTATGGTTATGGTGTATATCGAAGGTGGGTATTACATAGTAAAAAAATTAATTTTTGTTTAACTTTTTAATTCAAATACCTAGTTGGTTAATTTATATATTAACTAATTGATTTAACTAGTTAAAATTATCATTAGTTTAATTTTAACTTTTAATCGTTAATTTTTATAATCTTTCAGTTAGTTAACACTTAAAAGACGAAATTATTACATACCACTTACCATCATACTGTTGGTAGGTATTACCTATGATTCTCGAAAGAAAAATCTAAATTCTACTAAAACTCGTTTCTTTTATAATAGAAGTCGAATGCATGTATATTCAGAAATAATATTGTCCTTATCTTTATACATTTTACGATGTATGTAGTACTGTTATTTTCAGCTTATTTTCCGGTAGTATTTTCAAGTTCTTATAAGTTCTTTGACACTTATTTCTACAAAAATATTTCTTCAGAAAATTCCAAAATTATAAAATGATTTTGGAACTATCCCGGACACCGGAAAAGTTATTCGATGTCACGTCTGATGGACATATTTTTGGAACTATTATAATAATATGTACTGAACATGATATTATGTCAGGTTAATTTCTTTTGAGACGCCTTTAGCGTAGTAAAATGTCAAGTTCGAACCTATTGGAGGGGTATTTAATGAATAAATTGCCGATTTTAAAACCGCTTTTTGACGGCTAATACTGACGGATTTTTGTTTCAGATCTAAACTACTGCGGAACCCACGAACCATGTCTAAACGGTGGGACGTGCAAGAGTACGGCACCGGACCGGTACACGTGCACGTGTCCAGAAGGGTTTGGCGGCAACAACTGTGACGTGGTGTTGAACCCGTGCGCCACCGACCCTTGTGCCAACGGTGGCAAATGCCGGACCGTTGACGCCGTAGGTGGTGCAAATGGCGCCAGCGCAAGTGGTTCATCATATCCCGGATCGGCCGCCCAACCGCCGATGCTGGTGCCCAAACAGTTCCATTGTGATTGCCAGCCCGGCTGGGCCGGAAGCACTTGTAATTCGGGTATGTGTAAATATGATATTTTAAGTAATAATAATATATTATAATTAATTGGATTTTTAATAATTTAATGAAATTATTGCAATAAAAATAATATAGTAGGTGGTGGAATAGGGTTGGATACTGTTAGTGGATATATATTACATTTATATTTGCAATTACATATCATTGCATTCTATAAAAAAAAAAAAAAAACATGACTTGTACCTGAAATGAGTCAAAACATTTTTTTTTGAAAATTTCATCATGTCACCGTATTATGTGGACATTTCCACATGAATTTTTTTTTTTTAAATATTTTAGTACAACAGATTTTAGATGTATCAAATAAGTCTTCACTGGCTCCACAATAGACGATAAAAAATCTGAAAATACGTGTAATATCTCACTACAGCATCGTTAGTTTTAAATTTGTTTGAAATAAATAGATACAGATTACCTACCCAGATATACTATATTTTACAGCATTTTGATGGCTCAGCTATGTCTTGTTATTGCAATTTTTTCGGGATAAAAAATTTAATTAAAATTTTTTAATTGAAAAGAAACGACCATTATTTTTATTACCTATCAGATTCGAATGGGTTTGGAAATTAGCTTTTGTGTAAGCACAAACTATGTACAATTATTAATCATAAATATGTGTATTTTTTAATTCTTGTATATATTATATTTCTGTAAAATGAAAAATAATTTGTGTTTATATATTTTTATCTCACTAAGTGAGTTAAATTTTTCATATAGTCCTCGAATATAAAAATTTGAAGATCCCTGACCTACACTAATTCCATGCAAAAGATCCTACACCAGAAACTACTTTTAATTAGATAAAATTAGCACTAAAATATGCAGCTGTCTATATATTTTTTTATAAAATGGGATAGTTTTATTCGTATTTCTTAAAACCATTGTTTTTGATACTTAGATCACTTGGCATCACCACGCTACAATTATGTATAGGTATCTAATTATAAAAAATCACATTGAAAAATAAAAATAAATTATTATATTATTCAATTATTAATATCCTGTATATTATACATATTATCTAATATATACATATATATATATATATATAATCTGGGGGGGGGAGGATATCCTAGATTCGGTCACTATATAATATAATATTATTGTAATACATAGGCAGCAAAAATTTAAACTGTTATTTTTCCATAATTTATTATAATATTGGAAACTCAAATAATAATCTCTGGAAAGTACCATCTAGAATAAATTTGCTATCAAAAAATATTCTAAAACACTTCTACTGAACTCCTTCAATACGATAAGTTGTTTCTAATAAAAATAAAATAAACATTATTGTAAAACCAATAGATTTCTTACTTCACTTAAAATCTAAAATTAAGAATTTTTTAATTTTTTTAATTCAATAGATGTAATTTGATTTCGATTTTCATAATTATTATTATATATGTTTGTTTAATATACTCATATTGGTTATAAGTACTTATAACCATATTGTTAATCTTGTAAGTAGTCTAGGGATTATTATATTAGGTATAGGTATAGGTATACTACTATATACTGTGTATATATTTATTATATATACACAGTAATTATTTATAATAAGATTAAAAATTTAATTTACGATCTTATTTTGGTAAGCTTTTACTTGATTTGATATTCCTAAATAATTTTTTTTCGTCGTTTTAATGAGATGATTTGTATTTATAAACTGTCCAAAAAACAGGTTATTAAAAAATCGGTGTTTGAATTGTAAATGGTGATATCTTTAAAACTATACGTTACCAAACACAAAATCATATTTATGTACTATACCTACTACTACATATTATAATATACCCAAGACCACTGTGGTAAACATTATCTTATTTAAATTTACCAATAAATACACGCG
Organism: Pemphigus obesinymphae; assembly: GCA_025469235.1. Taxonomy (NCBI): domain Eukaryota; kingdom Metazoa; phylum Arthropoda; class Insecta; order Hemiptera; family Aphididae; genus Pemphigus; species Pemphigus obesinymphae. Next base: position 182,497 of record JAIPRL010000100.1, read on the forward strand.
TGTGTAGGCTAATAGACGATATTGTAGTATAATAACATAATATGTCCGTGTAAGACAAAACTGAGAACATTAGGTTAACATACGTTATAGAGTTAATTGACCTACTGGCTATTATCGAATTTAATGGTGAGAATATTATCTGTGACGATCTCCCACCTGTTTTTTTCTCGATAACTTAATTTTAATGCAAGGTACATGATAAATATTTAAAACAAGATATTTTAAAAAAAAACTTATTGCTTGAAATAAAAAAAAAAACTAATTAAAAACAACGTCGACAATTTAACACAGAGTAATATGGTATATTATTAATTAATTTTGAAAACGGGTTAATTAACTTTAAAAACTTTAAAAAACCGGGATTATCTACCATACGAATATGTAACGCCAATTCTGCCGTACAGAATGTAATGAGATTACACTAAGGATATTTTAGAACATCACAAACAAAATTCCCCTAGAATTATACTAAAATTAAATACATCTGAAAATTGTTTGAATTACATAAAATATAATGACGTGGCAAACCTATTATACAAAAATGTACATCCTGCAAGCCTTTGGAGACAAATAAAATCGTCACGAGATTTCTTTGATTATTTTCAGAGGGGAACTCCGCATATTTTAGTGGTGATACATGAACAGGATTACGAATAATACGCGCAGATACCTTTTTCAATATAGCATAATTGCGAAGGATTTTACCCGCCCTTCTTCGAGTGACCTTGCTGTATTATTTTTTTAATTTCTAATTGCTATATAATTTTATACGGTTTTGTATAATAAAGTTTTTTTTTTGTATTCGTTTTATGGTGTACCGAATATAATATAACAGTATATTATGCTACTTTGTGCAATAATATGCATTTTAATACGAAACTAGGAGTACGTTACTTAATAAGTTACATCAATAATTTTTATTTCAATCGTTAATATAATGTATGTTAATATAATAATTAACTCCATCAGTATATATTTTTTTTATATAGTGGAAGGATGATTAATTATTTACAATTAAATTAAACACTATTTATTAAAACTTTTTTTTTCAAATTCAAATTTCAAATATTTACTGAGTTTCAAACCCAGGTAAAATAAATTAAATTTACTGTATCCGAACATAATAAATTCAGAAATTGAGTATAAAATATTAACACTCGAAATTATTATATGATTTTAATAATAAAAAAAAACTAGATTCAGAATATTTCAAAATCATTTCATATGATTTTAGTTCCTCACCGCTTAAAAAAATTTAAAGTTGTTGAAAATATTAGATAATATTAGATATTCCAGTTTTTAAAATTTTTTTTAAATTTAACACATTTTTTAATCTAAATTAAAAAACAGTATTGAAGTTTGACAAGTTATTGATATTGAACTTTCTATATTCAAAATTTTAATAAATTATAATTCTTTCCTTGTATTATAACAAAATACAGAGCTACCTAAATATTTATGTTTGATAAGTTATTATTATTCATTATAATAATTAGTAGAGTTCGGATTTATATGCAAATGCATATTTTTTTATATTTGACTTAAAATAATTCTGATTTAAATTATTGATGTTTCATAAGTTACAGTTTTCAATTATGAATTTTCTTTTTGTATATTTTTGATTATTTATATTAAAATTCCTAAAAATTGCATAAATTATGTATAATTTTATAAATATTTAATAAAATAGATGATATTTATACAGCAATAAAATTTGTTTACAATAAATTGATATAAAAATTATTTGTAGAATATATTTGGAACTATCTTTTTATAAACATATGTATGAAATTGTTTTAAATTTATTCTGATTAAAATTGTGAACGAAAATAAGGTAGATATATAGAGTCCAAGGGTGAATTTTTTTTGTATATTTTTGGAATTGGGTGGAAATTAATTGATTGAAATTGAATATTTTTGACGATTGAATTTAATTCTTCATATTTTGCGCAACTATTTTTTTTTTTGATTATTTTCCTTTTTTTGTTGCATATTTTGATATTTTATATACAAAATATGTTCATATTTTACAATTATTCTTGCATATAAATCCGGGCTCTAAAAATAAGTATACATAATTCGTGATGCTTTTTATAAGTACCTATCTTTGAATGAAAAAATCAATTAATAATATACAATAATTAAAATTTTGGAGACTTAGTCCACTGTGTTTAATATTTGCATGTAATCATTTAATTCCTGGTAGAGTTTATATATGTATTCAAATAGGTAAGTATATCAGTTTTTTTTACCTTTGGCAAAGTTTACACTATGTACCTATATATAATGAATTTTGCAATTGTCCGATAGAACAGAAAAAGTATGCTAGTAGTATCTACACATTTTTATTTTTATATAAATACCTAATATAAATTTATATTAATTATCACAAGAAAGTTTCTGTTTTTATATTTCACTATCGTGTAGATACAACTTTTAATTCTATGATATCTTATCTACAGACTGTTCTTTCTCTATATAGGTATTTATACACTGTAGGGTTGGGTAGTAATCAGTTATATCATTTTGAAATAATTTTAAAATGTAACTCGTTAAATTTTTTATTGTAGCTTTAAATAAAAGATACGTGCATCTACACTTACCTTTAAATATTAATAGTTACACGATATCGTTCATGTTATATTTTTAAAATAATGAAATATTCAGTATAATGAATATTGTACGTCAACATCGATATGAAAATGTACGATATTTATATATACTTACCTACATAATGTTTGTATTTATTCATGTTCAAATCATACATATTTACCTGTTACATTTTTTAATAACTTATGACCGATATTCCAAATATTCATTATGGTGAATTTTTTCCGGAAAGAATAAACAAATAAGTAACACGCAACATTAAATGTAATAAAGTTAATTTAACTTTAACTTATAACTAGTTACAAATGTCCATAGTTACGTATGTATCTTGTAATCAGATGCGCAATTTAAGAGTAACTTGTAACCAGTTACAACTAATTGAGTAACTTTTCCATTTCCGCTCGTAGAATTATTTACTATATAAGTTTACCTATAGTGGTTACAAATTTGAATACTCAATAATGCATTATTTCTATACGATTTGGTAACCATAATAAAATTAGACACAGAATAATATAGTCTACTCGTTACAAATACTATATTCGTACATCATTATTAATATATTTTCCACTGCATTTACTATTATTAGTAATAACGGGGCTGCACGATGATGCAGATCGCAAAAACGGATGAGAGACTTTAACGATGGGCGCTTTAGCCGTCAACGTGAGTGGTTGTTGCGGCGGATGTGCTGTCTTCGAGTGGGTACTCGTCGTCGACGATTTTCGTTTTCGTCGTTATCTTTGAGTATATTATGTGCACTCGGGTATATAGGTATACTCGCTATAACAGTGGCCCGACGATGACGAATTCATATTTAAATCACGCGTGTTATTATTATTCAAAATTCCGATTCTGAAATTATTACACGCGCGCGCGCGCGCGCGAGAGTGCAGAGCGCACATAAAGAGAAAGGACGTCATCTTAGACGACGATTTGTTGTTGTTTGTTTGTTGCGTGTATGTCATCCCGAACGGTCGTTATTGTTATTATGGTAAACACCGGGACACCGACGACTATGTACGGCCAAGAGGGGTATACCGCCGCCGTTTTATCCGCAAAGTCATTACGACCGCGCGCGCAAGCAGCTCCTCGCGCCCACACTATATATATCACCGTATATTGTACCACGTAGGTATATACCGTACGTGGTAATGACGGCCCTGACATTTCGGTATGTCACCGCGTTATAATAATTATTATTTAAACGGTGACGGCGATGCCCGAATAAAAAAAAAAAAAAAATGATTACGCTTTTGACGTTTTGTTTTATTTCGTTCTGGGGTTCCGTTGGAAAGACATAATAATGTCTAATATGAAGAGGTCGTCAACTCTAGTGTATGGCGTTACTCGATTATTACAGACGACAAAATCCTAGTGTGACGAGTATATACTATATATTGTATACAAATAACACTTATATACCAGTATTATATATATATATATTATGTAGTCTTTGTACCTATATAAAATGTACCTACCTATGCCTATACGTAATACGATGATTGTTGTAATATCTGTATTCCATACTATATAGAAATCGATGAGTGCGCTACACAACCACCCCGGTGTTTGAACGGAGGAACGTGCGTGGATTTGGTGGCTGACTGGCGGTGCGTGTGTCCGGACGAACGTTGGCGTGGTCGCCGATGCGAAATAGGTATATTTACGATATTTGATCGTCACTGAATAAACATCAGTCACTAAATGACTGTTGATTTGACATCACCCACTACATAGTAAAAATAAATGAAAAGTACGCTCGATTGATAAACAATGCGCAAATTTTATTGAGGGGTTATTAGGTAGGCAACGGATATAAAGGGACGTCACGTGTATTTTTATTGCTTTTATGTGTGTAACATCTAATATTCGAAAGTTTAATAATATGCAAGACGGACACGATCCGTATACGGTATGCAGTATGCACTTTAATGCACACAAAGTCAATATACGATGTACCTGCGTGAACTATTGCGGTATACTACGTCGAGCATACTTCTTATTCATTTTACTATAACCCACTATTCGTGTAATTATTTTTACTTAATTTCTTATATTAATTGTATTTTTTTCAAAATATTTTTTTATGTAGATGTTGACGAATGCGAACGACAACACAAGGAACGTCAGCCAGCGGTCGACCATCAATGTGGCCCAAATGCCGTGTCTTGTAGACCGATCGGGGCCACGACGGCGACTGCGGAATGCGTATGCCGCAGAGGTTGGACGACCGCAATGGCGACAGTGGCGATGAAAGAAAATGGTACATTGACGACTGCTCCTCTCGGGTGCACTGTGAACGTGGACGATTGCGCTGGACCGGATGTGAAATGTTCCAATGGCGGTACTTGTCTGGACCTGATCGGAGGATACGCGTGTGCGTGCCTCCCGGGCTATACGGGTCAGTATATATTACATAAAAACTCACACCTTCTACCCTTCCAGTTAAAAAATGATAGCACCTAGAATACATTATAGTTTTGGGTAGTTGCATAAAAATAAATTACAAATCCGGAACTAAAACCTGTTTCTCTGCTACAGTGGATAATAAACGATGAAAAATATCTAAAGAAATTTTATATTGGCGCGTATTTAATTAAAGTACCATATGATTCAGATAGGCAAGATTTTGAAGAGTTTTCAAAATGTGAAAATTTATTCCTATATATAGATCTATATTTAGAAACATGGGTAATAAATGATATCGAGAAGAAAAAGCTAGAAGCGTTTGAGATGTGGTGTTGGAGGCGTATGGAGAAGATAAGTTGGATAGAGCGAAAAACAAACGAAGAAGTACTCAGCATTGTGAGAGAAAAACGTACACTCATAGATAATATTTGAGCAAGGTGTTGGAAAATGGTTGGACATGCCTTGAGACACCCAGAAGAGATGCATAATATAATATTAGAGGGTATGATAGAAGGAAAGAAAACTGCAGGACGTCCACGAAACTCTTATATTGGACAAATTAAATGTTATGCAAAAGTCAAAACATTTAAGGAACTTAAAGAAAAAGCGAGCAATCGGTCAGAATGGCGAATTGGAATTTGTAAACTAACCCTCAGGTTGAAAAAAAAAAATTTAGATTTATATATATATATATATATATAAAGGTCCTATTCATAAAAAATCTCTACCACAGTCTTCATAATTATTATCTTCTATGCATCCTCCTTGGCTATTTCGCATTAAATATCTTCTAAACACTGTCAGTCCATCTTTTGTATGAATTTTTGATTTTGGTATTTTCCCCTGTTTATTCTAATCGTAACTACTCTTGTAATTAGCCATAGGTACTTTTATTTCGATGAACACATTCTTCAGTTGGGAACTGAATCTTGTTGCCCCATCTAAGAAGTCTCGCAAATCATCTATCTGAAAATCAAATCCTATACGTCATATCCTACGACCTGAACAATATACATATAGTCTATACATATGATAAAAACAACATTTTCTTTCATAGGCCGAAACTGTAGGACGCAAATCGACCCGTGTGGCGGTGACAGTGAATCCGGAATAATTGGTACCAGTAATCCTTGTAAAAACGGCGGAGAATGCGTGCCGGCGAAACGTTGGCGAAATGGCGGAAACGGACCTACGACGATGAAACAACAACAACAACAAGCGTATTCCTGTATATGTCCTTTGGGATATTCGGGTGAAAACTGCGAGGTAAGCTATATCTACCAAGAGATATTACGAGTGCCTATATAATCGATAAAAAAAATATCTAAAAAAATAAATATGTACATGATAGTATGTATAATATATTAAAAAAAATTCATTATTATTATATTATTAATTAAAAAAATTATTGAACTTATAGTACTGTAAATCATTTAGTTCGAAATTATTTTCTAATACTCCATTGGTAAATACATACATACATATATTGTGATAATACGAGACTAAAAACGAAACCATTAATCAAGCGTCCCAAAAGAGCATAATATGTTATATAATAAATAATAATTAATTTTGTATTTACGAGTCAAAAGAGCATAAATTATTTGTTAAAATAATAGTCCAAAACAGCACACCCATGTAGAATTAAGACTGTTGCAGAACGCGGAACATGTAAAATTACAGATAGGTACCTATGCTCAAATACAACCTTGATTCTCGGAGTCGTAAATTTTCTAAAATATATAGTGATACATTGTTTAACAAGACGTCATTTCATTATACTATACAATATTTGCAGTTATTGTACGTGTATACATACCTACTAATTGTAATACATTCGTATATTATATGAAAATAAACAAATCTACTAATTTACTTTTTTTTTAAAAAAAACAATGAGGTATCGTTTTAAACGGTTTAATTCTTGAATATAACATAGGCAATCGTTTGATTTTATAGAACGACTACGACTATAATACTCATATTATATGAAATAAATATATTCATAAACGACTATATAACCTGTTTCCGCATATTTTCATAAATGATTGTTACAATATAAAATAATACTAATTAATGTCGATAGCTGATGTGAAATACCATTTTTAATTCTCTACTGTACGTCTCTATTAAACGAACAATGATATCGATTGTTCAAGATCGTGGCAGTGTAATTTCACTGACGCAAATATTATGTGCTCTTTTAGGTTAGGCCTAATATGCGTAAACAAGTCGAAAGAAGAATACAATTATATCAGAATATATATATATATATATATCCCTTTGAGATGAACATTATTATTTTGACTGAACGCATTTTAAGAATAAGGGTCATATGTAGATTTTTTACAGTCCTTTGTAAACCTAAAAATTAATTATCAATGAAAATAACCCGATTTTAGAATGATTACAAATCAACAACCCATACCCAGTAATTATTGATAGGTCCGTTTAAGACGAATGACTCGTACATGTGAATTTTCAAATATATTTGCGATTTCACGATAATATTTTTTAAAATTTCATTCCAAAATGCTTTTTTGTAAATGATGTATTTAATTTGTGACCCTTTTGAACAGATCGACAGGGACCACTGTACGCCGAACCCGTGCCGGAACGGCGGCCAATGTTTGAACACTCCAGACGACTATTACTGCCAGTGCAGCGGCGACGGCTGGTCATGGCACGGCAAAAACTGTACCGTGCCCGCCGACGCCGCAGCAGCCGCCGCTGGAGCCGCTAGGACGACGGCGACCGCACCGACCACGACGACCACGACGACCACGACGACGACGATGACGACGGTGTCCAGCACTCGATCGCCGCCGTCGACACCTCAACCGCACACCACGCAAGCGGCGGCCGTTCGACGGCCCGGCACCGCAGGCTCGGAGACGACCGCTCGGCGACCGCATCAGCACCGCGGCGACGAGGACGATAACGGCAAAAGTGAGTGACTTGACTTGACTTGCTTTGTGGTGGGGGGGGGGAAGTTACTCTGTCTCAAGCTTTTGCTTCTACCAGAGGGTTGGATATATCAGGAGTTGTTGTGAGGTGGTGAGGTGGTGAGTGTCTCTTGTGTGCTTTAATATAGTACTGGTATATACTACAGCAACATTAAAGGCGGACCTCGCACCAGAGCATTAGGCAATGGGCAACTGGCAAGAGGCAATAATATTGCCAGTTGATCATTTACGTATAGACCTGTTGACATTGCCGGCAGTACGACCTACATGTTGCCGGTCCATATTCCATTGTTGTAGTATAGTATAATATTTGTCTGTGTAGTTTTTAACTTTTTAAAAATTTTCGTTTTTTAAATTCAATAGTTTTTTGAAAAGTCTCCAGGCTTATTCTATAACAGCTTTTAAATTTCTCTGGATGAAGTCTAAGACCATCTGCACATATATTTGTACCATATTTCACAAGCTCTTTAAACGCAGAGTTAATCTAAAATCTCGGTCTTTTATTTATGTTTTTATTTTCCGCAAACACCGCCAGAACAAGAGAACATCCTCGTATATCCTCGGACGATGACATGGTTTCAACTTGTCGACTGCGTTGCTACTGTCCAAGAGTTAGAGGCAATAATGTCTGTTACATATTATCGCCAGTCGACGGTTGCCAATATTGCCGTCGCTCTAGTGTGGGCGCCGCCCGAAATATACGAAGTTTTAACCGTATTATTGACGAAGTGGAAATTGGTTTTTTGGATTACCGATTTGTAATATATATTTTAATCTTCGGTATCCACGCGCACACCTAAAATCTCAAACGTTTCTTACGTATCTATACAGATAGGTACGCGTACAAAAAAATACACCGCCGACATATTTCTAATTTACGTGCTTATATATATACACACACACACACACACGTCGTTTTTTCTTTTCCTCCCGTCATCGCCACACGATGTGCCCCGTACACGAGCGTATATCGATTTTTTACGTAATTTATTATATTATATAGTCGGAAAAATTAAATAAACAAAAAAAAAAAACGGTCCGTGCGCAAAGGAAATCTCGTTATGTGCGCGTATACACGCGGCCGGTGTCACGCTGAGACAGCGGCCGCTCCACTGTATCGCGCGGGCTCGCGACGATGCGCGTCCGTCGGGGGCGGCGCGCGGTGGTGCCCGTCATGTCTCGCGGTCGCGTCTGCGTCTGGTGATGTATATTTGAATAATGTAAATTCGAAACCGCGGCCCAAACAACAAATAACGGCAGCGGACGACGGTATATACCTATAATAATAATAATAATAACAATAATAATAATAATAATAATAACCCGTTCCCCCCCTCTATATCGCGGACGGCATAATATTATAACTATCGCCGAATAACACGGCCCGCCACGTCGTTATAATAATAATGACCGCGGCGGCTGATCCGTTTCGTGAAAACGCGGCGTGCGTGCGCGGTACAGCTCGGTACGGCGGCCCGTCGTAAACTCTTGTCGGCGGCGGCGGCGGCGATATATCGGCGAACGGCGTGCTGCTGAGCGGCCCGTCGTTACAGCGGCCCCCGGGGGTCTAATGGGAAAACGTCGTCCGTCGTGCGTCCGCGCCGGCCGGGGTCCCGGGCGCGAGAACTGAAAAAACAATCGGCGGCGGCGGCGTGTGTAAGCTCGCCCGCGAGTCGACGGGCGGCGCCCCGCTGACTGGACGTTTACACGAGCTCGCGCGCGCGCGTCGTCTTCGCGTTTTTATAATAATAATAATAATACGTACACGTAATACACCTATACTATATATGTTTATACTATTATTATAATATATTTTTTTTTTTTTTATAATAAATTATGCACTACATTGCGCGCCGAGTTTTTGAGTTTTTTTTTTTTTTTTTTTTAATGGGAAAAAAATCGGAGAAGACAAACATCATCGCCACCACCGAATAATACTATCGTCGTTACATTATTATTATTGTTATTATACGACGATAACGCCCTTCTCCCTTACCCGGTCAATTATCACTCGACGGGGTCCCCCGTTTTTGTATCCGGCGGTGATGGTCGTGACTCTGATCACCATTTGCACCACATGCAGTGTTAGAGATATTGTGAAGGGTGATGGCGAAAAACCGTCTTCCGTGATGACGTATGTGTGCGACGTCCTATCATTTATTAATTATTCGTCTGTATTTTTGACCGTTACAGCAGTGGCAGTAACAATCATTGAACAGGTAGACGACGACGGAGTGGCAATGTGCAACGGTGGCCACCGTCACATCAATTACTGGACCGCAGTCGACGGATGCAACGAATGCAAGTGCGCCAAATCGGCGGTGGACGATGCCGCCGGCGACAAACCAGCAGCTCCGCCATTGGTGACGTGTACGAACTTATGGTGCGGACCCGCGTCCTTCGATTGTCTCAGTGGCCTAATGCCTTGTACCGGCACAAACCAGGTAACATATTATTAGATTGTCTTATACGATGCCTTTCAAAATACCGCCTTATTAGCAGTTTTTAGGCGAACATTTTAAAAACGATAAAATAATATATCTATAAAAAATCATTGCTAACTGAATTTAAAAACCATTAAAAGTTAAAAGTCAATACACGTAGATTATGCAATTTTGTGTTTAGATATGCGTGCCGATCGTGGACGACATAGACGACGAGGAACTGTTGGACGAGGAACTGGATAAGCGGGAAGACGCGGCCGCCGCGGTCAGTTCGTTGCTGTTGTGGCGACAGTGTCTGCGACCGCCGTGCGGAGGCAGTGGCGTCGAAACGGATCGCGAACGAGACGACGTGCGGTTACGTTACGGTTATGATGACGACGACGACGCGTACGTGGCAGTAGGCCCGTGGCCGAGACATCGTCGTCGCGGCCAGTGCGTGACGACAGTGACGGATGACGATGATAATACTGGTCCTTCGACGACCGTGTGGCCGTCGGCTGTTGGACACTGTGCGCCGAACGGGCCATGGGGCGACAAGCACTTGCCGCACCGTCGTCGTCACGGTGACGCTTGTGGACGGTTGCGGGTCATCCTGGACCCGGCACGATTGCGTCGTGGTACACGGGTGTCTGCCGTGTGTCATAGTCTCCGGCGTCTACTGGCCCGGTCTTGGGTACGCGAAGACGATGATGGACTGGACGGAAACGAGGCGAGGGATCGACGGAATCTGGTGTACGTCATGTGCGAAGTGGCCGAATATCACCGGGATAACAACGAAAGTATCAGTAGTCGCCGTCGACGTCGACGCCGCGTCACGGTTCGAGTTTCCCTGGTACGTAAATATATATTGTATAATTATAGGATACCCCTGCATAATATATCGAATTGTATTAAACGATTATTTTTTCGTTGATAAAAATCAATATGGTTAGTACAACTTGGTAAAACTGCTTGATATCCCAATAGATATATATGTATATATATAAGTTATGTACTCAAATTTACATTTTTGTTTGTTAGGCTGTTGTCATGGACAAACAGCGACGGACATCGGGAACGACGGCGGCAGATGACGAGGACGACGAGGACGCTGCGACGGTCGTTGAGAACGCCGTCCAAACGTTGTACAAACGACTGAATGGTGGCTTGGTCGATTCGACGGCGGCGTCTACAAAGAAGGTACCGGCAACCAGTCATCGCGTGCGGACGGGTTCCAATAACGGTGGTGACGACTATGACGACACGGCTGCGTTGGCGTTTTTGACGGCAGCCGTAGTGGACGTCATCATCGGCGGCGGTGGTACAGACAACAGTGGTGTATTGGCGGAAATCCCATCCTCGCCGTCTCCGGCCAATTCGGCCGGCCCTCCCACCGATGGTGAGTGTTCTGTGTTATCGAAAATCTATCGACAGACTGTCAAAAGTAATAATATGGTCGTTTTGTCAAAGTTAATTTCGGCAAAATTGAATCTATCGATTATTCGAAATTATTTTTAACAAACTGGACGATAATGTTATTTTACATACATACATATATGTATATACCATCAATAATATTTAATGTGTTTTTCCGCGCAGATTGGCAGAACTATTACTATTGGACGGGTGGCGTCGCTTGTGGTGCCCTGGCCACCGTGCTGGCGGCCATGGCGTTCCTATTGCTGCGTTTCCGGAGTAACTCTAGGAGGAAAATCGGTGGCGATCAAGTGGCGTCGGGGATCTCAGAATCGTCGGTGATGGGTGGCGGCGTTGACGGTAGTGGTGGCGGTGTCGGTGACGGATTGATGTTGTCGCTGGTGCGCCGGCAAAATGAGGAAAACTTGAAGCGGTTGGTGACGGGCGCGGGCAACAGGAACAGCGGCACGGGTAGCGATTACGGCGGTGGTTGCGGACGTAACAACTTGATGGCGGGATCGTCGTTGAGCTGTTCTCGTGTCAGCATCGTTCACCCGCTGTGCAACGCTACGGCGGCCGACGAAGGCTGTTCTCCGGAGATGCATCGGAAATCCGTGGACGGCGGAATCGGACTAGGCGTGGACGACGACAGCAAGGGCGGTGAGAAGACGAACGTCGCGGTCCCTCCTGTGGCCGCTGTCAGATCCGTAGCCGTGGCCGTGGCCGTTCCCAGACAACAGCAGCAACAACGGCCATCGGCCGTCGCGGCACCGCAGCCGATGTTGCTGTGCAAAAAGACGCTGAACGTGGACAACGACCAACAGCAACGGCGCCAACTTCAACAACAACAGCATCAAATACTGTTACTCCAACAGCAGCAACAGCAACAGCATCAACAACAGCATCAACAACAGCATCAACAACAGCATCAACAACAGCATCAACAACAGCAGCAACAGCAACAACCGCAGCAGCAGCAGCAAATCACGGCACAACAACAATACAACCGTCGTAATCGCGGACCACCTCCACATCAGTCACAACAACAACAACATTACTTGCAACACCATGGACAACAGCAACAACAACATTACGCACAGGCACCAATCAACAACCACATCAACGACGATTCGGACGACGAAACTGCACCGGCACCGTCACTGACCGTTTTAGTGTAAGACTGCTCCGCACAAGCTACCATTTCCACGACGAACGGAATGTAGCGTTTACTTTTATTTTTATGTATATTATAACGAAAAAAGTCACTTTTTTTTTTTCAAATCTGTACTATATATATTTATTATGTGTAATACTCATTCATATTTGACTCTTTTTTTTTGATATTTTATGATTATTATTTTATTATTATTATTTTTTTTTTTTTGTTTTTTATAAACTTAACTACCGGCGATACACTTGCCATTTACTATATACGTATACGTCGTTTGATAATGACTATAAAATCTGAGCCAAACGCATTGGCCAAACGCGCGTGTTTGTTCTATACAAAAATAATAATTCTCTCCTCGTCCCCGCGAGACGAATTATATATTTATTGTACATCTAGACACTACACCCGGCAATTATTATTATTATTGTTTTTTTTTTTTTTTTTACCAACTATATCATAATTATTAATTTTTTATTAACGTATTGAACATTTCTGAATTATTATTATAGAAAATATGACGATAATACTAATAAATAAAAAAAAAAAATGTTCTCCGTCGCGACAACGGACGACGGATCTCGATTTTCCTCTGTCTTGCCGCGTTAATGTACCCGACATAAGTACATAATGTATAAAATTTTAAAAATATATATATATACGAAAAATTTTGTATTATTTTCAACGGCTATTATATTATTAATTTTTATTTTTAGCTATTATTATATTATACTAGTTACTACTATAATATAATATATATTGCTGTCGTCCACACACAATTAATTCACGTTCTGTCTCAAAACAATGGATTTGTGGTGACCAACGTAGCACTTATCTCAACTTCCCCCCGTTTGACGACAGCAATATTATTCGGGATAATATTATGATTTACAATCAAAATATATATATTGTACAATCGGAAATTAAACTATTAAACATAATTGTATTGTAAAATATTTAAGTCTATATATATATACGTATTATATATATATATGTGTGTGTATATATGTATACATATATACATATATATGTATATATATTATATATATATATGGCCATTATAATAGTATGAAAATTAATAAATACAACTACTCGAAACTAGTTTAGTAGAAAATACTGTGTTTGTTTTTTTTTTCAGAAATATTTCACTGTATGATATAATTACGTCTATTTACCTATACTATGTAGTGTTGAGAGATACTATACACTAAAAATCAGTCCGTGAACATATAGTTTCGTACTTATGTATTCAAGTATTATGCAAGCTAGTAATCTGATCATAGATAAATTATTTTTATATCAGCAAAAATCCGAAAACGTTTACTGCAGTTTTTCTGTGCTATTTTTGTTTATTGTTTATATTATATTTTTTTTATAAGCAAGTGAAAATTGAAAATTTTGAACTTTTTTAATATGGATAATACATTGCACTTGTAAAATACTTACAAAAAATAAAAACCTCTGACAAATATCTTATTTTTTTATTTGGTACTAATATTAACGATCTAGATCTACGATCATTTCGAAAGCCACAATACTTGATATATGAAAGTACCTAAGTATTAAACAAGAATATTAAATTTTTAAATACAATTTCATTGTAATAGAAATTGTACTGACTTGGGACTATATTTAAATTACTGTTGAATTTTATAATTTTATCATAATATTTTTAAACTATTGAATTTTCATTTTCTTACATTTTCATACACATTACCTATATAGAACCCCTTAAAAAAAACCAGTGTGTTGCGACCTTTTAATGTGGTTGAAAGCGATTGTACCTATTATTTTATCATTTTTAGAACAAAATCCTGACAAAATTAAGTCAACTCGAAATTTTGTGATTTAAAATCTCAAAATATAATATAGATTCTGTAGGTTCTCTATTAGTATTTTGAAAACAGAATTTTTATTTTTTTTACTAAAAATTTTAAAGAAGGGGATTTCATTTTTAAAAATATACTAATTTGAAAACCTTCGTCATATATGAAAATAAAACATAAAGAAAAAAATAATTAATTCCAACATTCTCTAATAAAAAACATAAAGAATCTATTCAAATATATTTTATATAATATATATATATATATATATAAATTTTTTTTTTTTTTTTTTGGTAATGAAATGGGAGTCTTGATTTTATTTGACTATCTATTGTAATTAACGGTTATCATTAAAAATAAAACAAAAAACACAAAATATTTATTGGCATATAAAAAAATACAATATTTAAATTAAACAACAATGTTTTTTTAATTATAATATACCATTTTTTAAACCTTGTCTATCTGTTAAATACAAATCAACTATTTATAGCTGCCGATATTTTAGAAGCTAGGTATACTATAATATTATTACACTAAATGTTATGGTAAATTAACGATTAGTGTAACTTTATCTATTGTATAGAAATATCAACAGTATTAAAAATAAGTTTGATAAATATAATATTTTGTATTAAATTAAAAATATCAGTTGAAAATTCGATTTCATTACATATTTTTTAAGCTAGTTTCAGTTAAGTTAGTTAAAAATCTATAGTCACTAATTCAAATTAAAAGTTACTCTTTTTAATGAAAATTAAAAACTAACAAGTTTGTTTAAAAATAAATAACATAAGTTATAATATCGTTATTTCACTGGATATTTTACTCGAAAAATTATTTGTTGAATTTCAATAATAGGATTATTTAAATATAATTTAAAAAAATCTTAACATATTAGATTTCTACTGTCACAAAATACAATATTATTATCACAATCAAACAACAAGTAAAACAAATAAAAATATTAGAAGATTAGAAGAAAAAACTCGTTAAGTTGTTTAATTAGTAGATTTTAAAAGTAACTTATTAGTCATTATGATAAAAGTTATTAAAAATTATAGATTATAATGGAGGACAACGTAAATATGAGGTTTTGTGCTCTCATAAATTTTGTAACCTTAAAAATTAATTTAAATTCAATTTTGTTTATTAAAGACGAAACTGCTATTAAATGCATTAAAAATAAGTTTGTAGATATTACCATTTTGTGTAATATAATATAATCAACACGCATACTGTTTATTAATTTATTACATCTAATATAATAATATAATATTATAGTCTCTCCAAACTAGTTCTGAGTTACTTTCGATGTATCTTTTATCGTGTTAATTTAATCATTAACGTAAAATTTAGATAAGATTATAAACGATTATGAAGGTTTATTATTGATTTCAAAATAATATAAAAAAAGCAATCTACAATACCACATTTTTTATAGCTCAATTATTAAAAACAAAATGGCCTAATCAATTTTTTTTCTATCTAGTTTATACTTTTATTAAAAAGCAAAATTTTATTTTTCAAATTATATTTTTATTTTATATAATAAGGCTAACATAATATACGATGGATATAAATAATTCTATAACTAACTCAACACCTATATATTAAAATAATAATATAGGATGGTTAGATACTACCCGAGTCGCCGGTTACCACTTCTGCTGCAATTCAATGAACACATGTGTATAGTAGTTAGCCTATCGATAATCAATAGAAATTCATCGGAACTTCGACAAACATCGACTTCCTAAATAAAAACGTTTTGGTTCATTTAACACCACCTTACCATATTTTAACTACGTTATCAATCATTATAAAATTATGTATATTTTGTCAAATTTATTTATATAATGTAACTGAATAATACAGAGTAAATTATAGTTAGTCTGTCTTCTAGTGATCGATCGAAGCATTTTCTTTATTATTACAGATTAAAATATTATCAATGTTTAAAAATTGCAATTTTTAATGATGAAGAATATGGCAAAAAAAGAAAAACCTTTGACCAATATGTTAGAAGACAAACTGACGAATTAAAAACAGCTTTTAAAATTTAATCTGACTTTTCAAAGTTTAATTTTTATCTCAGTTTTAGGTCAATTTTAAGTTGTTATTTTGATCCTTTAAGGTTATATAATCAAAAAAAGAATAAAGTTTTTAATTCATTTGAATACATCATTATAAGTTTAAAAACTTAAGTACTATGGCATAGTAATAACTAATAAACTTGTTAAATATTTATTTTATAATAAAGATCAAATAAAAATGGGTAAGTAACTATGTCCTACATCATTATTTTATAAATTAATTAAATTATTTAAAACTATACGATCAATCGATTTAAACATGCAAAACGTTGAAGTTTTATTAATTATTTATAACTTGTATATTTTTTAACATAATTTTACTTTGAACAAATGTTTTAGAAAATTTTGTTTTTTTTTCTCCTTGAATTATGATAAGGAGTATTAAGTTACTATTTTATGATGATTAATAATAATATGTAGGTATATTGTACTTATACATAATATTCTCTACGTAGTATATTATTGTAATATTAATTAGTAAATAATAATTATTATTGTGGCCGATAGCATGACCTACAGGTTATTAGAGAAATATTACATTTAATTCAGATTTTATATTAATAATATTATACGCATAGAATACAATATATTATAAATAATATTATTGTAAAATTACATAATTATAACATAACGATAATGAATACCTACTTACCAAGAAACATGTATCGTAATAAATTGTAATTATTAACCAAGGATGGGAATCAATTAATTATTAATCTAAAGACGAGTTAAAAAGTCAAGTTAGTATTAACTTATTAGCTTAACTAGTTAATTTTATAAACTGTAAACTTATCACATTATTTAGCTAAAATATATGTGAATAAATTATTATTTAGTTAATATTATAAGTCAAGTTAAATTGATATATATATTTTAAATATTTTATAATAATATGTTCCTTTATATAATATTATTATAGTATATGCATTTTGATTTTTTTAATTTCGTATACTAGGTATCTAATTTACATAATATATACACTATATGTCATATTATATATTATATTATTATAGCGTACAGCCAGCCAGAATTCTGCAATGGGGGGGGAGGTCAAACAACCAAAACCCACTTGGCTACGCCACTGATAGCGTACCATATTATTATAACGCGGTGTTCGTCAATTGCGCCGAAAATGTTAGACTACCTGGAATGTACACATCTTTTGCGCCGGTGAATTTTTCACGGATCAAAAAGGTATACATCAATTGCGTCAGTAAAATATCAGGTATACGGTATTCGCTACAGCTATGTATACAACGGCGCACGGTGTTCTAAGACGCGGTTTGCCCGGCCGTGATACGAAACAAGACTACATAATATTGATTTCGAAAATGCAATAATAGTTAAAATTATTTATACAACACAATTTAATCTCCAGATAACACTAGCAATATTATCGCATTTTCGTTAATTTTGTCGTCAATTTCGTTATTGCATAATTTCAAAATGTCAAAATACAAAAATAAAATGTTGAAAAACGTGTAGAGAATTTCGTCTCATGTGGATGATATACGACATGTGTAAATAGTGTATACCTAACCACGTACTTCAATATCGACCGGCGCAATTGATGTATGACCTATTTTTATCCCACACGTTTTTTTTTTTTTTTTTTTACCTGCGATTTTCGGCGCAATTGACATATACCCATTATAATGGTGTATTTATGAATGGGTGTAGCTACTAATCGTATTATTATTAGTACCTACCTAATAAAAATATATTATCATTTAACTTCAAAATAATATTTTATTGGACATTAAATATTCATAGTAAGTAATACTAATAGAGTAAGTTGTCATAAATATAAAATGGGAATATCATTTTTAATACCATCATTTCTACAAAAAATAGTATTTATTCTATTTCTGTGATACATACAAAATTCGTATTTAGTTGAATAAAATAGAAAAAAAAAATTATTATTTGAATACTTACTAGATTTAATAATGTATTGTTCATAAATCATATCTGTTTACATAATTAGTATCTATTTTTTTCTAAATTAATTATTAAATTTTTTTAAATTTTAAATAAAAAAGTAATTCGTATATACGAAATTGAAAATTTACCAATAAAAGATAAAAAATACAAATTCAAGTTATTATCTTTCAGATTAACTAAATAAAGTTAACTAAAATGTGATTTTAGCATTAATTATTTAAATTATTAGTTCGTAACTTGCAACTATTTCAAAAACGGTTTTTATAAACTTAATTCTATCTAGTTAATTTTTTCATTAACTTTGCCAATCCTTGCTAATAACTTGCTAATATTATTTTAATAAATATTGTGTCATTTATTGAAAATATTTTTTTATATATAAGCCTTAAATGATTTTTGGACGGACTTTAATATTTTATATTTTATATAGTTATTTATTTATTTATTTCAATTTATAGTAAATTTATTTTCAATTTGACTATACGTGATAAATGTGCAATCACATATTAATATTTCATCCCACAATCGAGAAGTTAACGTAGCCGAACTAGAAACTAAGTTTTATAGAATATCTCGAGTTTATCGGAATTTATAATACCTACCTCATTAATGGTATTTTTATTATGAAAAAACTAGGTAACATACTAAAACTATAACTAAGTATAAAAGTATACATTTATTGTTTCACGAATGCATATATTATAATGGTTAGGTAGATGAAGTGATACATAGGTGAGCACTGGATATTTTTTATATTCTACTTTGTAATAATCTCGTATTAAGTGATATTTTATGACCTGTCGGTATTTTATATATACCTACCTATATGAAAAAATTTCCTAAAATATAATATAATATAATTATAGCAGGACATGTAGGTATAGGTAAAGGTATTACTTAGTTCTATTTATGATACATTTTTAAATTTTATTATCCAATTTAAACTTTCAATAAACGGCATGTTAATATTTTTATAGTATTGGTACCCAACAATTTATTTCGATATTTGAATTTTTCATGGTAGTACCATGTAGATATCACTGTCCACTGCCAATACGTGACCACGGTATACCTATGTGATGTTATATTTCAATTACCAAGTTTGTGTCGAATGTAGATTAAATTATCTTCACGGGTTCCGTAACGGCGGTGATAGCGACAATCGATGAATTTAGAATTGAACGTTTTTTTTTTTTTTTTAAGTTTAAAGAAAAACGCTCGTGGATTGGGCCATATGTAAAGAGGTTTCCAGCAGTTTCGCAGCATAAATTATTGTAAAAATTTTCATTTTTGAGGGAGGAGAGGGAGGAGCAACTTATATTAATTGCTATAACTTATATTAATTTAATTAATAAATACCTCTCCGCAAAGAAGTATAACTAATAACAGATAACCCAACGTTATGAAACGTAATCTTAACTAACGTGAAATTAGCTGATTTGCAAGAAATTACTCTACCCCTTGAATTTTAGGTAGCGTCCCTATAGATGTTTCATATCTAAAATAATGATTATTCGACACTTTTTTCCAGTTTTATTTTACACCACTTCACTAAAATGTGGAAAAAATAAATCCTCAGCTTCACTAGTTCCAAAATTGGATTTAAGACTTGAGTAATGAAATAAAAAACTTTTTAAAAATAAAATTTTGGTACAATTCGTAGAATTATTAAATAAAGAAGTTAATTCAAATAAACTAAATTACAATTATGTTAATATTGATAGAAGATATGACTTCTATAATAGCAAATTATCATAGATACTATTTTATTTAATAATTTTTTTCCAATATTATTATATCAGTCTTATAAAGTTATTAGAGCTCTTATGACTATCGGAATTTTCAACCAAAATATTGGTATTTTTAAAAACGTTTATAATAAAACAAAACAAAACAAATGTAAAAAAAAAAAAAATCATAGAAACGTTTAAAAGGCCGATTTAAACATTTAAAACGGTTTTATTGTTTTTTTAAATTCTGATTTCATCCAATAGACACAAGTTCTTTGTAAGTTGCATGTGAACCCTTTTTACATAAAATTTTTCTGTTTGATTAATTGTATAATATAATAATAAAATGAATTATTTCACAGTTTGAGGCATCATTATTAAAAATATGTCATATTATTATAGTATTAATTATATCATGCTATGAATATATAGAATTTTCGTACGAGTATATTATATACTTATATAATATCAAGACAATGCTTAAGAGGATGTCAGAGCAAACAATTTTCAATGAAAAATTCATATTAGCATTTATCATTTTTTAAGAACTCAAAAATATCTTAGAAATATAAAACAAAAAATAAATTATAGATAATAACATTATCTAATTCTCTACGTAGCCTTTTTTAAATATTTAAATTTCATCAAAAATTTATTTAAAAAAATCAAAAAGTTAGTTTTTTTAATACTCATAAAACATGATTAAATGCACATATTAACAAACGGCTATGTAGAGTGCTAGATAATGTTATTCTTTATTATTATTTTTTTTTGTTTCATCTTTCTAAGATGTTTTTTTAAGTTGTTTTAAATAAGAAATGCCAAAGCAATATTTTCAATAAAATGTTATAAATTCATACAAAAAAATAAAAAAAACAAGTAAAATACAAATAGTAATGAAATCAATGATTATTCATTTTTATAATATTATAAACATTTTCAATTGTTAAATATTCGTTTATTTTAAGTTCTAAAAATTGCCTATATTGACAGTCGGGTTGACATCCTATTAAGATTATTATAACACCTATTATAGCGGTATTAAAATACGTGAATAATATATAATATAAGTATATATTATATATTATATAAGAATAATAAGTATAACTTCTCTCTTAGTAATCGAATAGTCAACATTTATACAAAATATGAAAGATGAGAATATTTATTATGAAGTACATTAGAGTATTTTTAGTTTGCATTTTTATATCACAATTTTCTATCACAGATTTTAGGCTTTCAAAAAAAAAAAAAATATTGAAAACAACTCCACGCTAGGTTACAGTAAATATTCTCATATTTCATATTTTATATACATTTTGACTCTGCAATAATTATAGAGAGAAAAGTTGTAGTTACAGAGCGTGAACGTGTTTTTTAACAAATGTCATGATAACACAACAATAAAAATTGGTACTGACACATGACTATTTTTAAATTACTTTTAAAATATAAATAATATTTTTAAATTGTTGGATTTTCATTTTTCTTAAATTGTCATATAAATTGCCTATACAAAACCCCTTAAAAATCGGGTGTGTAGTCTTCTTACGAGGACGTCGTATGGTTTTATATGTTATGTATAGTCAATTTTAAAAAAATGTTATAAAAATAAACATCCAATAACCTAAAAATATTTAAATATATTTTTAAAGTATCTAATATTTAAAATTGTTTTTGTATTCTTATTGTTTTTTATTATCGTGTTTTCACGATATTTGTGATAACATGTATAAAAACATGTATCGTAGAAAGAAAAAAAAATAATAAACTAGGTATAGAGAACAATATTATCTAGTAACTTACATAGCCGAATTTTAATATGTGCATTTTAATGGGTTTTATGATTTGTTAATATTTTTTTATTTTTTTAAATATATATAAATCTTAAAAAAAATAATATATCAAAAATAATCCACTTAAAGCACCAGATAATCTTATTAGCTATAATTTTTTTTTTATTTCGTATTTCTAACAAGTTTGTAAGTTGATAAAAATGAAAAATGCCAGTGCAAGTTTTTCATTGAAAATATTTAGGTTCAAAATGTAAGATTTATAATTATTAAAAAAAATCAAAGAAATTGATGTTTAACAACTCATAAAACGCGTAAAAATGGCAAATGCACATATCGAAAATTAGTTAAGTGAATTACTAGATAATTTTATTTTTATAATTAATTTTTATTTTATCTTTCTACTATATTTTTAAGTCGTTAAAAATTAAATATGCGAAACACGTTTTTTTTAAACAAATATTGCACTTACACTGTTGTAAAGAATGAATAATAATAATAAAATAAAGAATGGTATTAACACAAGACTATTTTTAAAATACTTTTAAAATATATTAAAATTGTTGGACTTTTATTTGTCTTACAATTTCATAGAAATTTCCTATACATATGCCCCTAAAAATTGGGTGTACGACGTCATCTTAAGAGGACAGAATAACAGCTAAAAATTTTCAATGAAAAATTTCAATTAGCATATTTCAGTTTTATAAGCTTACAAACATGTTAAAAATACGAAACAAAAAATAATAATAGCTAACAACATTATCTAGCGCTTTATTTGACCAATTTTTGATTTGTGCATTTTTGATTTATACACGTCCATGAGTCCGGAGTCATTAAAAATCTATTTTTTGTATTTTTTTATAGTATATAAATTATAATATGTATAAATATTTTTAATTTCATATAAAATAAAATACATTTGACTCGACCAATTTACTTTCAATGCAAATGCTATAATATTAATCATCAAATTGATTAAATTTAAAATGAGATAAGACACTTACGCTACCAAAGTTATCATAAAGAAACTATCAACCTCCTCCCCCTAGTTCCTTTATTTTAACCAATATGGTGGGAATAACGATCCAGCATCATTACATCTATGAAAGGATGTAAATAGCACATTCACACCATATCATACTTTGTTGTTGGAAAAGTATGATGTAGGAGTATTATACGCGGGCTTCGTCTAGTAGGAAAATGGCTCTTTTTGCTCATTATTCGTATACATAGTTATAAAACCTTACAGTAGAGCTTTACGTATATCTGAGCTCTTTTTCCATTTTTATTTCATTTTTTTCTATGCGTTTTCGGTAATTTAGGTCGTCTATATTACCTATATGTATTACATATTGTTTCTTTCTTTCAAATGTCCCTACTGAACTTTTTATTATTCTTGAATAGTTGTTTGTATTTATTCTTAGTCTCAATATACTTTTGTGAATATCGTTATAGTTTAAATTATCTCATACTTCTTTAAAGTCTCTGTGCAGAGGCACATGCTGTGTGGCCGTCATTTGATATATAACGAACGAATCTGCCGTAACTCCCTAAAATTTTTTTATTTTTCTGGACTCAAATTGTAGTTAAGCTAGGTATTGAAACCCCTTTTTTTTCCACTCTTTCCACGTGATTTATCCTATCTATTTCAAGTTTCAACATCTCGTAGTGGATTTTATATTTCAGGTTTTCTCGTCCAGTTAAAGAGTACTACACATAATATGCACATTATAGTCGCATACTGTTTTGCCGTTGTTTGAATTAAAATGAACGAGGTTACGATAACTTGCTGGAATTTTATTAATATTATTATTATATTATATAATTAGTCGAACCAGATATTGGAGTATGTCTATACCTTCAATATTCATAAATTCTGTACAAGAGGAATTTGGATATCTTGGATAGGTATACAAATCGCGGAAATTCATTGTTCACATCATCTCCAACATCCTTTTATTCACTTACAATAAGATACCGGCATTTTCGCAGAGCGATCTTCATTACAATAAGTCAAGGTAATTGCAATATTTCACTATAATAATTTCCTTCCCAATGAAAGTATAAATATTGTTAAGTACCTACCTACACAATAAAATACAGAGATCTAAATATCGGGAAATACGTGTACCATGCCATTTTAATCCCTTTAATTTCTTGTCTAAATGAATAACTATCCTAACCTTTTTGTTTATTTAATTACTAAAATAAATATAACTTTCTTTTTTGTTTATTTTCTCACAATAATACTATATACCTACCTTCCTTCCTTATTCTTATTACATTTTAAATAACTATTTAAAAAAACAAAAATCAATATACCATAAAAACGGTCAGATAGAGCATTAGACAATATTGCTAGCTATCATTTGTTTTTTGTTTCATGTATCTTCATGTATCTACAAAATTTTCAAGTAGATAAAAATGAGAAATTCGTAAATAGATTTTTAATAAATATAGTTGTTGAACAACAATAAAAATGGTATTGCCACAAGAATTTATTTAATGTTATTTTTATAATGTATTAAACATATACATATTATATATAAATTTAGTTAAAATTGTTTATACAGAATCCATTAAAAATCGGTTGTGTGGTGTCCTCTTAATAAAATATTATTATGTTAATATAGCACTAAAATACATATATAGGTATTTAGAGCAAGTTTCAAGTAGTTATCTAGGATAATAATTTATCAACTTCCTAATAACAAAACACCAACTAAAATCGATTTCGTCTATTTGATCTACATTTCACTGAAAGAAATTAAAGGATTATCTACTAACAAAAATTTAAACTGTCAATTTTAAAAATGTTTTAAATAAATTTGTCATCAATTTTCAGGCCTTAAAATTTTAAAATGCTACTTTTATGACATACAAATTTCAAAATCTATAATTTAAGCAATAATTATTGTAAAACAATTGTAAAAACAAAAAGTTATAAATTTTGAAATAAATTTGTTAATATATATGAAAGTTACAAAATTAAAGGCTCTAAGACTATTTATTGTTCATTTTAAACTGAAATAAAGAATTTTGTCCAAAAATTTAAATGAAAATAAAAATAAATTGTAACTTTATAATTTTTAGAATATAGTTTGAGTACGTAATATATAATGTATGGTTTACTTTATATTATATTATGATTAGCTTCGAAACGGGAACATTTTTCGAAAATCATATTGCATTAATTTTGTACGAAAATGTATTTCCGGCGAATTTCAAGTTCTTCGATCGATATTAACGGAATTCCGAAGAAATAACTATAATTGATTTTTAATGAAAACGTGTATTTACTAGTTTTTCGAAATTGTTCAGTAATATTTTCTTATGCGTTAAAAATAATTAGGAAAATCGAAACTACCTAGTTCAAATTTGCTATCGAAAATAGAGTAAGCACTCTTACTAGAACTTTTTGTACAGATATAATAATAAAACAAAAAAAAAAAAATGTCACATAATCATTATACGATGTATAGAAACCCAAAAAATTTGCATGCTGGAAGAGTGGATTTTTTTTTTTTTTACTATTAGTAGGTACCTACCTATGTGATTTTGTACATATTTAACAATAATTATTTAACATATAACATAACAATGTAAAATTTGAATTAAATATAATATATCAATAATTTGTATCGACAATTGACATAAAATAAATAATTGGAACAAATTTACAATATTAGATATATATATATATATATATTATTTGTTTGGGAATATCAATATAATTAATTAATTGCCTATGTTATATCAATAACAGATAAACGCGGCAATCGGGGTTGTCGACTAAAATACGATTATATATTGGTCAGTTCTCCATTCGTAGTCGACCGAGACACATTATCTATGTACCTACACGTTGACACTTGCCGCATTATAATACATACCTATAGTTTTAAAAGCGTAATTATTAATAAACCTCAATTATTTATTAATTACTATTGGTGTTTTACTTTTTTACATAAATACAGTCCACTATATCTTATTTTACAAGAAAACCGTACCTTATTATTATTATTATATATCTTATGTATATACACTTATAAAGGAATATAAAATGAATCACGATATTTACCTATCCGTCTATTTTAAATTATATTTCGATCTCGACAAATTACGTCTTAAAAACAAAATTGACAATACTTACAATATTATACAAGTTATTTAATTTTAATAATATTTTATTATAATAAATTATATTGATAAGAGGTTGTTTGTTACATGTCGGCCTAGGAATATTGTTCTGTTCTGGGCTTATATTAAGAAGAAACAATTTACAATTTAAAAATGCATAAAATGTATATATATATATATATATATATATATATATAAATATAAATATGTAAATAACAAGCATGAAATATTGACACAAGATAAATAATGAGAATTTAGTACATGGAATTTGCATGATCAATTTCCATTTTTATAAAATGTTAATTTAAAACGATTTTTCCTTTTATTTTTCGAAATGTGTAAATAGAGTCAATTACCACTTCTTAGTAACTGAGACACAATGTGATCATTTCAGATATAAATATCTAAGATGTCTAATATAAAAATGTGGTAGCACGATTCGTTTAAATTCTGGGCTATTGTCCATCTTCATTTGAAATTATTGTTTCTTTATTTTATTTTTTTCAAAAACAGTTTATGTGGTGAAACGGTTAAACGGTGTTTATTGTAATCATTATGGAAATATTTTATTGTTTGGATATGAAAATAAAACTGCAGTAAAATATTGTAAATATCATATTATACTGTTTTATGTCATTGGCATTGTAAATATTGTGTTTCCGAATAGTTATTGCCTGGCAACGTCATAGAAAGACTAGAGTTATTCATTTTTATCAATCTTATAGTGTTTTTTTAAATATATATCAAATAAATGTTTCTTTAATACATTTGTTATAGAGGTGGGTCGAACAGTTTGCAGTTCGAAAAGTCAAACCGAACCGAACATTTTTTTTTTGCTTATTTACGTTTTAAGGAAGTAGATATTTCGTTGGGATTTAATCTGTTGGTACATCTATATTTCTTAAAGACGGCACTGGGTAGAGTTCGACATAAACTATAGTTCGGTTCGGTTCGATATTAAAACTATATCTTCAGTTCGGGTTTGATTTAAAACTTCATAGTAGACCATAGTAGACTCACCTCTAATTTCCAAGTATTTATATTCCATATATTTTTATAAGCTGGTGTCAAAACTGTCAAAAACAATCACTGAAGTTTAGTATCTACTTTTACAAGGTTTTTTCGGTGGATGCCAGTGTGACCATTTTTTAATAAGTTGGTTCTAAATTTTAGAAAATTAGAACAATGTTTTATTGTTTTCTACAAGTATACAACTATAAAATCTGTACACTAATATAGTGGTGAGCAAAACCAGTTTTAGTCTTGCAGTATTAGATTAAGACTCTACTACAATTAGTATGACCAAGGCCAAGATTTTACTATTACATTATAGCATGACTGAATCAAAACTTTTTTATAACACCAAGACTATTAGATACCAAAATTTTCAATGCAATACCAAGACCAAGATCAAGATTATATTGCAAAACTATAGCAGTTTTGCCATTAAATAGAATAAAAATTAATTAATTTTGTATAATATAACAATTATTAGGTTCAACAATGATTAGGTTTATATATATTATTAGAATTTTTTTTATGCAATTTTTTATTGGTATATACTTTAGTAACAATTTTAAACACAATCTATACCTAGTTTATATAATAAAATCATTATTACAATCTATTGTATTATTTCCGTAGAAGAATATCCAGAATATAGATAAACGGGTTTCTGATTATTTCTCAAAGTTCGATATTCTCGAAAACAGCTAACTGCATAGGTACCTACTCTATTTTTTTTTTATCAATATTGTTCATATAGGTAATTAGTTCGATTGTGTTTTTAAAATATATTTTTATTTACTGTATATTTAAGTATGAATAAAAAAGTGATAAGACTATCAGAGCAATTCTGAATCTGGAATCAGGATATATTATACATAGGTACCTATAGTAGTAGGTATATATATTTTTAGACAACATAAACATATTTCTATGCATAATTATAACTGAGGAGCTTTATCGCAAAATGTACTTGTTCAATTTTGTTTTATTTTCAGTAGAATAAATTTGTTATTCTATTTAAACAATGAAAAATTGTAAAAAGTACGTTTTCAGTTTTCTATTGAAATCCTTCAAATATTCAAAATGTAACGGAAAAACGTTTTGAAAGAAATACGTTATACTGAAAGAAATAGATAGTTCATTATGCATTTAACTTTCCTATATTTAAAATATATTATTTATATTGAAAATGTGATACGTTTTGCAATAAAATTTTCATTTTTCCGAAAATTACTTATATAAAGTTAAAATATATCTAATTTATTTATATTGTACTTAGGTATATTTGTTTTCAAATATTATGTATTTAATTCTGTTTTTGATTATTCAAAATAATATATCGTTGAATCATTGAAACAATATATAATAATAAATATAAATTTTTTGATAACATAATAACAGCTTAAGCAGTTAAGAATATATACAAAAATTAGCGTCCAAACATTTTAATGGCATAAATCTAAATGTCCACTATACCTACACCATTGTCATATATTTTCTATATGATCTGTAGCTAAAATAAATTCGTTTACATTGCCTAAAAAGCTATTATATGCGTATAAATAAATTATTTATACTTATTTGTACATATGTTAAAAAATGAAACACTGCTTGCAAGAATGTTGCAAGACCAAAACCAAAAGTGAGTCAACAAGACAAAGACCGAGATTAATTCAATAAGAACCAGACCAATACCAATTAATCTGCTATAGTATTGGTATTGGTTTTGCTTTGTTCATTATTCTTTTAACTGTAACTATACAATAGAAATCATAAATATATTTTATTTTTAATTTTGTCTATAATATACCTATTATACTTTAATCATAAGCATGATATAGAATTATGCTATTATGAATTAATATATGAATTATTAAAACTTAATATTTAACTTTTTTTTTTTTGGTATCTCAACTATTTTCTTAACCAATGCATTATCTATATATTGTATAGTGGGTTATTTAAAAGCGTCTAAACAGAAACCAGCACCGTTGACTTATGCGCATGCGCGAACACGATATATTTTCATACTATTATCCCTATCTATACTTATTATATACCTACATTAATCGACGTGTTGTTTCACAGCAAATCAGGGGATATTTTCGATTGAAGCAAAGCGGAGTGACATACAGTGGTTTAGATGCTCTTGGTTATCTTCGATAACATAGAACTTTCGTCAATATTGAGAAGGTTGTATAATCGAAAATCCGTTTACCCATATATATTTCTCATAATCGCGTGATTTTTGAGATTGTTAATAGAGTAATACCAATTACTAAGGATAAAATATTTGATCAAAAATACCATAATATATTATATTTATATTCAATTGAAAAAAGTAGGTAGTCCAAATACAGATAGTTATTAGTGATGACACTAATAAATAGTAATACTGACAAGATTATAAATTATGTACCGGCTTTAAAAATATATTTTATAGTTAAAATTAATAATTTTGTAAACACCAGGTTATTTAAGAGATTGTAGATAATGTAAAAAGGATTTTAATGATGCAGTCATTAAATACCTAATTGAAGTTATTTTAATAATTAAAAATATTTTTTATAACAAAAGTAAATCGTATATGAACCTAAATATATGTATAAACGTGAGCGACTTTACTACCACGTAGTGTCTTCAACTACACACATAACTGATACAACGCCAAAAAGCAAGAAAGATAATATACACGTAAAATAAATTTAACCCTCAATGTTTCTGTCACAAATTAGTTTTTTTTAAATAAAAATAACATTGGTAATATAAATATAAATTTATGTTATTGTAATTTTCAATTGTATTTTTTTTCCTTTTCAATAGAAAATGATGTAAATGTACCAAGTAAAACGAATAGAGTTGGAAAAACTAAGTAATTTATATTAAATATTATTAAGTATCATATTTTAAAATACAAATTAATATGCCGGCCAGTAGGCGATGGAAACATTTCGTTTGTCAGGTAGGATACTGGTGGTGAATATATTGAATTTGAATCCAATGACATATCATTTATTTCAATAAAAATAATTCTGAGTGGAACTTGATGTGATATACTAACATAAATATAACAGTTAAAGATTTTAAAATTGAATAATGTCATCATATTATATTATACTATGTCAGCATATACTAATTATCCGAATAAACACTTTGTTATATTATAATAACTCAGAAATCGCACTCGAATATAATAAAATATAAACTACATAATAATGTCGGCCAATTTCAATAAGTTGTATATAAAATGTCAGTATACACTGTATAAGTATATGTATACTGTGATGTGAGTTATACACCGTATATAAGGAAGTTTTTCTTCTTTCCTAAGGAAACTACTGGTAAAATCGAAAAACGCTATGTATACAAGGTACTTTCTATAGCCGATTTCCAATAAATATAATCATACCAAAGTCAAAGCTTCTCCATAACTTCTTCTGATCAAAAATTTGCTTACATAAAAAAAAAGTATTGTAAAATCAATAGTTTCCTCTCTATGTTCAGAGTCTAAAATGCAAAACATTAAATTTACATCAAAATAGCATTATACGTTTATACGTATACAATTTATAAAGTTAAGGGTTATATACAATCTGTTTTATATGTACATATAATATATATTTTATATTATACGTTTTACGAGTATATGTACGAATAATACGTATTTTATATTATACTGGGAAAATTCCCAAACTGTGGGTCGTGACCTACAAATTCGATAAAATTTTTGGGGGTCACATAAAATTTTGAAATTTATTTTTACGATATATAATATTAGAATAATATGAATAAACTGTTTAGAAAAAAATAATATATATTTTATGTATAAATATGTGCTACAATATATTTCAGTATACTTTTTGATCATCTCTGTTCATTTAGTTTACCGAAGCTGGTTTATCATCATCAGCGGCAAACGTGACTTCGCCCAAAGATACAATTGACTTTTGGTGGGAACATATGGGTGGGGTATATTTTTTATACCTTTAATCAGTGATCCAATTGGAAAAATAGAAGATGAGGTCCTCTCGAGCTTTCAATAAATGAACGTTTCCTCAAACTATGTAAGTTTGTAATATTGTAGTATTGTAATTCGTATAATGTAAATATATATATGTATAATGCTTTCAAAATATTATAAAATAGTATAGGAGCTCCATCGTCCTGCGCAACCCCCCAATTCGAGCACTGATCTTAATATTTACATAACAACGAAAGGAACTAAATGGATGAAATGTGTCAGGATATGCAGTGGTGGATTTGGGGAGGGACGCAGGGGGACGGAGCTACTCTTCATTTTTTTCATGTCGAACAGCGTACCCCTTAATTTATTTATCAAGGAACGCAAGGAACGCAATTTTGTTTCAATTTTTATTTAAAATTTTTAAAAATTATAATTTATTTTTGGAAAAATCTTGAAATTACGAAAATGAATGTTTTTTGTCCTTATCACATAATTGGTTTTAGATAAAAAGCATGATATAA
>JAIPRL010000101.1:0-39801 GCA_025469235.1 Pemphigus obesinymphae
AATTTTATTTCTTTGTTGTCAGACCGTATTAAAAAAAAAAAAAAAAAAAAAAAACAATTTTCTTTAAAACATAACACAAGTAAAATTATTTTTACTTATATTTTAGGTGAATTGTCGGCCCCGAAAATTAACATTTAGAAAATATTTTTAAACCGTTTTAAGTTTAAGCGTATAGTGTAATTTGAAAAATATATGTATCAGTTAATGTAATAATTATTAAAACATTTTATCAAAACATTATTTAAATTTCCAAAAAACGGTTTGTAATCATTTAATGTGTAATTCGATGGATTAATATTTTTGGCTATTATTCCCAACAAATGGTCTAAAATAAACAGTAAATATTTTGTTAATATTACTTACCAAGATTTCTACAAAGTAGACATTTCAAGTTTAACGTATAATGTTTATATTATTAAATACTTTACTTGTCGTTCTAAGTTGCAATAAATTAATTATTTGACGTTCTACATTTCAAGCATCTATAGATTTTATTAGTACATACTATACAATATATTCTACAATATTTACAAATATATTGTATATGATATTGTAATGTCTAATACCTAATGATAACTCTTCAAAATGTATATATTATTTAAATATTTTTTGAAGTGGGAATTATATATCCTAAAGGTTGTTAAAAAATATCGCAGACTTATAAGACCATTAACAGAGCACAGTATTATACAATTATTTTATAATGTTGAGCTCAGTAGCGTATGTAGGATTATTTCCTCCTCATACAAGACCTACAATTTTCTTCTCCCTATAAAAGTACTGTCCTACTAGCCCCCTTAAATACGTTACTGGTCAGACCCTTATCACACTTCGCTTATCTCAACCTATGTTAGTGTTATATATTATTATATTTTGGATATGAAAGCAATGATTATAATATTCCTATGAAAACTCATTTGAAAACGTTTCCCAGCGAAATTCAGTTTACCCAACAAAACGATTGTTACCGTAACCGTATTTTTTCTTCTGTTTATCTTTATACCTTTTTAAACTATATATATATAATATGTATACATATATATATATATATATATACTCAATATTGTCTGAAAATGACCGCTCTCTAATGTACCATCTGTTATCGATTTTCGATCGATTTGTAGGGTTATTTGAGGATTTTTATTTATAAATTATACCTACTCCAATAAAAAGTGTTATATAAAAAAAGTTATTTATAAATGAACATTTTTAAAATACATTGAAAAAATTATACAAATGTAGACAATAATTATAGGTTATACCCAATATAAATTATTGGTCTCTTGAAACATTTATAATCCAGCGGAATTTTAAATTTTAATGTCAATACCAATTATATATATATATACTTTATAGGTATAATAAGTGTTTATAGCTTGTTAAGATAATTTATATTTATATTTCAGATTGATATTCCACCTAAATTAAAATTAAAATAACAATATGATTGTATTATGTAAATACTTATAAATTGTAATTTTGTTAACATTTAAATGTAAATTTGTGTTTTAAGTTTTTAACTTTCATTAACTCGCCCAGAGACGTTATTCGATATAAAAATGCGTATCTAAATAAAAATAAATCGTTTTTACAGATGTTTCAAGAGAGTTATAAAATCATGATTGATGTATATTATATCTGAATATTATTCTTTTATTTAAATTACATTTGTTTTGATATAGTTTCTTGTAAATCTGTTCAAAATTGTCGCAAGAAAACGAAAAACTTTTTCTAGGGGCATAAAAATATAACCGGAAAAGTATAATTGAAAAAATTAACTTTTAAATAATTTATTAACGCTATATATATTTAATACGCTATAAGTACGAGTTTCTCATAATGTGTAAGACGACCGACGGGCAAGGTGTATAGAACCAATTTTTCAACAGGATCAAATTTTATAGCTGGTCGTTTGCCATTATTGTAGCAGCATTTTCTCTTTTTGGCTTCCAGTTTGAAAACTTTTGTCCATAATTTGTATTTAACCATTATTTGTAGCATAGAAAAAGTTTTGACCCTAAACATTTGTTCATCTCTTCAAACTGTTTACCTACTATACGCTGTTTTCGTGTATCTATATAACATGTAACACTCGATATATTATATCGATATATAATGTAATTGCTTATATATTATATATATGCATGAGAAGTTGCATAGAAATGGAAGGTATGTTAAGGGTGCTAAAATCCTCTCTACGTAGCTTTTTTTTCATTTAAGTCATAAATGTACCATACAAAACTATTTGAATCCGCTCGTAACAAAGAATTCGAATCTAATATATTGGTATATTCAATATAACCCCAATGATGTATTTGTTTATTGGGTAGTAAGCGGTTAGAGAAAGTTTCATATTACGTTACTTTTACTGTTTAATATTTCAAGAATTTCAAAGTGAATACATATTGAACTTTGAAGAGCCCATATCGAGCGCGAGGTAAAGCCTATTATTATTATTATTATTATTATTTGCATTTCACTAATTTTCCAACTTGATAATTTCTGGGGCTCATCAAACTAATATTTTATCTAATTCAAAAACAAATTTATTACCTTCTTGATAAAAAAATGTATAAAAATATTTTTAAGTATACTGGTATTTGAAAAATACTAGGTCAATGGTTGCAATTACTGAACAGTTTTTGAGAAAATCCTATCCAAACTCAACAATATTTAGAAAACGTGTCCCATAGTTATTGTCCTAATTAACCTGAATCCTGGATAAACTCTATTGTTTATAATAAGTTTATGTTATACGATAAATTATTCATATTAAAATCAATAAATTAAATCGTATAGTTATACACAATAATAGATATTGTATGAAACAGCTCTATAGAAAAATATTAAATAAAAAAATCGAGTATCGGCTAGTAAAATATAATGTTGTTTGAAAGTAGAAATATGTGAATAAAGAATATAAATAACTCCCCAAGTGCATTTTAGAGAATAGGATTAGTTAATCATCTATATTAAATTATAGACAACCTTATATTGTATATACTTAAGGATATTATCGCGAAAACCACCCTATCAATTTCAATTATTGATAATACCTATATAGATTTAATAATGAAATCATATATACACCAAAAATTATACCTAATAGTATTAAAATGTTATGTGATTATTTTTAATCGAGTATGATTTTAAAAATATATATCGATATTATCTTTCTCAGTTAATGTAAGTAAAATAATTTTGAAAAGTTTTGTGTATAAATGAATAATATAAGTACATATATATATATATATATAGGTAGGTACATTTTGTAAGACCATATATTATTAATAGTGAGATTAAG
The DNA here is from genome assembly GCA_025469235.1 of Pemphigus obesinymphae. Lineage (NCBI taxonomy): Eukaryota > Metazoa > Arthropoda > Insecta > Hemiptera > Aphididae > Pemphigus > Pemphigus obesinymphae. Next base: position 3,305 of record JAIPRL010000101.1, read on the forward strand.
TTATACACTCGAATTAAGTTACATTTTGTATTTAAATAAAAACTCCAATTTAATGTATTTACTGTACTCATATAGTATAATTTACTCATTAAAACTTGGAAAGAACAACTTATTAACTCTATTTATTTATATATTTTTACAAGTGTATAGGTACTAAGTTACCATCTGAATATACTACCTATATTATTAACTTTTCACACTTTTTTTCTTTTAAAGTTTTCATTTCATAGTAACTAAGAACAGTACCTTTGAACATAGCATATAAATATTATTTTAATATATTAAAATCAAAGGTTGATACATCTATAGTAGATAGCTATAAAATAATCTCTGTCAAGTCCAATCATAATATGATTTTATTTTTTTATGAAAACGAGATAACTCGATATAAAAATATAATGACATTACCGTCTGTACAATGTGCGTATAAAATAATAATATACCTAAATATTATTATATTCTTACAGTGAATAACAAAAAAGTATATTTATGAAAAAAAATAAAGATCAGCTGACTCTTTGCCAGCGTTGTAACCAGGAGGAATAAAAATCTAAAGACGCAAAATAAATTCTATGTTATACCGCGTTCCGTGATTTTATCTCATTATTTTTGACTTAGGCTAAAAAATGCGTCGTAAACTTTATAATTGGTACAGATTAAACAACAAAAATATTGGGATTATCGAAAAATACACATTGAAATAAAATTCAAAGTTGAATAATAATAAATATCAAAGGTTGTAAAACTACAAGCTTGCTGTTTCTGAAGAATTATACAATGAAGTTAAACAACACCTCACAAACCCTAACATAGTATTATAATGACGTCATTGTCCTAGTGTTTATGGAATAATTATTATCCGATAATAACTCATACAGACGTACATTTCTAGGGAGTTCTCTTTTGAATTTAAAAAAATAAAAGGGAAGAAAAACTAGGGTAAAAATGTACTTAGAATTCGTAAAATTCATTTCGCGAATATGTCATTTAAATCAAATTGAATTAGTTTTAATAAAAATGTCAACCTTTTCTCAGCGAGATATATATTTTTTTAAAACAAACCACAGGAAACATTTAAAATTAAAGTTTTGTAAATATCTCACTAGAAATATTTAGCCGTTATTGTTGGCAGTATTTTGTGGTTTCATCGGAAAATAACTCTGGAACAACTGTGTATTAAATATATTGTCAAACCGAGTAGGTACGCTATTATGAGAAAGAGAAATTAATTAATTAACAAAATGAAAATAAAACCGTTATAGGTTATATTTTATTCTACTTGAAGTTAAAAAAAAATGTATATATATAATTTGACGTAAACCAAAATAATTAAAATGGCCGAGAAGATTTTACTTAGGTATCCGTAATTTAATCGTGGGGTTTGTGTGTATTATTTGTTGCGATCCGCATATAAATAACATGGTTCATTGTTTTATTTCACAATTTATTAAACACAATGAAGCGTTATTTAAATTCAAAATTAACATTTTTAATCTAAACGTTTTGTCTTTAAAATACGCATTAATTTATTTAGTATCGATATTTAATAGGAGTTTTTTTTATATAAACTCGAACAATTAATTATATTTTCAGTAAACCGAGTTTTATACATTGAAATCGGTATCTTTTATAATTATCTAATTATTTAAAAAAAAAAAAGGAATAATTACTTAATTTGTTTTAATTTATTCAATAAATGTACCACAGAGAAAGTAATTAAGTTATTATATCAAACATAATGAGTTATATTAACATAAAATAAAACTTAATTTCGCAGAGTATCTGTGTTCCACAGAGTTTAAACAGTTTTTTGGCATTGGTTGGCTGACAAAGTTCTTTAATAAGGTACTAATTATTTGGGAAAAAATAATTAATAAAAGGGCAATAAGCGAGAAAATTGTTACTAGAAATTTGTTTCTGAAAATTTTTTTGTGCAAAACAGATTATAGAGAAGTACAGTGATCGAAAGGAAAAGGAAATTCATTCATCTAGAGAAGGCTTATTATAGGGTTCCTAGGGGGATCTTGAAGTGGGCATTATTGAAGAAAGGATCAACTGAAGATATTAGGATCGGAGTGTTAGTGTACCAGGGTTTAGCTTTGAGTCCTTATTTTATTTTCCCTGCTAATGGATGGAATAAAAAAGTATATACATGGTATTACCATTTTGCATACTATTTGCAGAAGATGTAGTGCTAATAAGAAAGAGTCCTGAGGAAGTGAATGGTAGACTTAAAGATCGAAGGAATGCTATTGAAAGTAAGGGGCCAAGGATTAGTAGTGGTGAAACAGAATATGTAGAGTATGATTTTAGTAAAAAATTTGAGAGGTATAAGTATTTTGGGGTATTATCATCGTCATGATTTAGGCTTCGAAGAGGATATGAAACACAGGATTAAGTATGGATAGATGATGTGGAAAAAGGCGTTAGGTGTTTTGTGTGACAAAAGAACATCTTTTAAGTTAAAAGGTAAATTTTATATGGCAGTGGTGGGACATGCAATGATGTATGGAATATAATGTTGGGCAATCGACAGAAAGATATAGAACAAAGAATGAGTGTAGCAGAGATGAGAATTTTAAGGTGTATAATTGAAGTAGGTAAGAACTATAAATGATAAAATAAGGAATGAGTATATAAGAGATAGTATAGGAGTAGCTTCGATAGTTAAAATTAGGAGAATAAATTAAGATGTATTAAGAAGGGAGTAGATTAAGGCATTAAGATTAGTAAAGAAATATTATGTTGATGAAAAGACTGGGTGAGAAAGACAGAAAAAAAGGTGGGGGGATGTGATATGAGGAAGGTAAGTGAAAAAGATGCGGGAGATAGAGTTAATGTGACTGGACCCAAATACTTGGGAGAGAAGGTGAAAGAGAACAAGATACAGAGTGTTCCATGAGGATTTAATAATCATTGTAATATTTCCTGTAGCCAATAGGTATTTTTTAATAGTTACCCTATAAAGTACCCATATATGACCATATAAATTACATATATGTAAAAATATTTTATTACAGAATGAAATAATTTAAAATATTATGTTGTGAAATTTGATTAAATACAATTAATACTTTCTAAACATACTAATATTTGAATACTGATTATTTAAGGACTTAATAATATTCTAAATCTTTATAAGTTATATATTATTATTTATTTCGCTATTTATATATTTTAAATTAATAGTTACTTATATCTATAATATATTAATAACATAATTAATTATTTGGATTAGAACTTATAATAATATGTTAGTAATATAATAATAAATACATATTTTTACACAAGAATGCATTTTAATATGTAAAAGTATAATTAAATAAAAGTACAAATACCAATAAAATAATTATTTGTGAAGTATTCTAAATAGGTATCTACTATTATATTATAAATATTTATTAATTTAAATAATTTACATGTTTTTAATACTCACAATATATATACAACATAGTTTTTAATTACTCAATACATTGTATATTTAAAATTTTTTAAATTATTAAAAGTTCAATGTAGAAGAAGGGTGATTTTTTGAAATTTTCGAAGGATTTTCTTTAGGGGTTGGAATCGAATTAAGATGAACTAGATCTGAAACCGGGGATTGTATTAAAATGTATTACCGGAACCTAACATTTGAATTAATTAAAATATCCATAAAGGAACTTAAACTTTTATTATTAAAACAAATTTAACATATTTAACTTATTAATTTATAATATTTATGAATATTTTACGGTGGTACGGGTAAATATTTAGCTCTATGCTTTTCTCCTGAATTACATTTCTGCAGGCTTAGACCTAAGTAAGAAAAAATTATAGAAATAAATATTAATTTAAATTATACACGTTCATTTTATTATAATTCTAAAAAATTATATTAGTAAAATACCTATTTTATAAATTATTTTACTGATGTATTTTAAGACCCGGTTCTTTAATTTATTATAAAAAGTAGCTTTACATTTGTAAAGAATAGTTCTTAAATATTTAATTAATTTTTAGTAAAAAAATCTTATATGTCATATTATCATAATAAAATTACAATATACATTTGTAGATCTATCGAAATTTTCAGAAAATTCAATTTATAAAACCGATGACTATCTTGACTTTTTTTTTAAATGAAATAAAACATTTTTTTTAAAAATATTTGTTTAAAAAAAATGTGTAATTAAATGTTTTAATATTCATTTAGTAAAATTACCAATGAGTTTCGGACATCTTTTATGGCTGTAGCTTGTAGGTATAAGTATATTATATCTCTGTATAGTCCAGTGTTCGGAACGTTTGCTAAAAAACAGAATTCGTTTACGTCCACGTTCAATGCGTTGAACTCCGTTCACGTTTTTGTTTAAAAGCATTTACAAAGAACACGTTCACATTGCATAAAAAAATAGCTTTTTATTTAAAAAAAATATGATTTTTTTCTTATACATTTACCAAAAAATTACCGATGTATAGAAACTATCGTTTTAAATTTATGACGGTCCTACGGAATTAGATTTTGAGTATTATATTTAAATCTAATAAGGTTTATGGAAAAATATACATATTTTTATATTTCATTTCAACGGTCTGAGAATCGTTGAAATTCCTAGAAAATATGAATGTCATTTACGTTTTATTTGACAAAAACTAGTAGTGTCGTTCACGAAATATATTTTTGAATGTACGAACATCCTTTTGTCCAAACATTTGTATAGGCTGTATACTATACAGTGTATAGAGTACAATGATAAAAAGTTATCTAATGTACACGCATTATTATTACTATATTGAATATTTTTTCGTGTTAATTTTACAAAACATTTTCAAAAATAAAATAGACTTTGCACAAAGCCAATTGGATTGAGAAATAATAATAATTTATACATTACAAATAGTACACCAACAATTTGTTCATCATAAATTTGTTTAAAATGCAATATATAATATATATATATATATAATTCATAAATGCATTTTCTGCGAGTCATGAATAGTCATTACATAAAATATGTATATTTAATCCGTTTAGTTTGTCATTAACTTTTAAAACAATATAATATGCATTATAATATATAATATTATATATATTATGTTTTATTGCGTACTTCAGTAACAATGTTTACCGAACAGAAGGCGCTTTGCGAAACTGTGAAAAACAAATTGGTTTTATAAGATGGATAAATATTATTTCGAGTTCCATTATATGCACGTCACGTGATGTTTTAGATTTAAGTAGTTTTTCTGTTGATATTTAATAAACTTATACATTACTATATACTCCAAAAGTGTCTCGTATTATACCGTCGCGTTAACTATTTGAGTAGAAATTAAACGTCAAAAACACTTGTCGTACATTTTATTTTAATTGCTGTAATTATAATATAGTCGCATATTAATATGTCAATATTTATATCTAAATTGCCGTGGTAATGAAACGAAAACGAACAGATTGAAATTATACATAATTTTTACTCATTCGTTAACGTAACAATCGGTCACCGATCGATAATTGATAGAAAAAATCTATATATATATATATATATATATACGTTCTATGTATCCCCCGGAGCCATGGCGAAATGGATTCTTGTGGAGTGGCTAACAGCCAAACAGCTTTTTCGAATAATCGTTTGTTTTCATTCGTGTGGCTAAATAGAAAGATTTACGAGTCGCTTAATTTACGGTCGATAGCCTATATATTGTAGTTAATTCGGTGAAACCATTTTAGGAAAAATATTGTGTATATAGAACAGGCATCGCGGTTATTGAGTGCGAATATATAATGACAAAAAAATAATAATAATAACCCGATAGTAGTACTGAGATATAGTACAAAAATCAAGGATAGGCAAAATTATAACGATGAGTTGAAGTCAAGTATAAATGTTTTTTTTTTCTTCAAAATAATGAAAATTAAATAAATTAATCACACAATTAGTTAAAGGTAAAAGCTAAAACCGGATTTTTACATTGTAAAAATAAACAGTATTTTATTCGATAAATGAAATAATTGATTGTAGAGAAAGTTATGAACGATACATAATTGAAAATATAATTGTTTTTGATTTTGACATAATTTCAATCATGTATGGTTTTGACATATTTTGTGTAGAAGTAGGTATGTGTACGCGGTCAAGTGTATTTTACAATGTATGAAATGTGTGCGATTACATTTTAATTAACAATTGATGTTCCTATCATAATTATATTAATTTATTGTTTTGAATTCGATTGGACGATCATTATAAATAGTGTATCATGATACTATAAATATGATTTACAGGAAAGCGGTAACATAGATTACTGATAGGTATTAAAAATGCGGTCAGTGAATTTGAATAGGTACTTTGTATAGGAATATTAAAAAAGTAATAATTTACTCTTTGGGAATTTATCAAAAGTGGCATTGTATAATTTTTTCATCAATGCTATGATCGAGGAGAGTTCAGAGGCCTTACACCCCCCTGGAATTTCTTTGAAAAAAATATGTATTTAAAGTATAAAAATATATTTGCGAAAAATGTTAACTGCGTATAGTTGCAGTATAATAAAAATTCTGGAGCCCCGAAAATCATTTTTAATGACGATCATATGATAATGTTTATCATAATACACATAATTAATCTACTTTAATGATATTTATATTTATAATACTCCAAATTAAAAATATATTTCATACATTTTATAGATATAATTCAATATTAAATAGTACAATATATTAAAATATTCTGGATAAGCACATGTTTCTTATTCTAATATGTAATTATAACAGATTGGAATACCGTAGGTGTTTATATTTATATCTATACATACCAAATATTTATCTAGTATATATACAATCGTATTTTATACAAATTAATGCAATAGTTTAGTAGTGGTGGATTATGCAGATTTGTTAAAAACTTTACCGATGAATAATGTTTTTAATTTAATGGCTCAGTGTGTTGTAACAGTATCTTGGTCAGGTGACTTATTGATTAGTTTTTGTAGGAAATTATTTACTTATTAGTTATTATGTTGAACCCACTGTATAAACGCCAAAAATTTTAGTATTTTTCGACACGTTATAATATATAATTAATTTAATATTCGTTAAAATATAAACACTCATTTTGATTTAAAGTACCTATAATATATCTATATTAAATAGCAAATGATTTATAAATTATTGTTTGATATTATATCTATTGGGCTTAAACAATAGTTAATATTAAGTACCTATGTAAAATAAATATAGAAAATAATATTAGGTATAGGTAGGTTTAGGTATAGGTATATTATACTGTTCTGGATTATAATGTTACAAATTGTTTCTTGACGTCTTATTCTCCTTCTAAATAACTGAATGCTCGAATATTAGAATGTATTCTTTGTATTATAGTGCTGTATATCTTACAAAGAGCGGTTTGTACTTATTGTTCACAAAATGGTATATTTTACTACGTTTTATTTGGAGTAATGATAATAAAATTACAGATAAGTTGACAAATGTGCCAAAAGTTGATATATCCGCTTATAGTCTAATCTCTTTTCCGAGACCATTAAATATAAAACTTTGAAATTGACATAAAAGCTTTTCTTTGTTGCAAAGCTTTAAGAATGTTTTGCAACTACAATAGCTAGATTTATCATATAATTCATCAACAATTTCATAAATAGTTTTAATCGAAGTTTTATAAATTTTAAAGTGTTTTTGTTTTGTATGTGGTAAATAATTTATTTATAATTAAGAAAAAAAAAAACGTTTTCTGTATTTCATAACCAAAAATATATATAATATTATATAAACGTATATATCGAAAAGTAGAATTAATTGAAATAGAGATATTCGTATACTTATAATATATCTTACCTATATTTTCTGTTTATTTTTTTGACACATCATACCTACTACAATGAGAAATGGCTATACTGACTGATATATTACTAGAGATCCGCTGAAAAGAAAACTTATATAATATAGTTATTTATAACCAAGTATAAAACTAACTTTTAATTGATGATTATTTCCTTTGTGTCACGAAGAAAATTACAATATATTTTATTGTTTCCAAGTTGTTAGAGTAGTTGATTGTTCATACTTATATGGCATTATATTTTTAATAATAATAGATATATAAATAAATATAAATTTAAATTATAACATATAAAATATAAACACAACTATAAATTATAATATGGTAATATAAATCAAATTTGTCTGATAAATTATCCTGAAATTCTGGTATTCATGGTGCTTTAGTCTCCGAGCTTACAACTGATAAGTCTATTGCCAAGAGTAGTATTTTTTAGAGAGGATTACATTTCTTTTAATATAATAGTATTTACTATGGTTATTTACCTATAGAAATACTTTCTAGATAAGTGATAGGGTTTTGATCCAAATTGCAGCAATAATGATTTCGAATGTATTTACAATAAAGTTTCCAACCTGCTTTTATAAAATTATTGCACTTGTATTATTACGACAAGATGTAAAACTGGCTTTTGAGCTTATTAAAAATAAAATAGAAATGAAGAATAAATTTACTAATTTTGTCAAAATTGAGAGTTGTTTATAGACAATAATATGGAAGTTAATATACTTATATAGTAAAAAAATCATACAATACACATTAAACATATTTTGAGACTTCTTGATTGTTGAAGTACATTTTATATTTCACTTATTATTACTGTGATTTACTTGTATGCATGTGTACTTGAATGGCTTCGTTAAGATTATTTTATTTGAGTTATTTTGAATGTGGTTTATGTCACGTTGAGTGGTTCAAAAGTTTTTACTAAGAAATTTCCACTGAGGTAAGTTTAGGGTAAGAAATACATGTGTAGCGAATAAATTTAAATTATCACCATTTAGGAAATTCTGTTTAAATTATTTACACTGAATTTTGAGATATATAAATATTTTTTTTATTAATTTTGTATAAATAAAATATGGCACAGTTGTCACGATTTTCAGTAATAGTGTTTGGTTTGTTATTTGGGTGAAGGCTAAACAATATAGGGAGAGGATTAAATCAGAATTCTTGTTGGATTCGACATTGTCGATATTCGACACAACCATTGTGATGCTGATCCAATTTCATTTACTAAAACTCAAACCAAAAATGACTTGAATAGTTATTACAAGTATTATTTGGTTTGAAAAAGTAGCTGTTTAGAAATTTCGGAAAAAGCACTGTAGTATGGACAGATAATTTATTAAATTTCTATCTTTAAAATAAAAATCGTATGACAGTTTCAAAAAATTGTTCCTGATGTGATAACAAAATAAATTTACATTATATTAATACTTTCAAAACTGACCCTATGTCATCTTTATTTGTAGTATTTTTAAAATTAAAAACCACCCGTACGCTGTCTTGTACTATTACATCCTTTAAAAAGGTTAAAGCACTCTAAGAGAATGACAGATTCCTCTGAATTTGAGGTATAAATATGTAAGAAATAATGTATAAAGTGTTCACAGTCGGTAAAAATCATGAATTTAAAACGGGGTTTTTTTTTTCGTTTGTAAGCAATTACAAACACTTAGATAATAAAAATACCAAAATGTTTACGTTTTTCGTAAAAAAAAAAAAAAAAACGTTTTTCGTTAATAAAATCGATTGATTTTATTAAAATAGTTCCGAATCAACAGCACCTAGCTATAACTTTTGACCAACAAATCTATACAGTCGTAATCAAATTATGAGCCTAGAGGGAATAGATAATTTTGGTATTTCCATAAATTATTCTATAGTATATATTAAAAATTAAACAAACTTTGAACAACATTTTCTGCTTTGGTATATATCATTGACGCAAAAGTTGTCTGTTGCGTCAAGATAACTTCAAGTTTCTCTTAGATTCTCCTACAATAGATAATATATATATATATATATATATATATACAAATAAATAAAACACGGTTCAACTAAAATGTATATTTGTGTGAACTATAAGAACTCATTTATTCTTCGTGTGTTCCAGTGTACTGATGCGTTATAATTTTTAGTTTTAATACGAATTTTGCGTTTTTCCACGTGAAATAAAATTAGGTAAAGTCGACTTTTCAGATAAAACGCATTTAACATACTAGGTAGTACTTAATTAGTTTTATTCTTTTAAAAATTAAATCAATGAAAATAATTATATCTACACATCAAACAATTAAGTTCATTATATTTATAACAAAATTATAGATAGGTACATAACTATATAAGGCATCGTTATATTATATTAAGTAAAAAAAGTTGGTATATATAATATATTATTAAGAGTAATGATGTAATATTACACCATATAATGTAAAAACTAAAAAGTAAGAAATAACCGAGTTATCTCGTGTCCTCTCATCTGCGTGAACTGACTTTTTTTTTAAAAAAAACTAGTTTTTTAATTTTATAATTTTGATTGGTTCCTGAAAGGTAATTTGGAACATTATAAATGGGACATTTAGAAGCCAACGGGCAATCATAGATATTGGTTATTTGACGACCGATAAGGGAGCGACCCTATATGGAGGTTTCAAATCTAGGCCTATGTCCCTGGTCACGACACCTCCACATTTAAATTTTCACTTCTTTGTGCTTATGGTATGAACGATAAAATTTGAGGTCCAAGCCAATACAAACGATCGCCCCTGGATATTTTTTGAAAATTAAAAGTGGGGATTCCGGAGTTATGGATCTGCTAAATATGAGGATATAGAGTAGTCTATATACAGTTAGAGTATATATTGATATTTATTTCAAAAAATGAATACAAACGATCGCCCACTGGTTTTTTTTTTTTTTTGAAACTAAAATTGGGAGTGCTGGCATATCCCCAGCAATCCCCTTTAAAACGCTTATAACTTTCTGGTGTTACTATTACAAACGATGCAATTTACGATGCAAATCGGTATAAACGTTCGCCCCTAGATATGTTTTGAAAATTCAAATTGGGGATGCCGGGGACATGGACCTCTAAAATCTGCGGGTTTCGGGTGGTCTGTATACAATTAGAGTATATATATATATTATTATTTTATTTCAAATAATGAATATAAAAATAATGAAATATCACATTTTATAGTACAGTGATACAACTGTAAAGGCCAGAAAATATTTTTCGTTGGAGTCCAAATATAAAAAGTATAACCATGATTAAGAAACAAATAGGGACTTTCTTACTAAGAATTTCTAACTTAAAACACCATTTTAGATGTATCTTGTTCAATAATTGAACCACATTGATCCTTTTCTGTGTGATTGTAAGATACTCATAATATATACTTTGTACCTATATTTTATATAAATGATAGATTGATTTTAGAAAAAAAAATAAATTAATTTTTATAAATATGACCTGTGCAAGGTATATTTGTATATTTTATGTTTGGAATCAAACGAGTATTCTGGTGGTTTTACAGTGATTATTATTTATTTATTTTATTTTTTAAACATTTTTTCAGTCGGAAGATTTGATTTAATCAATTCGGTCCCGTGGACATATTTTTAAGTAATACTTTGATCATTTTGTGAAATAAGAGAAGTTATTATTCGATAATTGCACACGGAAAAACTACCGATCGCGACCCCTCTCTATAAAAAACGAGTTATTTTCTCGTAATTCCAAAAAATAAATTGACCAATAAATATGTTAAAACGTACTATAAATCTGTAATAACATTTTAAAAATTAATTTTTTTTTTTTACTAATATAAAACTTAAACATATAATATGTATGTTACACGGAATGATGAAAATTACCGAAAAACAATACCATCATAATGGTAGTTTTATTCACTGTGTATTTAGTGATATTTGAAGGCATTAAAAATATAAATAAATATAAATTGCCTTCTTCAGTTGACTTTTATCCCAACCCATGGTGTACAGTGGGCTAAAATTATTCTTATTGAATAAATAAAATAAATAAAATATGAAACAAGTATTGACTATTATAGTTGTTATTTATTTAATAAGAGAATTAAGAAATAGGTACATCTATATTGCCCGGGAAAGAATTATAATTTTACAGTGTTAATATACAGTGTATAAAAGTCGTATGTACATTATAAAAATTAAAATCCAATTTTTAATGCAACATTTTTCACGTGAACCTAACAACAAATACGAAAATGATTTTTAATAAAAAAAAAAAAAAAACCTGTAAATCGTATTCACTACATTATAATACGTACAGTGTACATAATAAAATATTATGTATACAGCTGTTTATTCGATATTTATGTAATTTATTTGATTCGAAAAGTACGTTTGACGCACAAAAGTTATCGCGAATGTTTTTCGTCGTTTTACGGTATGCGTATATATATATATATATATATTATTATTACTATTGGTACGTTAATAATTCCGAATTTCGATTTTTATTTATTTATTTATTTTTTTTTGTATCCCCATCGATTACGTGATATTTATTTTGGGGTCGGTCGTAGGGGGAGTGTAGAAAAAAACCAAACGAAAGTGTAAATCAAAAAAATCCAATAAAATACCGAAAAAATAAGAATCGAACACACAATAATATTATTATGATATTATTGGTAGGTATACGTATTAATACCGACCGAGCGCGTGAAACAATTTTAGTGCGAGCACGTGTTCTCGCTAGACGTCGTTGCGGGCGTCCGGTGGCACGTATATACCCTCGGCGGGCGATGCCAATTAGCGGCCGCCCAGAGCACAGTTTGCTCGCGCGCGTTGTGGTCTACTCGAAAAGTAAGGAAAAAAAAAAGAAAAAAAAAACCTAAATAAAGTGAAAATTTTTTGGAAAAAATACATACAATACAGGAAAAGAAACGTTTTTCTGGAGATATTTTCCGCAGTGGTCGGTCGGAATGATGCGTTCGCGACCGTTGGTCCGGTTTCCGACGTTTCCCGTCGGAAAACAGTGAATTTTCTCGTATACAACGCATCTCGCCCTTATAGACACACGACATGTCGGCCGGATCGGTCGACCAGATCCGGCGTTGTTCGGCTCTCATCCCGTGATCGTGAGGAAATGCACTATCTGCTGCTACGGACTTCAAAACGATCATGTTGCAGTTAACCGCTCGCGCGTATTTGACAATCGTCGCCGCCGTCGTTTTTCCCGTTCCCAGTAAGTGAATATAGTATTAATTATTATGATTATTATTATTATTATTACACCTCAGAAATACATATATATATATATATATGTATATTTTATATGTATAGGACACTGTAATATGGTGTATTTGTTTGAAAAAAAAAAAACAAAAATATCAACTAAAATAGTTTGTTTTTAAACATATTCATATAGGTATATATTTTTATAAACATAATATTTATAATATACTATCCGATTCTTTCAAATATAATTAATGTAGATGCTTTCGGAGTACTTCTAGAATAAATTATTCGATTACCTATAGGTACTTACATAAAAAACGAGCGAGTTAATGAAAAAATGTAACTCGGATTAGTTTAAACTATTCTAGGTAGATACCAAAAGTCTTGGGTTAAAATAGTTAAATACCTAATAGAAATTTGGTTAAACTCGTCAAGTTTTAAGTTCAAATGGATAAATTGTATTTAGTTTATTTTTTAATAAAAAAAAAAAAAAAATTAGACTGAAAATAATCTACCCACCTATATTTACCATATATGTACAGTTATTTATTAGTTAAATACATTTTACATTTTTAAATACTAAATATTTAGGTAGGTACTCATTTATTTATGATAATAATTATACGTGTATTTAAAGTTTTCATTACTATTTACATTTAACTTTAACTAGTATGAATGTCCTAAACCTCTGCTATATAACTGAATATAAATACATAACGTTTTTTTTTCTCGATGTTTTACTTTTATATAAGTACATGTTATATATTTTATCCTAAATAGTTGGGAGAGAATAATATTTCATAATTTATACCATAATTTTATGGTAGTTTGATAAAACTTAATTTATTTCTGTTTTCTAATTTTGGGAAAAGAACTTCTAAAAAGTATCCATAGTTTTCTAAATACTTTTAATATAATTGAATTTGGAATACCATAAATATATTTAAATAATACTATGTTTAAAGTATCCAAATACTTTGAATAATATAAGACTTTATATAATATACAGACTCGATTGTATCTTGCAATTTAATCCAGAATTAATAAAACAAAACTCGTTTAAAACAGCATTATTTTTGGTCGTTTAAAATAGCTTTGAAAGAACATATGGTATAAAAAAAACTTTAAACTTTAAAACAATTTAATCATGTTAAAAAAAATAATTACTAAAAATGATCATGAATAATGAATCCCAAGATGTATTATAATATTCGATAAGAAGGATCATGTCAAACGATATGTGTGTGTGGTGTTCAGTTGAATTTAATTTGTTTTTAAATATAATTTATATTTTATTATATATACGAGTATAGGTATATTATTTATTTAGTATAATGAATAAAAAATTATACCTTAATTAAAAAAATCAAGTTAAATTATGGATTTACTGTGACTATGACTATTGGGTTGAAATATTAAGTATAAATAATAGTTAAAATTACTTATAAATTAAAACACACAAAATATAATTAGGATAATAATTAAGTATCAACGACGATATTTAAAAATGTCATTATAAGTGCAGGTACTTATAATATAATATACCTATTATATATATATATATTTTAAATTCTCTCCCAATCGCATAAGATTTTCCATTTACAAAAATAATGTAATTAAATTATTAGAAATATTAATAGATTAAGTTATATTTTTCAATTTTATTTATTTTTTGATAATTTTTATATGATCGATTGGTTTTTTTTAAAATTATATAACTACCTACGAACGTTTAAAAATATGTGACTTATACAAATTAAAAAGTAAGAAGTAAACGCATTTTGCACATCAGACAGAATACTCTTGGTAGGTGTATTGCATTTGAAAAACCATTACATTGGGAAGTCGATTCTGAGAGGAGACTGGTGTAAGTATGACTAGTTATAAATTTAGACATTGAGTATGTTTTAAAATTTCACCGTAATATCAAGTTTTACAATAGATAAAATATGACTGAGTGTGAACTTACCAATTATAATATGTTTTATAATATGCCATAGTATAATACTGTTATTTACAATAGATAAGCATAATAGATATCACTACATTACTGTCAACTATAGATTTAGTAGGTAGATATAGTTTGTTCTCGTGGTTATTATTATCGTTTTGTACTTGTCATTTTTTTCCGTATCGGTTTCTTATAATTAATACTTTTATCTGTATATTCATTTACTGCATTAACCCAATAATATTTAATTCGGTTTGCTCTACGTATTTATTATTTTTACATATATGCAGTGGTTAAAGTGAAGGGGATGGAGGGGGACGGCGTCCCCCTTCTTTGCTTAGTTTAAGTTTGGCGTCCCCTTTAGCTTAAATTCCAAGGGGACGGTTCAAATATCCATTTAATCATAAAAAATGTAATATATGTAATTTATTTACATATATTATTATTATGTATATAATATATTATATTATTTATAGTAATTTTATTACTTTTATAACATTATTAGGTATATTTTAAAATGACACATTATATTATATATTTTATATTATATCTACATAAATCAAAAATTAGTTGTTAAGGTGTATTATTATTATTATTAAAACTGAATTTGATTTTTTTCCTATAATGTTATACTTATATTTCTAAATGTTTAATTAAAAGTTGAGACTGAATTTGTTTTTTTGTACATAATATTCAAAAATTAAATAAAAAAAGTTTAAAAAATGGTATTTAGTTATAAATTGTATGTAAGATTTATATTATAGAAAAAACTATTTCAATTTTTCTTTGTTCTCCAGACATTCTCTCCTTGGCCAGAATATAGGTACCTAATTAATATGTGTATTTTAAAGTTATAACCACAGAGTATGTACATTACACATAATAGGTATATACATATACGTCCGTGATAAATTTTTACAAATTAGGTCAATAATAACATGGATTAAGAGTTAAATGTATATAAATATTTAAAATAATATTATGGTACTGGATCAGGCCAGTTTTTTTTTGCATTAGCTATAGTCCCCCCTGCAAATATATTCCACTTTAACCACTGAATACATTGTTGGAAAACTAAAAGATTAGTAGTGGTAGATCGACCAGAGATAAACCTGTGTTGTTCATCTATAATAATATTTTTAAATAAAGGGTAGATTATTTTTTGAACAATACTTTCAAATATTTTTGGAATTATAGATATAATAGTTATTGGACGATAATTATTTACCTGGATTTTATTTCCATTTTTAAAAATTGGTAATACACAACTAAATTTCCATTTATCAGGAAATATACTAGAGAGATTTATTAAATAGTAAATGTAAGGGAATAGCAAGAACAAATTTACATTGAGAGAAGAATATATTAGATATTTTATCAGGACCAGGACAAGTTTTGTAAGAGATATTATTAAGTTCAGTGAAAACATCATATAATGTAATTACACAAGAATTTAAGTCCACAAATAGTGAATTACTTTGATTAGTTAAGTTTCCCTGAATAGAAGATAAATTATTTGATTTAATATAAATACTAGAGAATTAATGCGCAAAACAATCAGCAATTTGATTGCTATTAGAATATTCATTATTATCATAATACATAATTGATGGCAAAGATGAGTTAAGGTGTTTGCTGTTTATAAATTTCAAAAATAGTTTCGGATATCTGTTAATAGAATTTTGGGTTTTGTTAATAAAAAATGTATAATCTAATTTACTTTGAATTTTTCATTGTGCATGTAGATTTGAGAAAGTATTATAATTTGTGGAGGTAGGTGTTTGTTTAAATATTTTGTGTGCTATTTTTTCTTAAAAATGAGTTGTTTTAATTAATTTCTAAACCACATAGGATGGTTAGGGGTGTATAAATATTGTTTAGAGTAATTGGAATTAATAACATTAAAAATACAGCCATAGAAAACAGAAACAGCTTCATTCGTGTTTAATGTATGAAATAGTTAATTTCAATTAATAGAATCTAAACAGGACCTTATTAAGTTATAATCACAACTTTTAAAATTATATATTTCTTCATTATAAGACAATTTATTATAGGATACAATTGGTAGTACAATTTTTAAAGCAGGATGATAAAGAGAGTCTATTGGTATTAGAGAATTTTTTTCATGAGAAACATTAGTATTAAATATATTAGAAAACACAAGGTCTAAAAGTGAACCTAAGTAATTAACTATAGCGTTAAACTGATGTAAATTCGTATGTGATATAATAGATTAGATATTTGATTCAAAATGCTAATGATCTGTAATATTGGAACAACAGCATTATGGACTGATGTCCATTAAATGTTAAATATTAAATAAATCTTAGGAAGATTATAGTCGCCTACAATTATACATTTTGATTTTAAATTATTTTGCATAACATTTTCTACAACATTAAAATGTTCATTATATACATCAAAATCAGAACTAGGAGAAATATACACAGATCCATCAATTAAAAAAAAGACTTAAAATTAATTTTTACAAATACTTGTTCAATTAAATTATTCTTTATGATGAAACGGCGGCAGGAAAACTTGTTGTTGACTGCGATAAGCACTCCATCACCACGAATATTAACATCGCGTACAGTGTACCTATGGCAACGAAAAATTGAATATTGCATTCCGAGACTAAGTTCCACATCATGGACATTGTTTGTGATAGCCAGGTTTCAGATAAGGTTATAATGTCGTAATTGGAAATTGAAACGTTATGGTGAAATAAATCTAATTTTGTACCTATTTATACTACGAACATTCTGATAATATATGGATAAGCTGTCTAAAGTTGAATATTTTGTTGATCGTTTTTTGAAATGATTGCCAAGTTGTTGACATATTTAATAAATAAATCAGTTTCACCAGCTTCTCTACGAGACTTAAGGTCAGATATGATTTCTTTGAAATAGTTACGCTGCTGTAATGTTTTGTCTGCTGATGTACGAATGTCTTTAAAATTAGTAGCGCTTAAAAGTTTTCTTTTAAGTTTTAGAATTTCAATAACATCAGGTGATGTAGGTAGTGTGATACGTAAAGGTCGAGGTTTATTCGAAACATTTCCTAGACAACATAATGAGACTGGTTTAATAGACGTACCTACCCATAGTATTAAATATTTCACTGACAATTCCAGAGTCATTTTGGTTTGATAAAGAAACAGTTTGTTCAGGAATATTAAAAATAATAATGTTACAAGATCTAGATTTGCGATCCATTAATTCTGAGTATAATTTTACAGAATGATAAGAAGGAGCATTAACCTTATATTGTTCAAGATCCTTTATTTTAAATTCTAGCTGTTCTATTTTTGTATTCAATGATTTATTTTCATTTATTACTTCAATAAGTTTCGTAGATAATATATCAAGTTTGGAGTCAATAGAACAATATTTTTTTTCTTGAGCCTTTATTGTTTCTCGACAAGAATTGAGAGAGGCTATCATTTTATTCTGTGCATTTTTCATTTCATTTATAGTTTCCGTGAGTTTATTTAGCTGATCAGTAATGATATTAGTGTTATTGGTTTTCGTAGTAGTTTTCGGAGAATTTGACATATCACAATAGTTAGGAAATGACGTTATAAATAAAACGATACGAACAATCGACACAACCGGTTCAGACGAGCGAACGAGGAGAACTCATGTTTCATGTCAAATGAAAATTGTTTGTATTATTGCTTGAATAATATTACAATTATTGAAGATCTATAATAGGTAAATAAAAGATAATAATTTAGGGGTGCTTTTTTTGAAATTTAATTATTTAACTTTTTTCTCATAAAAAAGGGGGCCCCTAAACATAACTGGCTTCTCCCATTTACAAATTCTGTCTACTCTACTGATAATACGGACCTTGTAGTTATTACTCAGTTTAAAAATTATAACCTATTAATTATTATTACTTAATATTTGATATTTGGGATTTTTCCTAGCTCAGAACAATATAATTTATTCTGCTGAGTACTATTCGGAAAATTTTTTAAATCGGCATATTGGTAAGTCGTTGCCCTAGTCTAACAAAAACTAAAATGACGCTACTGATCTCAACATAATCTGTATTCTGCGTTTATAAAATATTTTTAGGCTTTTGTACGTTGTAAATAATTTTGTAAATGTTGTTATAATAATTGGTAAATCTGGGTTTTTTTAAATTTCAACGTATATTGAACTACAACTGGAGAATATGATATTAGAAATGTTAATGTTCACGCCGTTAATATGTATATGTTTAATGTTTTATATGAGGTTGAATTATATGCGGTATATCCATGATAATAATAATTGTAAATTAGTCTGTTTATACCGTTCATATGTATATGTTTAATATTTTATGTTATCATTCGAGTGGCCAGTTGCATAAACACATTGTTATCACTGTTTTTCGTGGTGAATGTCGTCGACACGGGCTGGAGGTGTGTGATTATTTTTCTATTCGTGGACTCGCACGTGGTCCGATATTCATTTTTCGTTTTTTTTGTTGTCTGCAGTTGGGTAGACCACGTTTGTTCTTATTTTTGTTGTTATGTGATTCTAATTTGGGGTTGCTAAATTAGCTGTTAAACGTGGTTTCGTGTACCTTCTCGTCTTGTGAGTGCTGCAGATTGTCTTCATAATTTTTTTTTTGTTCATTGTGTTCAGCATAGTGTGATTAACGTTGTCCCTGTATGTGTGCAGGAGCACTCCTGTGTTGTTTTTTGCATTTAAATAATTATAATTACGGATCCCGGCATCACATTACAACATAACCGCACAGGGTAAGTGGTGCACCACACACCACCTGGTCCAGCCGATGGGCTGATTATTATCTTACTTTTATTATTAATATTATATATTTAAGTGCTAGCTTGGTCACTATTGTTGTATTTTACTATTATTTTATAAACTTGAAAGCCAGATTGGGCACTGTTATTAAATCATTATTAAATTATAAATTGTTACCATTTTATTTTTGGGTGATATATATTTGTTGTGCCAACTAGATAAATTATTATACATTTTATTTTACATTTATTTTTATATTATGAATACTGTGATACATTTCTAGTCTATATTATACAATCCACATTATCAAACCAATTACATTATTTTTTTGTCTTAATTATACTCAAACCTATCGTGACGTCAGAGACTGTCTTTAAATATTAAGAGTATTCCATGAATTCACATTTGTTTGGTCCTACGGGCCGGATGTATCACATTATTGTAATAGTGTTAATAACACAGCATAATATTGTTATTTATATTTTTAATTGTGAAATAAGCATTACAGTGCAATTACTTCTGTAAACAGGTTTCGTTTAATAAATTAATTTCAGTTATTCATCATACCAATCATGACAGCTAATTCATCAAATCAATTATTAAAGTTAGTCAATAGGAAATTAAAAACTTTGTATGCACAGCTGGAAGCAAGAAGGGCGTTGTCTAGCAAATATCACCATGAGATTAACAACATTAATTAAGTGCTTGTGCGCCTTTAAGAATTATATAGTATGTCAGGAACATTTGAAAAGCTCTAAGCTTAGATTGAAGTGTTTGTTGAGCTGGATGACGATTTACGAATAAAGGAACGAACAACGTTCAAAGAACAACCATGTGACATTAAAGTCGGTTTTGATGCAAATCATTGATCAAGAAGGCAAAGCTGCAATTGATGTTACTAGTCTATCATGTAGTAGTTTAATGAATCATTTACAATCTAATGTAATGAAGCTACCACCGATTGAAACTACAAAATTCAATGGTGATTGGCAACAATGGACTGTATTCATTGATACATTTAATGCTATGTTCCATAATAATATCAATTTAGCTCCTGTTCAACGATTTTATTATTTGAGGTCGTACTTAGAAGGCCAAACAGCTGACTTAGTTCAATCAATTCCAACTACAGGAGAAAATTATTTATAAGCTTATAACACCTTGATAAATAGGTATGAAAATAAAAGTGTCATCATTCAAGCTCATGTCAGAACATTGTTTGAAACGCCTAAAATAAATACAGCATCAGCTTCAGAGCTTCAAAGTCTTCGTCATCACATCACATCCAACCTCAACGCTCTCAAGAATCTTAACCATCCAGTTAAGTATTGAGATACTTGGTTAGTGACTTTAACTTGTAGCCGCTTGGATAGTGTTACTGTAGGTGAATGGCATCTCAAGTACACCAAAAAGGAATTATCCACATTTGAAATGATAGAAAAGTTTTTGTTCAATCGGATATTAGCTTATGAAGCGGGAGAAGTAAATGTAGCACTGAATAAAAAGCATGCAGTCAAATCAGTTAACGGAAAATCACAAGAAAGAAAGGTTTTATTGATAAAGCAGCCTGGCTAACACATTAGTCAAAATTGTGTTCTCTGTGGTCAGTCTCATAAATTATATCAGTGTGCAACATTTAATGGTTTAAAGATTTCTGAACCCAGAGAAGTTGTTGTGAAACATAAATTGTGCTTTCTTTACTTAAATAGTAACCATCAAGCTCGCCAATGTAAGTTTACGGATTGTCCAAAATGTGGTAAACAGCATAATTCTAAACTGAATCTACATGGTATTTCAGATGAAGCTGAAATTAAAAACGGTTCTACTTCCATTCAAGAGGTCACTTGTGCAATAAATTCAAATTTGCACTCATTACACATATCTGGAAATCGGGCATTGCTAGCTATAGTGGTTGTCCATTTGTATGATAATACAGGTCAGGTTCGGGCTTTTAGAGCACTACTCGATTTAGAATTAGAAGCCAATTTTATCACTAATGAGTGTGCACAAAGTCTTGGAATATTAAGAACAAGTGGTTATCTAACAATTGTAGGAATGTTATTCATGTATCAATAATTTTCGTCATTTATTTATGTATTATAGATGAAAGAAAAAACCTATGAATATTTAAGCTTTAAACATTAATAATTAATTTTAAGAATGAAATATTTTTTTCGTCATTTTCTTCTGACTAGCCTAAGTTAATAAATCATACAGCAATTCAACTAATTTTTTATAATAATTTGTAATAATAAAAATGTATATTCTTTAAATAAATACTATAATTATTTTATAAACCACTGTCTGCAAGTTCCTTATAATATTTTCATGTTAGAGCTCTTCACGGTCATACTTGGTCAGGAGCATTAAGGTATCTATTTAGGATGGAAGAAATAAAATTATGTTAAGCATCAAGGGGTCTGTATGATAGAGTTGGATTATTTGTGGAAACACGCACAATGGAATAGTCTTGTTGAGGGTATTCAATTTTGACAATCTTTGAGATGTATAAAAGAAAATTGTTTTGAACACGTTCAAGCCGTTGTTCATTCTTAGCCAGGTGAGGCCGCCAGACTAATACTCCATATTCTAAAATATATCGCACTAAACTAAAGTTGAACATACGAAAATATATTTAAGAGGATGTTAGCACGAAACAAAACATATATAACGCTCAAGAGATAGCGTTGCACTCTGTATCAGCGGCGGCGACACCTCACTACCCTACTCACCGCCGTGACCTACTCTTGGTATTCAACAATAATGTTTCGGGGACCATCGTAATTGTCGTATCATTCTAATCTAATACCCGTATGCATGGTCGTTTAAGTGTTACTTAAAACCAATTTAAGTGTCACCTAAGCACAGTTCCGTAAAAATGCGTTGTATTGTTACTTTTAAGGATGTACTGTTACTTAAGGTTTCCCTAAAAATTAAGTAATGGTTAGACCACACTTAGCGTGCCCGTAAACTCTGATTATAGTTAATAATTTATCATTGTACCTACATAGTGTATAAGTAATACACTAAAACACTAATTACATAGCAAAATAAATGATTTATTTGAGTTCATTGAATTTATGCGATTTGCTGATGTTGAACCCACACCTAGAAGGTAGGAACATCAGGGATCTGGATAATCCAACTGAATTGTTTTGTCTTCTCCAGTTTTTCAAAAGATACAGGTATTTATACTTCTATAAATACTTTACATGGTATTAATTATAGAGGTGGAGCGTACTGTTCGAAGTTCGAAAAGTTGAACCGAATTTTAAGATTTTGGTTCGGGTTCGAAAGTCAAACTTAAGTAGTAAAAAGTCAAATCGATGTTTTTTTGAACATCGAACTTTTTGTCGTAATTGATAACCTTTTTTTAGATTATTTAAGTTGTCAATTGGCAAATTTTGCAAAAAAAAAATTGAAATAGTGTTAAAGAAACTAATGTTTGTTCGACATCAAAACTTAAAAGTTCGGTTCAACATCTAAATATTAAGATTAACTCCTCTAATTAATTATATTATGAAATCAAATTTTATCTGCATACAAGTGTACCTATATTGAACAAAAAATTTAATGAAAAAGTTTCAACTATATTTTTCTAAATAAGATATTTTTTTCTAAACCAATGATTTTATAAGTAATAACTATTATATTTTATATTTTCATTTTTGAAATATGTATATTTTTTTATGTTTTTATATTTTTAAAATGTAATCTAAAATGCAAATCATTTTATTGCATAGGTTATATATATTTTTTTTAATAGGAAGTTAGAAAGCGTGTTTCCACCTTCCACTAGGTGTATAATTTTTTTTTTTAGTTATCGTTATTAGCCATTTATTCAGTTTTTAAAACATTCATAAACTGAATAAGTAAATTTTAAATAATAGTTATACATAATATAATAAAAGTAATAATAACTTATCATGTTCTCATATACGATCCTCTCATAGTGATCATGACGTCAATGTTATATTGCGAAGTGTAAATCAATGTGATATACGTAAATATATTTTATTTTCTTTCTCATAGCTTTGACCCAAAACAAATTGATATAAAAGAATAATATTTTAAAAATATACTCAATTCAGAATAGCATCGGCCGCTGATGATCAGTATTATTATTATTATTATTAATTTATACGGGCGTCGTAATATCAATAAATATTCAATATTGTCGGGAACGTCGCTACGCTTGCTTGCTTTGCATGGATGACGACCATTTACACAGTCTTAAACTATTCCAGGCGGTAGTCTTTACTAGTGTGTGATATTGCCGGATTTGAGTTTTTTTAGGTGACGTGTTTTGGTTGGTTGATATCGAGTTGTTATATGACGTGCTCTTGTTGGTTGATATCGAGTTATTATATGACGTGTTCTGGTTGGTTGGTATCAAGGTAGTTAGGCAGTTAATGTTGTTGCCCAGGTGAGAGGTCTCGGTAGGATTTTGTTTGCCTGTTTTGCGCTTGATGATTGACCGTGGCCTAGGTGGCGGTAGTTTGAGATTTGGTTTTTGTAGAATAGGGCGCGTGCCTGTCCTCTGATGGTTTCTTTAATTGTTTTAGAAGATGTCTATCTCAGAATTACTTCATTCCTGACGTAAAGTGGCATGCACGTTACCAACCGGATGCTCCTGGTTTGGGTCGCTTCTATTTTTCTCCATTGACTTGGTTGTAAGAATGGAGTCCATGCGGCGCCGGCGTTGGTTATGATAGGATTGACGTACAGTTTAAGGATGTTTATGCGGGTTCTTTGTGGAACAGGGCTTTTCCTGCTTAGGATTGGGTAGAGCATGCCTCGTACCATTGTGGTCTTTTTGACGATGTTTCCGACGTGTTTTCCGAAGGATAAGTAACGACCGATGGTGACGCTTAGATGTTTGATGTAGTTTGACCAGGGTATTTGAATGTTGTTTATGCTAATTTTCCTGACGTTTGGTGTCTTCTTCGTGCTAAAGAGGACGGTTACGGTTTTGGAAGCGTTAATATGCAGTCTCCACTTTGCGAACCATTGGGTCACAAGATTGAGTTGCCTTTGGAGTTGAATTATTGCGATGTTGGCGTTCCTATTGTGAGTATAACACATCGTGTCATCCGCTAATAGGGAAATTTCGGCCTTTAAGTCTGTTGGCATGTCGTTTGTGTAGATTTTGTGTAGATGAGATACAATGTTGGTGCGAGACAAGAGCCCTGGGGGACCCCCGCGCTAATTGTACGAGTGGTCGAAAATTTGTCTTCAACTCTGACGGAGAAGGTGCGGTTTGGGAGATAGCATTCGATGATTTGGACTAGATGAGTGGGAATTCCTATTAAATGCATTTTGTGGATAAGGCCCGGGTGCCAAACCCAGTCGAAAGCTTTTTCTACATCTAAGAATGCTGAGGCTGTGTGTTCACGGTCGTTCAAGTGTAAACTGATTTTATCGATAAAGCTTACCAGTTGTTGGGTGGTGGAATGTTCGCTGCGAAATCCGGATTGTTCAGGCCTGATGCGGTTGACTAAGTTTTTATGGAGTTCTGCTAGCATGATTTTTTCGTAGACTTTGGATATTGAAGATAGTAGAGCTATGGGTCTGTGATTAGTGGGGAGCTTGTGGTTTTTTCCGGTTTTGAGGATAGTAACGATGACGGCTTTTTACAGACTGCTAGGAAGTAGCAGTTGCGTAGGCATCAATTTATAATTTTTCTGAGTGTGAAGATCATACTTTTGGGGAGAAATTTTAGAGCTGTGTTGGTAATTGTATCCTCGCCGGAGGCTTTTTCCTTTGGGAGTTTCACGATTATGTTCTGTATATTTCCTGGAGAGGTGAAGATTTTGTGAGACTTGGTATTTGAAGATTTGATCTTGTGAACGGTTTCAGTGACCTCGGGAAGATCTGGGCCGGGGTTTGGTTTGAATTGGTTTTGTAGCGAGTCAGCGAACAACTCGGCTTTTTCATTAGCTGGATATACAAGACCGGATGGGCCTACGAGAGGATGCGTTGCTGGCCTTTTGTTCAGCAAACTTTTATTTAGTTTATAACTGGAGTTTTCTTTTGTACTAAGAGAGAAAAGAAACTCGTCCCATTCGTCTTGTTTATGTGTTTCTAGTATTAGCCGGATGTGTGCTATCTTGGAGTTTAGTTTCTTTTTAAGTGAAGGATCGCGGGAAAGTTGCCACTCGCGGCGAAGGTGGTTTTTCTCCTGTATTTCCGACAGAATGTAGGCTGAAGTGTCGTCGGTAAATCGATTTTTGGGTCTGGTGTGGGTACACGATTCAATTGCCGATTTAATGCTGTTTGTAAATGATATGATCGCCAAGTCGATGTCCAAATTTGTAGTTATATTCGGGTTTAATATCGTGTTTTGTGTATGTAGGATTTCTGTAAATTTGTCCCAGTTGATAAGTCTGTTCGTTACTGGTGGAGAAGTTGTTAATGGAGTGCAGTGGAGATCGAGTATTACCGGATTGTGGTCAGAAGAGAGGGCGTTTAGGTTTGTTACTTCGGGAAGCATCGGAACTCTAACAAGTCCGATGTCTAGGATATAGACATAGGCTTATAGTATTTGCAGTAGGGATAATAGGTTGGAGTTGTAGGAGCAAGAACTGCGTAGTCACTGCGTTGGACGTGTTTGTAGAGGGTAATACCGGCTGTGTTGGACGATTGACTGTGCCATAACGGGTGTTTTGCATTTAGGTCACCAGCAGCTACCGCCCAATCGGAGCTGCCCGTTAGTATGTCGATGTCTTGGGGGTTGAGGACAGCGTTTGGTAGCTTGTAAACTGCTGAGATTAGGAATTCGGTATTGTTGGTAGCATTAATTTTGATTGAACTTGACTGGAGTTTAGTGGGAAGAGTTACTGGTTGATGAATGACACGGTGGTGGACGAGAACGGCCGTACCACCGTGGAACAGTGAGCCCCTGATAGGTGGTAGGTCGGTTTTATGTGTAATAGTTTTTTAATTTGAGTGTTGACGAAGGTTTCAGATGTGTTTCACTTAGAAGAATAATATCTATTTTTAGATTGGATGCAAGTGCGTGTAGTTTATTGGTTTTTTTGGTAATGCCGTTTAAGTTCCAATGGAGTATTTTAAGGTTATTCATTATTAGTTAATAAGTTTAAGAATGAGTTTATTATAAGTGTAATTATGGATTTAGAGTCGTTGGTAGTAGTAATCGTGCCTTGAGGAAGTTGGTTGAGATGTTAACAATTTTATCGGTGCTTAAATGTGAAGATTTACCTTTAACTGCTGAAGCGTAGTCTGATTTTTGTGGTGACTGGGTTGGTAGAGTTTGGGCAGAAGTCGTTGGAACTGAGGTTACAATCGGCTGAGAGTTGTTTGCTGGTGGTTTTGAAGCTGTCTCTGATTTCATATTAGCTGTATAGATATAATACGGACAACCACGGTAGTTTGCCGTGTGAGCGTAGCCACAGTTTACGCAAGTTGTGTTCTGATCGAGTATTTTTGTGCAAGCGCTTATCACGTGGTAGCCCACCCAATTTACGTAGCGCGGAGCAAAACCGCAGTTTTGGGACCCGTGTCCAAAGCGCTGGCACACATGACATTGGGACAAGCCCGTTTTCCTGAAGGATTCGATGGATACTTTCAGGTAGAAGAGGTCAGTTATTTCGAAGATTTCTTTAGCTTGGGGGCATGAGAGAATGACCAGGCATATGAGCATTGGATTGTTTTCAGAATCAAAACGTTTTATCATTTTAACTGAAAAGTTGAGAGACTCAAGTTCCGATTTAAATTTGTCGGAAGTAATATAGGTAAAGATTCCTTTTATGACAATCTTTAGTTGTCGGTCTGCAGCTGGTGTGTGGGTATGAAAATCTATTTATAAATATAATAAAATGTATTCCCCATAAGTGAGTTTTGAATAGATCGGAATTGGTCTGTGCTTAGGATTTTCAGGATGATTTTGCCATCGGATGAGGCTTTTGCGTTGAGACCCTCGGAAGAGACGTTTGGGTTTGAAAATTAGTGAGGTGGCAGTACGCCACAGCGCAGTTGGGATGAATATAGCGCCAGGACTCGGACCGATTCTCTTCGGGTTTCTCGTCATTGAGGCTTTGGGAAGGGGGAGCCGGATTCCCGTAGTTTCTAAGGGAAGATTTTGGCCAGAGGCTCCTAGTATGGGGGGTTGTGGTGGGAACGTATTGGGTATGAACCGCGTTAGTCTCCCCGTGGTGGATCTAGCAACGGCGTCGCGCGTATACTCACAAAGGCCAGGGGCCAGCTGAGGTAAATGAAGATCGTATGAAGTACGGAGTTGAACAGTTGCACGGTAAGACAACGCTGGTCGGCGACACTGAAAGGAATCGTCGATGCGCTATCCCTTTTGTACAATTTATACGACTACAACACGATAAGAAAACTCGCCACTAGTTGGTGGCACGAGGCGGGCTATAAAAAACTAATTACATACAATTTTATTGAAAATATTGCTTTCGCATTTTACATTTTTATCAAATTACAAATATCTTAGAAACATGATACAAAAAACAAATGATAAAAAACAAAATAGTACCGTACAGAGCCGTTTTTCGATACATGATTAATGTTTTAAGGATCGTTTTAAAGAACTCCTTCTCCACTTTCTTAATAAATTCCACCATTTCCTATTTTTCATCATCTTATGAAGAGTATTTAAGAAAGCAATTTTATATAAACTTTAGTATCATTTTGGTAAAAAAATTGACACAAAATTAATCTCTAAATTAATTCAGTTTTATTTTTAATTTCACTAACATATTTAATTTTAAATAATTGACCAAATTAGATTTCGATAAATTGTGTTTTTGAAGCACTGTCTAAACATTAATATATTTAATATAAAAATTGTATAAATCATTTTTAGTTTAATGCAGTTGATTATGAATTCTCCTGAAAATATACTAATTTAATCAATATGTATAACACGCCCGGTTCATTGAAGTGATTATTTTGTGCTAGAGATACAATAATATTTTATAATATACAATTAAACTTATATTTATTATAATTTTTAAGAATAAAATGTATTTATTAAAATAATTCATCAGTTTAAAAAAAAAACCATGAAATTGTGTCATTGGAATCATAATTGCATCATAATTACTCCTGAATGGAAAAACGTAGGTATTAATTTTATTATTATTTTAGCAGAAGTATATTTTAAATATTTATTAACAGAAAATATTGTAATATAATATCTTCATACTAATTAATAATATATATACGTAATTTTGTCCCATTATTTATTATCAGTTTACAATGTCGTCCAATGAATTATATTATATATTATCTATCCGATATCATACAATGATTAGTAAAAAACGAGGACCGATCGCCCAACCTGAAAATCAATTGTCACGTATAGAGGATAAATATGTTCTCTGGATATTAATGTTTTCTATTAATAAAATAAAGAATTCTCCTTAACACAACCGTAAAAATAAGCGTATTAACAAAGCACCTGCGCATACACAATTGTAATTATATTATTTTATATAAAAAATCTACTGTACTATTAATATCAGTAATTAGTAATCATAATCACAAAAAGTGACTATCGACTGATACAATAACTATATCTAACATTATACCGAATGTACAGCTAATTATCCATACATATATACATTATATATACTATCAATAATATAACAATCAATTGTGTGTGTATCACAACATCCAAAAATGAAATGTGTCAACATAACTTTTGTCCCATTCTAATAGATGTATAAGATGTTCCTAATCTACAGTATGTATCATATTAACTATACTAATTCTACTGAGTGTCTTGTTTAATATCAACACTTCTCCAAACAATACACCTTTACAGGTTTTATATGTCTAGATGTCTAATCCCTAACATTTCCCAAAGTTCCTGAAATCTAGTCCGAGGTGTTGGCTTAGTCAAGATGTCAGCTAACTGCTTTTTGCTGGTCACATACTTCAATGAAAACATCCCTTCATTGAACTTATCACGAATGTAATGATATTGAACATCGATATGCTTAGTTCGTTTATGGTATTCTAATGCCAACAGGTCTAAAGGGGGGAGATTTGCTATAATCTGTGCGGCTTCAAAAGACACTGCAATAAAGCGAAGCTACCCTAAGAGCGGATCTTCTTTGGACTCGTATTAGATAACGTATTCCAGTGCTGTTCGGTCGGTTGGCCCAAATAGGAGCTCCGTACAGTAGAAGTGATTGGGCAACACTACCTTTTCTACTCTTTTAATTACTCCTTTTTCTGGGAGTGGCTGTGCTTACGTTTGGAAGGATCCTACCTATCTTTTGCAAGGCATTGCTTGCTTTAGCTTCAGATGCTCGGGCATGGTAGGTGAAGTTAAGTTTTCGATCGAGAACAAACCCTAGGTACTTGATGCATTCAGAGGCAACGACGGATGCTCCGTTGACGGTTATGGTCATGTCATTGGGTGTTCTTACGTTAGTAAAGACGATGGCTTCTGATTTGTGGGCAGCTAGATTGAGGCCGACCGTAGAGATCCAAGCGCTGCCGCGGAACACCGCATCAGACAGAATAGCCTCCAGTTCATCCTAGAATAATCATCCTTGAAAATAACAAAGTATCGTTTACCTCCAAGAAAATTTTCTTCCATGGGTCCATAAACATCACTGTGAATTATCCAACCGGGTTTTGCTGTTTTTTGTGCTGCTCTGTGTGAATGGCTCTCCGTGTTGTTTACCATAAAGCTTCACAGAAAATTTTTTTTTTCGTTTTATCGAGTTATTATTTTTTTAACAACTGATATTGAAGAAATACTTATTAATTTAGAAGAAAACGGTCAAATTACAGAAAGAGATTTAAAAAAAAAAATTATTACGTTTTATGATATATGTATAAAATATATAATGGATTGGACAGCATCAAACAAACATATACCAAAGTTAAATTCATTGCCATGGGTTTGTTTATCGGATAAAGATAAAGTAAATTGGTTAAATATAAAACCATCTGTAAAATTTATAAAATCGAAAATCAATATTTTTATAAATGAAGAAGAACTATTTGAACAATTTAAAAACTTTGAACAGCTTTTTAAAGAAAAATCTGATGATTGACATAGTACAAACTCCACCGAAGAAAAATGTTTGTCGATTTTCAAATCATTTAAGGAAAATAACATTGAGTTTTCGATGTTATTAAAACTAGTGGAATTTTCATTTGTATTACCTGGATCCAACGCTGCAGTGAAAAGAGTATTTTCTCTAATGAATAGCAGCTGGACAAAATCACGTAATAAATTAGGTCTCAATACTGTAGAAGCAACTTTAGTCATTAAAACAAATATGGAAAGTAAAAAGTGTAAAAAATTCTATGAAGACATTGTAAATAATAAAGATTTACTTATTGAAGTTCACAAAACTGCAATGTATTCAACGAAAAATTCCACAGTAAACACAGGTTTCTTTGTAATTTGAAATTCTTTTTTGTACACATTAGAGACAATTATGTCAACATTTATGTTGTTTTCATTACAGGAATCGAACAATTGTCATTTTCACATTTACTATATTGAATTAACGAAGGTACTTTATTCATCATTTTATCTATTTAATTAATCGATGCGGCAGTGCCACTTACATCAATAGATTTAAGACCACCTACAATAGTATTAACTCTACTTTTAAAATAAGTGCAAGTCTATTATGGTAAATTTGTTGTCTTGTTTTTTCTTTAATCATTTGTAAAGCTATATTAGAAGTAAAGTGATTAGAAGTAAAATGATGACATCCCAACTAAAAACTCTCTAAATGTTACACTATCAGCAGCTGATGTAGCCAATAGTGATAAAATTGAATCTACTAAGCAAGTATTAGTGACCACAAATTTCCCGAAGTCAGAAAATAAAATTGGTTTTGTATGTAGACTATTACCATTTTTTAATAAAAGTACAGGGGTTATATTTCTTTTGTTGTTAAGATCTAATAGTTCAAAACCGGACTGTAGAACTATATAAGATTTAGAAGAACAATTCATTTGAAAATCTTGACGCTTTTTGTTGTTTTAAATTTTTAATTTTTTCACTCTAGACAAATTATCAATTCTCTATAACCTTCCTGTGTACCAGGAATTTCAACTAAGCCACCAAAACATGAATAGATTTTCCTTATTCTAAACACTTATGCATACCAGTTGATAAATATCTATTTTGACATGCCACACATAATGAACTTCAAGTTTTACTCAGATTTTAACAGATTGTTAATTTGGCAAAATAAGAGTTTCACCTGAGATGTTGGCTTTTTTGTTTGTAGATGATCTATCCCAAATAATTTAACTAAAATTATCTGTTATGGTCAATTATTTCATTATTTTCATTAAATAATGTTCCATCACTATATTTTTTAAGCAAAACTCTGATGGTCAATCAATATAAAGTCACCATCATAGTTTTTGTAATTTTTCACTCATTTTTTTTTCATTATAATTTTTATTATTTGACATTATTTTTCAACTCCTTGTAATGTAAAATTGAAAATGTCGGTTCTTTTGGGTTTGTAACGGTTCTTTGAAAGTTTAATATATTTGAAACAGATATCATCTTTAAAAAGTATATATATTAACAATTAAAACGAAATAAAATTATTAGATGTGTTTAGTATTAAATTAATAGACGTACTGATTTAGTTTAGGCGTTGTTAAAATTTTGAGAAAAAAAATCTTATCAATGAAGAATTATCTGACTTGATAGATCAAAATTTTGGTAAAAATAATGATCTTATTACTAATTATTTGAAAAAAAATTGTGGTAAAACATTACCAAAAAAATACAGCATAGAGCTTAGGCGTTTTGCTATGACTCTACATTTTTATTCTTCTAAAGCCTATCGTTTTATATGTGAAGCATTCATCTATGTGTTACCGAGTCCAAGAACACTTGATAAGTGGAACTTGCATGTTAACGCTGAACCTGAGTTCACTAAAGAGGCGTTTGACACTCTTTCTTTGGTAGTTAAAAATTCATCAGCAATAATAATTGCTATCCAAACAATTTGTAATCCAACAAGGCATTTAGATATTAAATCAAAAACTAAAGGTTTGATTTTACAATTAAAATCTTTTGATTTTGTCATATATACCTAACATGACTATTCTCTATATACATATATTATGTTTTGTATGTACCAATGAAATAAGTAGTTTTTGCATGAAATAAATAAATGTATACTGTACAGTGTACAGCTGATTAATACGGTACATCAATAAAGTGAGAATATATAGAGAGGCCATACCGTATATATGTATGTATATTTATGTGAATCCGAGCAAAAGGTAGATAAAAAGAAGAACCAGATAAAAGAATAAAAATTCCCTAACTGTTAGTTTGTTGGTGAAATCATATATCATTAACACTTATCATTATTCAGCTGCACGTGCTATAGTATATAATATTTTTATTATTATTTAAGAATATATTTAAGAAGATAAACGCGGAAAGTGGTTATCTATTCTTGAAAATTGTGGTGTTGATATTACAAACCTAAAGGAAAGAAGTATTGTTTGTTCCGAACACTTCTCAATTGATTCCTTTATCAAATATAACAAAAAAAAAAAAAAATGTTAAAAGAACATGCTGTTCCATCTGTAGTGATTGATAGTATGAAATCAATATGTTAAATAAATAATTTAATTTAGTCACATTTTTCTCATTTTAATTATATTTGCAGGCAAAACTTGAAGCTGCAGAAGTCAGATTTATACCTGTTGTAGATAAAACAACTATTATCGATGGTGTTCAACCAAATGAATAATTGAATTTGAAATTTTAACCGATTTGTTGGTAAAAGGTTAATCAGATCATCTGAGTGAGGTGGATATTTTTATAAAACATATATCTTACAAATTAAACTAAGAAACCAAAACATATTGCTGTATATTTACTGTCTATATCATGTTAAGTCTAATAAAATAATTGATATTAATTAATATAAATTATTCATAAATATGTACTTATTTAAACACAAAACCAAACAACACATTTGATAAAAATGAGAAGGAAATCACAAAACAATTTTTATCAAAACTACAAGCTAAGCTATTAAAATTCACTTTGAAATCTTACATTTTAATTAAACTTAAATATATTTAATATTTATTCCACATAGCATATACAAAATTATTATCCAATAATATAAAATATGAATAACTACAGTCTACAGTATTATAAGCTAAAACAGTAAGCATAATTTATAAAACTAGCAAATTGAAACCAATTTATTTAAGTAAAATAGAGAGTGTCAAATATAGTAACTAATATGTTTTAATATGTACACAATAAATTTATTTATTTAACCAAGAACTTACCCTAGAACATTTTAAATTGTTTATATTTTGAAATTCCACCATCTATTTTTTTAAACACAATTTATAGTGGCCCAGTTGGAAAAGTATTAATATAGTATTAGTAAATTCACAATTTATACATAATACTCAAGTCAAATAATTGACCAAACAAAAAATAACACAGTTAAATAAATTAACAATTTTTTTAATTATAATTTTTAAAAATCATAATAGTTCATACCAGTTGATTCTGTTGCCATTAATAAAGTCTAATTTGTGAAACACAGGTAGTGGATCATCTGGATCAGCATTTTTTCTGCTGTATAAATAATACAAAATTTAACATTAATATAATTTATATTGTAATATAATATATTACAATACTTTATATTATAAACTATACTATTTTGATTTTTGACTTTTTAAATATTGGTTGTAGGTATATAATATTTATAGGTAATTGTCGAACTTAATATTAACTAGTTTTTTATTCCTTTTACTACTACTTCTCCAACAATACACCTTTACAGGTTTTATATATCTAGATGTCTAATCCCTAACATTTCCCGAATTTCCTGAAATCTTATCCGAGGTGTTGGCTTAGTCAAGATTTCAGCTAACTGCTTCTTGCTGGTCACATACTTCAATGAAAACATCCCTTCATTGAACTTATCACGAATGTAATGATATTGAACATCGATATGCTTAGTTCGTTTATGGTATTCTAATGCCAACAGGTCTAAAGGGGGGAGATTTGCTATAATCTGTGCGGCTTCAAAAGACACTGCAATAAAGCGAAGCTACCCTAAGAGCGGATCTTCTTTGGACTCGTATTAGATAACGTATTCCAGTGCTGTTCGGTCGGTTGGCCCAAATAGGAGCTCCGTACAGTAGAAGTGATTGGGCAACACTACCTTTTCTACTCTTTTAATTACTCCTTTTTCTGGGAGTGGCTGTGCTTACGTTTGGAAGGATCCTACCTATCTTTTGCAAGGCATTGCTTGCTTTAGCTTCAGATGCTCGGGCATGGTAGGTGAAGTTAAGTTTTCGATCGAGAACAAACCCTAGGTACTTGATGCATTCAGAGGCAACGACGGATGCTCCGTTGACGGTTATGGTCATGTCATTGGGTGTTCTTACGTTAGTAAAGACGATGGCTTCTGATTTGTGGGCAGCTAGATTGAGGCCGACCGTAGAGATCCAAGCGCTGCCGCGGAACACCGCATCAGACAGAATAGCCTCCAGTTCATCCTAGAATAATCATCCTTGAAAATAACAAAGTATCGTTTACCTCCAAGAAAATTTTCTTCCATGGGTCCATAAACATCACTGTGAATTATCCAACCGGGTTTTGCTGTTTTTTGTGCTGCTCTGTGTGAATGGCTCTCCGTGTTGTTTACCATAAAGCTTCACAGAAAATTTTTTTTTTCGTTTCCGTGAATGAAATTCTCATATGCTTTGAGTAGTTCCGAACATATTGAACATTCTGATGACTTCGTTTTTCATGCCACTGTTGTAATGTATAAACTTTTTCAGCAACTTGTTCAGTTTCTTGCTAAATCCTTGTTTTGATAATCATCGAAAACAATTTATTCTCTCGAACTCCAACAGCAACTGTACGATTTCCTCTTTTAAATGTATAACCATTTTTGTCTGTCATCATTTATATACCTTTATCAAGGCATGCTCCACAAGAAAACAAATTTACTTTTAGCTCGGGTACATGTAAAACATATGACAAATAATTGTCGACCCACTTTTTTCCTATTTTCGCTTGAACATTTATATCACCTTTACCAATAGCTATATGTTTGCCATCACCAATACGTACTGGTAATTGATTTTTGAATGACTCATAGTTACTGAACCACTCTCTTCTACTGGTCATGTGTTCATAATTTCTTCGGGGTCATTATAAAAAAAAATGATATATTATTTATCATTAAAAAATCGTATTTCAGCCTTTATTGTTAAAAAAAAAATGCCTCAATAAATTCCTGGAAGATATATTGATAAATTAAAATTTGTTTTTTATTTTAAAATCATACTTTCCCAAGTTTCACATTTTTACTAAAAAACTACCTATTCGTATCTTCTTGAAAATTGGATACTCTAAATAAAAAGTCCAGAAAAATGAAAATATAACATTTTAAAATACCATTTATAACAAATTTTTCATCAAAAATGTTCCTTAAAACTTTTACTCGATTTCTTTAACCCAAAAAAGTTGTATTAGAAAAAAATAAATATCATTGTAAAATAGGTCCGAATAATAAATAGAAAAATACAGCATTCGTCTTTATTTTATTTATGAAAAATATAAGAACAATATTATTTTAGACAAATTGAAAATTATAGAATAAGTATAATGTAATAATATTATATCAACATAGAAAAATAACAATGATCATCGTCCCAATGATT
>JAIPRL010000101.1:39901-114509 GCA_025469235.1 Pemphigus obesinymphae
TAAAAAAATAACTTATGTTCATTTTCATAAAAATTGATTAATTTTAACAGGGCCCTCAAAGGGGTTAAAGTTCGAAAAGAGTGCTTTTTTCGATTTTTTTTTTTGTAATTCACAATTACGGCCTAAAATATATATGATAGGTAAAAAACCAATAGAATAAGATAATTTTTTAATTAAATTTTCTATAAAAATTGTTACTGAAATAGGCGAGAAAACTTTAAACTATAATATATTAAGGTGTTGAAATTTAAAGTAGGTATTCACCATATAATTCGACTTTTTCAATTCAGTTTCCAATATTTCAATAAAGAGTCTAAATGGAGATTATATTTATTCGGAACGCACGATAGCAACGTATTTGAGTAAAATAATCTGAGGGAAGGTATCTATAAACATAAAACTGAAAATGATAACAAACCAGAATCTATTTAATTTTAAATTGTACAGATTACATTTGATCGTCTTACTTTAAATTATTTTACAAACATTTCAGTGACTTCGTGCATTTGATCAACTTACAACCAATAGTTACGCGTGAAATTTTCCTGCTCTCCTCATCGGTCTATCCTGTGGACTCCAAACTAATGCCAATATGTTACGAAATTATTGCAAACTATAATTTTCGAAAATTCCGCCGTTGTAACCATCTAACCGCTGACTATTAGAATGAAACGGTCCTTACATCTAAATCTAATTCATTTTACAAAATTGATTTTATTTATTTTCGAAATTTTTTTGGATGCAGATTATAAGATTGAAAACAGAAATTGCAAGTCATATAAAGTTCCACCTGTTTAAATACATGCATCAATTATTATTTACAATTTATACGTATATATTATAATCGTGAATATAAGTTCAATGAAAAAAATCCAGGAAAACACTTCGTACATCATGAATAGGATATAGGTGGAGGAAGATGGTCAATCGTTCCTTCGATCCTCGAACAGCATAATATATTATTATTATTATTATTTTAGATACGAAACCAATGAAAGTTTTTTTTTTCAAGCTAAGGGAAGCTATTGAAAAAATTTAAAAATACCATTGTTTCTACAAAATTATATACATATATATATATATATATATATATATATACAATATTATATTATACCAGTATGTTAAATTAGAAGTCTATTTATTTAAATTATAATTTGTGCAAACACTCTATAAATATTTAATACTTAAAACCATTGGTGAGCACGACCTGAGTTCTCGAGGTTTTATCCTGTTTTTATATATTATAACGGGTCAAGGTATCAGTGATGTTTTTTTTTTTTATCCTGCGAAAGGATTTTCAGGGTATCGCGTAGGACGTGGTGCGAGTTCGTTTATTGAGGGATTTTCGTCAGGGTTTATATATGTAGGACGTGTAGGGATCTTTACAGGGATCGTTTATATAGGCAAGTGGGCTCTGTAAAGGCTACACATGTATACATTTGAGCACACAAACGCAAGACGGATGATTCGTGTGTACTGTATATATATATATATATATATTGATTGGTCGTCTAAAGGTCGTTGGACACATTTCGGGAATTTTTTTTTTTTTCAAAATTTTCAAATGACTTATTATTATCGTTTACCGACCGCGTCGCAAAAAAGTTTCGCCCGCCGTACTATCATAAATTAACGATACGTTCCAAATTATCTCTCCGAAAAGTTTATATATACATATGAGTACATACGCACATGCACGTTTTCAAGAACGATTTATTATACACAACGAGCCCGTATAATTTACTATACAATCAAGTGAAATTAACGCTCGTGTATAATGTACATTCTCGTCAGTGCTCGAATCGGAAAGCAGAAGAAGGGGTACTCCTGGGCTTTCAACAAATGAGTGTTTCCCTCAAACGATGTAACTGTAAACTGTAAAATAAATTAGTAAGGGTGCACTCAAAATATTATAAAATAGTAGAGGAGCTCCGTCCGCCTACGCACTCCCCCTCAATTCGTGCACTGATTCTCGTGACAAAAATATATTCCTTTCGCGTATTCACCTGCCCAGTATTCGGAGTTAAATTATTTGAAGGAAAATAAAATGCATACGAGCTGCAGTATAAGTATACTATAACTTTTGAGATTCAATTTTTAATTTATTTACGATATATTAAAGATATAAGTTACCTATAGAGATAGAGATTGGTTTTAAAAATTAGTGGCGTCATTTCAGGTTTTACTAGACGGGGACCAAATTTTGATCGGTCTCTTTGTAAATAATAAAAGCTTATTCCTCTCCTATGGTTTTTGCTATATTTTACCTATCTTGTGTAAAATACATCCTTAAAAACGTAAATAAGCAAAAAAATTTAATTCATAAACATTTTTTTGTATTTTGCCAACAAAACTATACTTATATGTCGACTGACATTAATATTCCCATTTCCCAATACAATCGGCCCCGTTAAAACTTTAAAAATTAAAAAATGCTCACTTTGCCTCCAACCCAAATGACGCAACTGTTCAATATATCCAATAATTTATAAAATATTTTAATCATAGAGATTATCGAAACACTAGAAAAACACATATTTTATTTTGTTCATATTTTCATTTATATTTGTCCGATTTTATTTCTATAATTGTTTATTTATTGTAAGCCCATTGGTAGCTCAAGTACTGTAGATAATACATGATAATATTAACAAATTACAAACTACCGATATAATATAAATTTTAAATTTTAAATTTACAAATTTACAGAATAAGGTAAATTAACAAAATATAATAATATTAAAAGAAGAAGGAAAGATAGATCTGTATTGATTAAAATACAATGGAATATTGATGGAATTATTTTTTCTATATAGTTATAGTAAAGTGTATGAGCATAGAGAAGGTGAAGAAGTTGAAGAAACTCTGAAATAATTTCCGAAAGTAGTCAAGAGCATCAATTTTACGATAATAATAGTGAAACTTAAAGTTTAGATTTGCTTTTACACTTTTATTGACCAAAAATTCTGGATTAATATGGTTTTGGACAATGGAATAAGTTCCCATTTTTCAAAGGGGTTTCTTTTATGTACTTCTCGTTAGACAAAAGCAAACAGATATTTAATATCACCTAAGTCCTAATTCCTGGACAGATCTTCTGACAGTACCAGTTTTCTTGATTCATGGTTATTGTTTTTTTATTTTTTTTTCAAAATTATTCCTATTTTATTTTTTACCATATTTTTAATATTTTCCATTTCCAGTTACCATTAACATATTTATACTTTTTATCCAGAAAAACTTATATGGGAATATATAACAGTAGTAATATGTTTTAGGTCAGAAATAATAATAAAATCATTATAATAATAATTAATATATTTATTAAATATTTCATTGAACATTGCGTAAATATGTTTAAGGTGCATTTTTACGAATGATATTTCAAAATCGATTAGGCACAAAACAATAATATAATACTCATATTTTATATATAAAATTTGTTTGATATATACTTAATTTTTTTTAATGTTTAGAGGATGAATAAACCATATACGATAATAATATAATATTATAATATACGAGATGATGTTTTGATGTTAATATTTCTATAATATGATCGTGTGCGTGCACACAAAAAAATCGTAAAAATTAAAAATTTTACAACTGCCTTAAAGTCATTAAAAATCACTCCGGCAATTCCAATAGTTTCGTATATATATATGACCTTAAATAAGTGTATATGTTTGTGTGCAGGTACTCGTATGAGTATAGATTAATTAGCTGTTAGGGTAACCTTGAAAACCTTTATCTTTTGCAGAATGCATTTTAAGGACATTTTTCATAGGTAAGTACTTATACTAACTGGAAAACTTAATGTTGAAAATTACTTCAATTGTGTGTTGTATACAGAGTGTTTCAAAATGAATATCAAAAATGCATACACATACTCAGTGGGGTGACCCAATGATGAAAGTTTTGAAAAAAAATTTTTTACCATTAAAACCAAGTTTTGAAATTTTGATTCACAGTACTAACTTTGAGATAAATGTAAAAATAAATAAGCCATGATATATCCTATACAATTCTCATACAGAATCGATATGCCATATCATACCTATCATATCGATATACCATATATCATATCATATCTATACCTTTAAAACCGAAGTTTTTTATATTTTATTCATAATATATCGTCATAAATGTAAAAATAAAGACGATTTTCTCATACATATCGATATATCACATAATTTTTGCTCATTTCGTCTCTTTTTTATAACGTTTTAACGCTCAGTGTCACCTGATGTCGCCAAAAGTGATGTGACATATCGAGATTCATATGAGACATTTTCAGAAAATATAATGGAGTTTTTTTTTATTAATTATAATGAAATATGCATACAATTATTCCAATATTTTAAGAATGATAATAAAAAATCCAAGTATTTTCATTTAAAACCCGTGTTAATCAATCAGGTATATTAAACGTCAATAAATAAATTATACCACAATATTTTCTGCAATTTTCTTATATGAATCGATATGTCATAACATGTGTTTCGTTATGGCGACATCAGGCGACACTGAGCGTCAAAATGTTAAAAATGGGCTAAAATGATGAAAAATTATATGGCATATCAATTCCGTATGAGAATTTTATAGGAAATATTATATGGCGCATTTATTTTTACATTTATCTCAAAGTACTATGAATTAAAATATCAAAACTTTGTTTCAATGGTAGAAAATTTTTTTTCATTACTTTCGTCATTGGGTCACATTACTGAGTATGTTTATGAATTTTCGGTATTAATTTAGAAACACCCTGTATACAGCACACAATTGAAGTGATTTTCAACATTAAGTTTTCCAAATATCCAAATATCAACCTACGATAAATTTTCTTAAAATGCATTCTGCAAAAGATGTTGTAACGTTAACAGCTAATCTTTATTCATATAAATATCTATACACAAACATATATCACTTATTTATTAGTCCTTTATATACGAAACTATTGAGTATTACCGGTTTTAACGACTTTAAGGTAGTTTTACGATTTATTTGTGTGCAGCACACTATCATATTGTGCACATTCTAAATACAAAAAATAAATAAAATGAAAAAATTAATTTAGAAGATTTGAACAACAATTTTATGATTTTCATTCGTGTAAATAAATCAAATTTTCAATGGAAATTTACTTTTGGTTCTATCTCATTATCTTACTTGAAATA
Source organism: Pemphigus obesinymphae (assembly GCA_025469235.1). Taxonomy (NCBI): domain Eukaryota; kingdom Metazoa; phylum Arthropoda; class Insecta; order Hemiptera; family Aphididae; genus Pemphigus; species Pemphigus obesinymphae. Next base: position 45,082 of record JAIPRL010000101.1, read on the forward strand.
CCTATTAAAAGGTAAAAACGAGATTCATAGATCCATTAGTGAAGAATTTATAGTGAATTAAAAAATTTTATTGGTATCGTATATAAAATATTGTAGATTCAATTTCTATTGAAAACCTACCACAGTTCAATAAATTAACCATTAATTTTGTCATTTGTATTTTAATCTTTGTAAAATATTCAATTGATACTATTTTCTAAAATCACAAATTAAATAATTAATAAATATAAAAAATGGATTTAAGACGACATTGTTCCCACATTTGTTGCCTATCCATCTATTTAATGGGCTTTAAAGTAAAATTACAGTTTAAAAAAAAACCATCAAATGTAGCATATAAGTTAAAATTAGATTTAAAACACTCATTACCAATTTTAAAAAGGAGAATATTTTCTAGATAATGACGTAAATTTTTTTTTTTAATTTGTAAAATATGGTCTAATAAAAAAATTACAACCATTTTAATAAAAGGAAAACTTAAAACACTGTAACTTCTTTGGTAAATTATACTTTACAAAAAGCAAAGTATTTCTCTAAAATAATCTCTTTCAAAAATTGATAATAGATGTTTTAGGTCTAGCCTTAACGAAAACACTACACTCATTGGTTAACATAGGTAGTGGAATTTTGCTATATTGCCATTTTTAAGTGGTTTTGTATAGACAACTTTTAAGGTAAATGAAAATCCAACCATTTAAAAATAGTTAGTTATATTTTAAAAGAAAATTTAAAAATAGTCATAATAATATGTTAGTACCATTTTTTATTGTTGTGATATCACGATATTTGTTAAAAATCACGTTTACGCTCTATATCTACAACTTTTCTCTGTGTAATCACAGAGTCAACATTTTTTGGTATACGTGAGACATAATATTATAATTTATAGAATCGTGAATTCGTATTTTAATGAATTATTTTATAATATTTGAATAATTTACGGGAAGAAAAATATCGGAAAATAACATATAATCGGCTGTTGTATCGTTTGAATAGTGTTTTTACAGAGAATATATTATTATTCACATTATTATTTAATATATATATTAAATTTTATAAAACAATAAAGAGAACTTTTTATTTTTTTTTTTATTGAATGGGTCTGTAATTTTTACAAAACGAAAACTACTTCGATTAAATATTCATACAATATAGTATATAATTATGAATACAGTTTAGCCTTTCGGCAAACACTGCATATTTCTATAATATATACTGAATAATTCATTAACGACATGGTTCTTTTCCTATTTGAATAATTTAATTATAAATCAATTCTATATACCCACACTAGTATATAACAGAATATAGTTATATAAAATATATAAAATTAATCATATTTCATATTATCATCTCAAATTCATTTTTGGACGTATAAAAACAGGTTATAAATCCAGCAAGTTTTGGGTACATTTTGTTATGTCAATATTATTTTTACGGTTTCAAGTAAGACGAAAAACTATCCCTATGGAATGTTATAAATACAATATAAATAAAATGGCTAATAATAATTTTAAATTCTAAACATAGTAAATGTATAATATGAGAACACTCGTTTTCTGGAAAATAAGAAAGTAATAACCCGGTCAAAATATTTACTTAATTAAATGAACAGTTTTACATCTTCTTATTTCTCAAACATTCACATATTATTAGGGGAGTCGAAGATAGTTCTTGGTAGCTACGGCAAGCAAAGCTACAAAATTATTTAACGGGTTTAGTAATTATAGCCGACTTGCATCAGAGACCAGACACCACCAGCAAGAAATATCTCGTTGGCTACCTCATTTGCTACCTGGGAGTCGAACTGAGGATTTCGTGTGCGGAAATACACATTTCGACCATTTGTCCACACCGACCTAAATATTTTTAAAATAAAATTCAAGAATTTTTGCACAATGAAAATTTAAAACATGGAAAAATTATTTCATTGGAAATAATTATATATTAAATAAAATATAAGAGTAATAGAATCTTGGACACGTCTTGAATGGAATGTTAAAAATTAAAAATAATGACAGGATGAAGTATGTGAACAGTATCGTAACAGTATGAAAATCACAATCGTTGGTGTTATGGTGATAGTTCTGTGAGTTCAGCTATAATATGGTAGATTATTTTTGCAATATGGCTGTTAAACAAGACTTATGACAATCTGATTAAATTAATGTTAAATTCATTAACATTTATTCTATTATATTTTTGTCGTAGTTACTATTAGATTACTTTATCATAAATATAATATGATTTTAAAGTAATATTTATTAAGCTGTATGGCCAATAATTTGTTATTTAAATGTTGACACGATATTTTGTATAGCATTCCAATAAAATTATTAAATTACTGGATAAATATTATAGAATATAATATATTGTATTTAATGCATTTTAAAAAAGATCTTTTTTTTATATCAAATTAAATCTAGTTGGTGCTTCGAAAAAGTTGGTTTTTTATTTTCCCACCTCCCCCAAAAAAGAAAAATTACATTGAAGCTTCTCTCTGAATCAATTTATCGAAAGAAATGAGTTATAATTACTTTCAAATGCAATACATCTAACAGTAGTATCCTATCCAATAAGCGAAGTACACCTACTCATACTGATACCTAACGAGCGAAGTAGGTACTTTCACTGACTAGAATTTTTTTTTTTCATTGTTTATACTCTTTTCAATTACCTCTCCAATTATTATACGTTTCATATTTTACGTAAAAACGTATTAAAAACTTTTAAAGTTAAAATTGTTTTCATTTATTACACTTGCTATTATTCGTTTCAGTATTTAGTATTTACATATAAAGTGTGTATATATATATAACTTAACCTAAAATAAATAATATATGGTATATACCAAACGAAATACTAAAAGTAGAAATATTGAAATTCGGTTCACTAATTATTATGTTTTTTTTCAATATTTATAATTTTCATGTTTTCTGTTGTTATTGATATTGAGTAAAAACAAACAAGTAGACACCTAATAATGCTAATAATGGGATTAATAGTCTGGTTGAAAACCAAGAAAACGTGTGAAATGGCGAGTAGATTTTCAAAGGATACTCGAACTTCGAAGAAAAATCTTTTTCGAATAAACGAACTGTATTTATACATTATTTAATATATTATAGTATTTAGTACATAATATACTTTATATATAGGTAGTTTATTTATCGATTAATATTTTCAAAGTTTCAAAATATTATTCTTTTCCTGTGCCATCCTGCAGGCGCCCTTGTGCGTATACAATATAGAGATAAACTCATCGGACCATTGGTAGTGTATATATATATAACTATAACATCACAGTCGTATACATTATAAAGGATTTAACGGGATCGGCATTTATCTTATTTGACATATGCGGTCATTAACGTTAAATAAAAGTCGTAAAAACTATCGTATTTCATTTGCATATTATAACAATGTGCGTACAATTTTACGGGCGAAATTCGTCAAGATATCATCACATTATATTATAGTATTTATGATCCATTTTTTACAAATTAATCCAAGATTATATTTTGTATAATTCAATCACTTAAGTACCTATCTACATTTACGGGCTTTATACAAAATAAGTAATCGGAAACGCCGAATAACTTATTAAACTTATTACATTACTTTTTTCCAGTGTCGTTACCTTTGATTACGAGAATAAAAAAAACATTTTAAACGTGCATTTTTATACAATATATTGATGTATTGACATATTGTACGCACACGTGTGGTTTAAAATGCCGAAATACAAACTATTACACCGTGAAATACAAAGGTGTCTTAAATTTAAATTTCTGCAAATTCTTCACGATCAAATAAATCTCAACGCTCAAAAACCATACATTTTTTTTTTCTGGTTTTTCTTTTACGTTTTCAACTAGGTATTCGACTTGGCTAACCTAACGTTTTCATAATTTTTAACTAAATTAATCGGAGAACTCTTTGTCTTTGTAATTAGCAGGAAGGTATATGAATATTTACCGACCGTTAATCATATTACAAAATTAGAAACGAGTATATTATAATATTGTTGCGATAATTATTGTCGTTGTACAATCATTTTACGATAATTATATTTTTTAAAACGTGAAATATATATTATATATAATGTTTTTAGTTTTAACTGCTCACACGTACCTGTATATTTTGTTTGCGCGACAATGTGATTCATAATAATATACGATTTTCATAATAACAACGGAAAGTTTAAAAATAAATATACTAAATTTAGTTTATTGATTTCCGATTTTTTTTTTTAAATTTACGGACGATTGTTATTATTGTTTTGTCGGAGTTATGTAATTTATAGCCAATATAATGTACCTTTACAAAAAAAGGTTTAAAATCTGAAATATTATTTCAAAAAGTTACGTTGGGTAAGGTTTGATTATTAATTAAAATATTTCGATCGTTCGATTTCAAAATATTTATGTCGATTTTTATAGGAAATTATGGTTTTGATTTTAGAAGTATATTCAGTCCAGCGAGTACCTATTATGTTTAATATCGGCTTTAATTTCACGAAAATGTTAACCATAAAATCATTATTATTTCTTTAAATAAATATTAAGTCCTTAAAGTATTATTATTTAAACAGAGTGTTTTAATTGATAGGTATACGTTTTATTTCAAATATATTCTATATTTAAATACTTCTTTAAATTGCTGCAGCTTATAGCTATATTTCTTATCTTTTTTGAAATAATAATCGTTTTCAAATTTATAATAATATTTAAAATAAAAAAGATTTTATGGTACCCTATCGTACACCTTCTCTAGATCAATAAATACCATACATAACTTCCTCTTCTTTTCTCTGTATTTCTCTAATAACCATCTCTTTGGGTTGCTGTCCTATCTTATTATCTCTCTTTTCATTGATATTATCTTTTTTACGTCTTTAGCCTATTGCCATGTTTACGTATCCTCTGTCATACTACACCCCTACTCTCACCAATGGTTTATTTAATTAAATTATGTGTTATATATCTTGTGACGAGTCCGTATTTAAGTATTGATGTCTGACCCACTTATTCACAGAATAGGTAGGTACTTGTACTATAATTTTTATATTTCATAGTTATGAATTTAAAACCATCGGCCTTCTGTAGTATTTTTCACAATTTTAATTAAATTTATATTAATACACATTCGGGTGAACTTTTAAGCTGGCGCGTGTTATATCATTTTTAAGTATTCGGCACAAAATTTTCAAATTCTTTGAGTGTATTATTCAAATTTTAGGTTTGAAGAATATTAATAATTTTAAATACCGTTTAGAAGTGGTATTTTAAGGAATTTGATTAAATTTTATAGTCGGTAATGTGGTCAGTCATCCATCTAATGCACTATTACATACCTACTATTATATATTTAATTTTTCAATTACATAGAATTTTGAATTTAATTTTCTATGATTTTTTTTTTTTTTTTTGCACAATTTGATCAACTGATATTCCAATCACTAATTAATATTTCTTCGACTATACGATCTTTGATCAAATAATATTCACTTCTATAAAGTTAGTATCACTGATAGCGTTTGTCGACTTCTATGGTTTTCAATAACATCACCTCAATTGATAAATTAAAATATCATTCTTTAAAAGTGTTTGAGCAGTATTTTAATTATTTTTATTTTCAAGTATTTTTTCTCGATACTGCTAAGTAAGTACTATTGTAAATCATTCTTCTGAAGCTTACAATTACGTGTAGAATATATATATATATAATATACCTATATAGAGGTACTGCAGAATTTGATTGATGTACAACACAGTATATATTATGTAATATACTAATCCAAAAGATGACATTTTAAAGTGATTGATTTTAATTAATACACATTTAAGCTCATTTTCAAGTTATTTTTATCACGGTGTAGTATCACAATATATAAATAATTTAAATAAAACTATATTATTATATATATATATATTATACAATAATTCTATTTAGTTTCACCAGATTTCATGTCTTAAGATGTAGCTCACACTTATCGAATAATATAATATGTATACATATATTATATTACCGTTGATTGTAGACTATAAGAAAAAATTAATAAATACTAATGAAACTAAAACGAGTAATTAATTTCTTATCGCATAGATTATTTGAATCGCACAATTAATATAACAATAATAATGAATTATAGATATACGTACATCAAGAAAAAATGAATTTAAAAATTAGGACTTGGCTGTCAATTAAAGAGAAAAAAAAATAATATTATATTTTTATATAGCATATAGCTCGTCGAAGTGCGAAACTTGAGAGATACCCAAATTAGGCGTTATGGGGGGTTTTTTTTTTACATATTAAAAAAGATGACGTGCACATTTTGGCGCATATTATTGTAATATATAATGATTTATATATAATTATATTTGCATATAATGATTTCGATTGAATTTATTATACGTCGAGACGTGAAAAAGCAAACGGTAGTAATGGCATACTTAAAAATTTTTCCAAAAAAATATCAAATAAAAAATAATAATTCAGTGTTAAAATAATTGGTCTTACTTGATTATGACATTACGGTATAAAATATGTGATTAGAGAAAATTTTGTAGTTCTTAGCAATGAGTAAAAATACTATATGAAAATGTTCTAAACATGATTTTATTTTAAAGCACTTTATCCATAGTTAGCCTAACAAAGAGAGGGATATTTTTTCATTAAAATATAGAATCGCTAAGTGCGTTTCTGAGTAAGTTACACAGAAGTAAAGGGTTTTACTTAAAGAACATTTAGTAAGTTTCCATAGGTTTTTTAAGGAGTATTATACTGAATGATTTTTTTTTTTTTTTTTGTCATGAACCAAGCTATATTAAATTATAAACACAAAATATTATATTTATATGCATTTACACGTTACATTTTTAATTATCTATTATTTAGATTATGTCCCATAGTATTTAACTTAGTGTTCAAAATCGATAAATTATGTATTATATTGGATTTTTACCGATTTAATATGAAAATATCAAAACTATTGTTTTTTAAAATGTTCAGTAGAATGATGTTTTTATAGGGTTTTGATATTTATTAAATCCTTTTAACTTAGTCTAATTTAACATATGTTATAACAAATTATACATAAAGTTTTACTTGTTAAAAAATAATGTGAATTATTAGTTTACATTTATTAGTTTCGAATATTAGTTATTTAAAATTTAAACGTAAAAATAAAATGTTATTACGAAAAAGTTCCTACGTCTAGGTGTAATCCATATGATCAAAGAATAATTAACGTTTGATAAAACCTTTTATTATTTATTTATTATATAGGGTATTTATATGTATATGTAATATATAGGGTCACTAAAAAGTAACGCTGGATTTAAAATATCAATAACTTTATGAAAAACAATGAGTTAAGTAAATAAACCATACCATTGAAATCAGTATATATTCCCCTTTTAAGAATGAAAAACGATATCCTGCAAATAAGCACCCCTACTTCGTCTATATGCGTATACTCTTTCAGTAATATTTACCATCACTCTTCTGCAGACATCCACATTCAATGTTTGCCATCACTTGACGAATTTCTTCCTCGAGTTGAGTTTCGGGGTTTGTTTTCATACTCGTACACCTTTGACTTGATAAATCCCCATAAAAAATTCACAAGGAGTAAGGTCAGTCATAGGATCGTGCTGGCCAATTCTGGTTTCCGTTTCTTCAAAGAACACGCCCAGTGAATTTTTTATACAGCAAGTTCATTGTTTCACGTGCTGTGCGACATGTCTCGCCGTCCTGCTGAAACCATATAAAAGTTTGCGATATCAATGTTCTCCAGAGATTGCCATAAAAAGTCAGTAATCATGTGACGGTAGCATTCTCCATTAATGGTCAAAGCATTCCATCGTCATGTTGAAAAAATATAGACAAATTATCCCTCCAGTCCAGAATGCACATCATATATAGTTACTCGCTGCGGATACATAGAACTTTCTTGTGGGTTTTCCGACCTCCCAATAACTAATTCTGGAATCTCTTATCGCAACATATAAATTTAATAACAAAATATAATATCAGGTTTACCAACCAACTCCACCAAAAATAGTGGGCAATTAAAATCCGGCATTACTTTCGAATGACCCTGTATAACAATATTATAATAATAATAATAATCAATGTTAAGATAGAATGTTTTGATATCAACACAAGTATAGATAATATTAGACCCTTTCATAACGACAAACGATTAACAATAAAGACAGATAGATAAGTAACGCATAAACTAGATGAAAAAATTTCGTACCTATAATACCTACTAACATGTGTATTCATTTTATTGAATATAACTTCCTTATGCTAACAAAATTGTTGGTATGATTTGGTTCTGTCTAATGAAAATATGGACAGTCAGTTACTAAATTTATCTTCGATAAAACCACAATTACTTCTGTGTAATTCATTCAATAATGCACTCAGGACGTCCGTTTTTTATTACAAAAATGTGGGTTTCTTTTTTAGAGGAAATTTATATAAAAATGCATTAAAAAAAAAATATGAATTAGAATCTAGTCATACTATACCACAATTTTTAATAAAATGGTTATAATTTAATGTATTTAGGTACCTACAGTAAAAAAAAAAAATTATATATATATACGTATATATATATATTAACTACTCAGTACATACGCCAAGAGTTGTTAAAGTTTATCTCGACTTCGTAGAATGTTATCGAATATGCAATTGTTAGTAAAACCTTTTTATAAATCATTTTTAACCCTTTAATAGGCTTAACTATTTTTGAAATTTTATATTACATGAAACTGTGGCATATATCGAAGCCACTTATTGATCACTCAATAATGAATAAATATACATAATCAGATGATGATTGAAAAATATAGTTCTGCACGTTCACCGTAATTTTAAAGTTTCTTCTATATAATCTATTCCACAAACACATATAAGATTAAAGCAAAAATGTATAGTTTATAAGTTATCATTCAAGGAAGTTCGACTGTGGTTGTGTAGTCGAAACTCGAGGTCCCCGGTTCAACACCAAGGTAGCAAGCGGGGTAGCCAACGGGATTTTTCTCGTAGATGACGTCTAGTCTCTGGTGCAAGCCGGTCATAATTATCAAACCCGTCCAATAATTTGACAGCTATACTTGTCTTAACTATCAAGAACTATCTTCAACTAACCTAATATGTAAAAGTGCAACATTTCAGAGTTTGGAAAAGAAAAAAATGTAAAATTGTAAAATTTTTTATTTTAGGAATTGCAATAGTTTAACGTTGCTATTCAAAATGCACAATGACAGAGCTGTTGCTAAGAAATTACATTTGTCTTTGAGAAATTCGAATTCAACCGAGTGTTAAATATTTGAAATTCGACTTTGGGATATCTCGTGGCGCTTTTTCATAAACCTCACCCGAACTAAACATCAATGGAGAGTTTTCGCATGACCGAATTCGGAAACGAAATCTCAAAACTCCCATTTCCCAACTCGTATATAACACGAATCGCAAGCCTCCCGGATCGGTATATTACAAAATATAATTATCTGAATATACACAACAGTTAAGGTGCATTGGGTTTTAAATATGTACTTACATTTAAACAGTTTATAGCTTAGCATGAAGAATTTTTTTCAAATTTTTTTTTTTACATAATATAAATTAATAGTTTAACGATATTATAACGATTGTATTACATAGAATTTTCTTGATGTTTGTTGTTAGTAATATATATACTCCTTTTCGACTAGGTTCAATATAAGGACTAATATTATTGTATTTTAACATTTTGTTTGTATAAACCCTGGCGTATAAAATATAAATATTTTCGTTTCACTGATATTTTTGGACCTTCTTGCGCAGGAGAGTGTATTATTTTAGTCTATGTTGGTTTTGACGTTTCACCTCACATTATATATACCTAATATAATATTATAGGTATGTACAATATATGTATGTATAATACCCAAGCGAATATATGTGTGAACGAATACTAAAATACGTTGTATTGGAAATTTTTGAAAATAGTTTATGGTTTTATTTTCAAAGAAAAAATATCTCTATTGTATATGGGTGCGGAGGCTGTAACAAATGCGATAACTGATAATATCTTCTCGGTTCCTTTACATATTTGCATGGAAACTAAAAGAGAGTCCATTTTTAATCTCCGGGGGATTTGTATGGAAAAAAAAATATAGGTACAATTATTATAATATAATATGCTAATATATATTATACAACTTAATATACGAAAAATAATGTAATATTTCATAAACACAACGCATATAAAAACTCGTATGTTTTATACGTCGATTTCGCGTATCGCATATCGTTCATATTGTCGTCGTATATAATAAACGGAGTGTACGAGTGCGCTCAAAGTTTGTGGAAAAACAAACAAAAGCAAAAATATGTTCTAGAGGATGCGTTGTTTTTCGTCGTCGCACAAAAGCCTACATGCGTATAAGCAAACACCGTAAGAAATAAATAATAATATTTAATATAAAATAAAAATAAAAAAATGTAGATGTATATATACCCACCGAGTATAATATGTAATAAAATCAACACTCCCCCGCCCATCTAAGACCTGACGGTCGTGACGAAAGAACGACATTATATTATACACTTTGGTGGCCATATGGCAGTGGTTTCTACAAAACGTTCACAGAACATATCTATATTTTTATATTATCTTATAATAATAATACATATAGTATTGTACACGTACACGTCCCGTGCACGCGTATATTAAATATTTCAGGTTAGGAGTAAAATATAATAATGAGAGGACGTCTGGCCAGAAAAACAAATAGTAAAATCTTTAATAACAACAAACGCACGCGTCATTGCAAAAGTCTCGTATTCTATTATAGTAGGTAGTGCGGTCGTGTCGTCTGCGCGGGTGGTTGACAAGGAACGTGTGGCCTTTTGTGCAGCGATTGTGCGACGTGCGATCAAAACAATTCAGATTCAATTAACTTTATTTGAAAGATACGATAAAAATATTTAATATCGTAAAATACCGGTCCAAGGATACAAAAAAAAAAAAAGAAAAAAAAAAGGTCATCATTTTCCATGGATTTTTATTTAATATTTATTTAGATTATATTATATACATTAGAGGTAGTGATACATATATAGGTCCACGTAATTCCAAAATAGAAAAATAGAAATGTAAAATAATAAAATTCAAATGAAAAAATAATAAAATAAATTTAAAATTTTTAAATATATATTTAGAGATATTTTTTGCAGCGTTTAATACGATTTTTTCAATTTCATTTCTTTAAAGAACTCTGAAAATGTACCTGTATATTAAGTGGTTTCTTACAATAGATTAGGCATTAACTGTATATCAACCCACTCCCAAATGATTCCTCTAGTCCGTCCAAAAACTAGATTCATATATGACTGAAAACGAGGTTCAACAAATTCATTGTCACACGGCACGGCGATTTATATACGATTTCTTGACAGATAAATCAATTTCACAAAAACGATAAAATATATTTGTATCGATCTCTCGTCGAAACTCTTAACCGGATTGAAAATAATGAAATACCGGCTTTTTATTTACAGGCCGATGATAGGTTCATTTCGTCCACCGGCTTTTTAAGTCTATCGAAGTGAAACACCGGCAACCCTACCATCCACCTAACATCTCATATACAAGGGCCGATTACGGTGTAATAGTAAAAAGGGATTCGCCGTCTATCAGTTATATATTTTATCGTTACACGACAACGGAAAGATTCTATATAAGTTATTTTGAAAAATCACTTTTTTACATAGAATGATTTTTATTTTTTTATTTTTCTGCATCTATTGATCTTGGAATTTCTTTAATTCGATAATTATTTATGGAGATAATGAAAATATCCAAAAATTTTAACTCGTGCAAAATGAATGATTTATTTAAACTATAAATTATATTATTACAAATATAAATGCTCCCGAACAATTCGTTATTATGATATAGAACATTTTCATTCTCGGGTGACGTTTTGTACATCTATTTAAAATGTATGTATGCATGAAAAATTATTTTAAAAAGTCCCCTCTGTCTGTAATTTATTGTAAATACAATTAAACACATAATTGATTAGAAATTCAATACTCCACATTAAAATACTTATTACACAGGATAGAAGAATCCTAAAAAAAACTTATCTTCACTTATAAAAACTTTATATATTGAGATAAAATTGCCCAAAATATACAAATGTTCTTTTCCGAAAAAAATTTTGTAAAAATAAATAAATATAATTTTTCAAAAATTCCATATTTTAAACATTTATTAATTTTAATTTCTAAAATTAAACGGAAAACCCTTTTATTTTGATATCTATTTAGTATTTATAAGTCTTATAAATTATAGATCAAACGTTGTGTATTTATGTCAATAAAACCTAATGATTATAATTCAAAGGTGTTACAATAGTTTATCCTATTACTAAATCGTATTAAGTGTACAAAATATCAGTTCAAATGTTTTCCAATAATTTGGCATTATTTTACCTATTTTTCTCTTTACGTATGATAACTACTGAAAAAATTAAAATCTGACCTCCTTAGTGTAGGAATTAGAATGTAATTATTATTATCAGAAAACTTTTTATCTAAAAATTCTACCGGATAAAAAGTGTATTCGTAAACTAAAATTATCATATTACATTAAAACTACAATTGGATAAACTAGGACCTCAGTTTTATTTCATGTTCAATTTGTTTATTGAATATTTAATAACAGGAATATAAAAATTTTAATTCAGAATTTACTAATTAAAATTCATTTTGTAAAAGTCAAAATTAGTTTTGCCGAATTTTGGGTTTCTACTGTGTTATACATTAAACTCAACCAGATGGTTTATCATTATTTTCTTAAAATATTTCATTCTTTTTTTCGTAAAATTTTCTTGAAAGTTTTCATGTACTTTGATAAAATATTTATTTTATATATGTATATAATATATATATATATAAAAACAAATATATTAATATCAATATTTATAAACATTTTTACGAAAAATTAAAATAATTCTAAAATAGTTTTGAGTAGAGATTCCTTAACCTTTATCTTTATGGGTACCTACTTATTACTATTAGGTAATTATTATTCTATAAAAACCATTTGCTCGAGAAAAAATATAAATTATCCGCAATTTATTTACTTTAAAATTTCACCAGAAGTTATAATATGATAAAAAGTTGATAATGTTGATAAAATAAAATATACACATTTTTATATTCCACCACCAATTTTGATGCACACCGAATTATTAATTTCGTGTTCCATGCTATTACACTTTACCAGATATTTGTATTCCGTGCATTGATAATCACACGAGCTTTCTAAGACTTTGAGCGGTTTATCATTATGATGTTAATTGATAGCTAATACACATTGATAATTTAGGAAAAATTAAAAATTCGACATTTTTAACTATGATATATTATAATTATTATATATTCAATTACAATTATTACATTTCGTATTAAATTTGAATAATAAAAAAATTGTATGTCTTATTTATTATCTTTCGTCTAACAAATGGTTGATGATGTCAATGAAGTAATTAAACTTATTTAATTTAAAGTTTCCAAAATATATAGTAAATCTTAAAGTAAAAATCAAAAATTTTATCAAATTATGATTTGATAACAAAACGTGCGTTTTATCTGCTATAATAAAATTGCACTTGCAATATGCACTAATCGCGGTTAACGAGAATTATCAGTGAACTGTTCAAGTGAATCTTATTGATAATTAAATTGAAATACTTCAACATTCAAACTTTAATATTATAGTGTGTGATTTAGTAGTATAACGAACGTTTGGTAGCTTCATAAATTCGTGAACTTTTTTCGAAAAACAATTACTGGTAGTCCTTCCACCCCATTCTTCTCATAGTCTTGTTTTTAGTGACTTTTTTCCTATTTCCTATATATATTATATATATATATATATATATTCCCGAATATATGATATGTTCAAAGGTTAAAGGTTTCGAGACGTTTAGGGTGGAAAGAAAAGAGAACGTGACAAAAGAACGCTAAGCTATAATATTATACATAGATATATATATATATGACTTTATAGTAGTTTCAGAGAACTTTTTAACAATTTTGGGATCGCATATTATACTATTGCCACTATGAGGAGAGAAGGGTATTTATCCGCCAATGATATAATATAAATATTACTGAATTTAATCCTGGAACATTTTGAAAAAATTTCTTTTATAATAACACCTATATATTATATTATACTTTCCTTGTAAAATTTATCAAAATAATTTTAAATATTTTGTATTTTTTGCAAAAAAATGGTGGAGGGGACAACCTACTTTATTAGAACTTTTGTTTTAATACAATATATCCGAAAAATAGCGCGTGCATTATTTCCAATGGGTGTCTACTTTAACGATTTTAATTGTACATTTTTGATTTGTATCTTATTTGTAAATAGTGTCATGTTCGAATATTTTAAACTGCAATTTATAACGAGAGTAAAATGTTGTGAGTATAATACATTTAAAGATTTATACCTACTTAGAGATGAGCCACAATATTTGATCAGATCAGATTCATATTGGACTGATCCTAAACCGATTACCGATTATATATATTCTGATATACTCGAATCCTCAAGCCTTTGTAGAATTGACATTGCAATAAGCCAAAACATCAGTTTAAAATACTATATTTACGATATTCACCGATAAATTGCAGGTCATATGATTCATTTTATATATATATATGTGTGTGTGTGTGTGTGTGTGTGTGTGTGTATATATAGGTGGTCGAGTGGTCGAAATATGTATTTCGAGGCACGAGGTCCTCAGTTCCAATCCCATATGTAGCAAATGAAGCAGCCAACGAGATTTTCCTCGCTGGTCTGTTCTTTGGTGCAAGCCGGCCATAATTATCAAATTCATAGGCGGATCTTTTAAGCTCATTTATGTGAGGGGGAGGAATGTTTTTTAAAAATTTTACACCTATGCAAAAAAAAAACAACAATTTCATTCAATAATATTATTTTCTGTCACTGTATATGCACTGTTTTAATTATCCCTCTTAATACATGCATAATATGATGACTTAAAATAATAAGTGTTAAAATGGCACAATAAACGTAATTATTATTATACCAAGAAATATTTAAATACTTAATCTAATTTTTTTTTAGCATTTTTCAACAATCCAAAAATATATTATATCATATAAAAATTCTTTGAGGATCGACTGTGGTCGAGTGGCCGATAAAACGTGTTTTGACGCACTAGGTCCTCAATTCGACTAACAGGTAGCAATAATGATGTAGCTAACGAGATTTTTCTCACCGATTAGATCTGATCTCTGGTGCAAGCCATCCACAATTACCAAATCCATCCAATATTTTTGGAAAAAAAAATCGGCATATCTATAACTTTACTTTTCATAACATTCATTGAATATAACTGCAGTATAGATACATATATATATATTTATAGATATATTTCGAAAATTCTAATGATTTAAGATTAAAGGTATCCCACCACGATCATTAATATATTTCCAGTTCGATTTTAAATTTGTTCAAGTACCTATATATGAACGCGATTTAAAGTCTTAAAATTAAAATAATGAAACTCCAACATATTTAAATATAGAGACGACCCTTTGCAAATATTATCTTTGATTTGAATATTTTTATAATAATTAGAATTCATTATACTTATATTATATAGTATAGGATAATAATATTGCATCTTTTATACCGAAATTTAATATTCAGATAGTGAAAAACTATTTCCGTATTAAACGTTATTTACGACGTGTAGTGTCAATTATAGGTGACTGTCATATATTATGACCAAAACGACTGTTTCTATAATTACAGCAGACCGTCATGAAGTATTCTCCGATATAAATTTTCAAGACATTTTTGTATTAATTAGAACTTGCTACAGGTATTGCACCAAGAATTTTTTTTTCAGTTTTATGTTACTGTAATTATAGTGGTTTAACTATTCAAAAATTTGCTTAATTTCAAATACAAATATTTTTAGTTAACTAGAAATAATTTTCGAAATATTTTGGATACGATGTTTCAAGAAAGTTGTGAGGAATCAATTAAACTTTATTATCTTAATATAGCTCAGACTACACATCTAGTGGAATTAAAATCGTATATTTGAGTGAAGAATACACAATTTTTCGTGATTACACATTATTATTGATCATTGACATATTATTGTGCACACGGGTGCGTGTAATAGCTCCACTTATAATAATTTTATTTTGTACACCGATTATTATTTACGACTAACATAAGCACAAAGCTGTCCAGCGAAAGAATGAGAAACGGCCTATATGGCCTATACTCCAATATAATAAAAATACAAAATAAATTTTATTTTTTTGTTTTTTTTTTTTTTACATAATTTATACTGTAACCATAATAGCGTTCAAAATATAAATGAAATTTCGTATTTTGAGTTACGATCACGGAATATAAGGGTCCCCGATCTTGTCGCTTTTGAAAAAATCGACAAAAAAGTTTTTCCATTATTTCAGAACATTGTATAAATTATGATAATATAAAAAAAAACTTTGTATTTTTAAGTGTCTTGTTTATATTTTCTAACGCCAAAATCTGTATACTGTAGTACGCTGTTGTAATTCACGTTCGTATACTATTATTAAATTAGTGTTACATATACTAAGCTATATATACGCATAGTATATATGGGTTCTTACGAATATGTTGTAAATATATTGTAAAATTTTGTTTAAATCAAAAAAAATTTACGGTTTTATTATATTATATCCGGTAAGTATTAATATGTACTCGCACATGTTTTACTATATATCATAATATATTTTGTTGTTGTTTTATATAGGTTGGCATTGTAGTTATATTAACCTGTCTCTACAACAGTATGTTGCAGACGAAACAATGATTGTAAATTGCCTGCAATAATAACATTTTGGTAACTAGGTATCTGCGTAATTTTTTTTTTTTTTTTTCATTTTAAAATTTTTAAAAATATATCAATTTAGTAAAAAAAAAAAAAAAAAAAAATTAAACTGTTATTTTAAAACAAAGAAAAAAAAAATAAGAATCATAAAACTAGTACATAACCACTATATTATTAGCTAGATTAAATTAACTACTAACAAAATCTATACGTATACCTACTAATAAACACTTGTGCAACGCGACATATAATCCCATTCAATTATATTTAGTTAATTTATTAGATTTTTGGATTTTAAATATTTTATATTTTCTCGTGATATGCGTAATACACGTTAACGTACTTATTAATTCTTTTTTGTATTTTTTTTTTCTTTTAAATAATTTTTACTCTGCTGCCCTAAATTATGATGCTTCCCGATATACGAACGTGTTTTAAGTCTTTAACAAACATATTCGATATGCTAATCTAATAACAGAAAATTGTTTGATACATATTTTGTAGTTCTACGACATTTTTTAAACGTGTTTTCGATTATGTTATCTTATCTATGTTATATAGTTATCTCCAGAGGGGTGTGTCAGGTGGGCTATACTTCCATTAGATCTAAGATTATCATTATGGATATGTAGAAAAGTGTTGTTTTAATTGAAAATTCGTATTGATTATTTAATTTAATGCAACCTAATTCAACCTAACCTCCCATCAACAAGTCCCAGAAATCACTATTACTGAGGACAATGATTTTTTTAAACACATTTTATACCTAATAGGTACTTCAGCATACGGTATACCCGGTAGGAAATATGATGTGTGATTATTTTGATGAACGTCAATTTTATAAACCCGAGAATTTGCGTGTTACCGTTAAATTATCACTAGAACAAAGACCACAATGGTCTCCGGCATGATTCATGCTATATTTTAAAACTCAGAAGTGCGTTATTATACACATGATAAATAATAGGTACTATATTAATGTACAGTATACAGCTGGGTACGTAATATATTGCACACAAATTACAAGGTGAATCTCTCATTGTTATTACGAGCCAGCGATTCAAAGATTTAATTACGGTACCATTTAATTGATTAGTTTTTATTTAATTATTGATATAATCGCTGC
This sequence comes from Pemphigus obesinymphae, assembly GCA_025469235.1. Lineage (NCBI taxonomy): Eukaryota > Metazoa > Arthropoda > Insecta > Hemiptera > Aphididae > Pemphigus > Pemphigus obesinymphae. Next base: position 63,157 of record JAIPRL010000101.1, read on the forward strand.
ATCTATTTTCCAATACGAAATTCTCGTGTTAAAAATTTTAATGAAATATAATACATACCTATATATAATATTATTAATATTGTATTTCATTTTCGGCAGAATTATTTGATAAATTCAGTGGAAAATACTTAAATGTACTATAAAATGAATGCCCGATAGGATGCTTATTGTATGTTCTAGATTTTACAAATAAAATCAAATAATTCGTTCACCTTTCTACCTATGCGTAAGACAAAAATTATGTAGACATTTTGAGTATTACATTATAATATTATGTTAAAACGTATCTACATGAAATATCAGCTGACGTACAATACACCTATACCGCCCTCTGTTGTTCATCACAGCGGAAGTAAGGTTTTCAATCAAACTCGTATAGGTAGGAGATGGATCGGACATACGACACCTCATAGATACATTTTAATTAATATTTACATACGTATCATTCGTTATCAAATAATACTGTAGTTATACTGTATTACTGTATATATTATACTGTTGTATTTTGTTATAGAACGGTGAAAAAAAAAAAAATGTATCCCTAACATCACCTTTTCCCAGAGATTACGTGTTTTGGAATCGTGTGTAATGAAACCCGAATTAGACGCGTCTGCTGTTTACTGTATTATATCCGTATAAATTAATTATATATATATATATATATATATATTATAATTACAAATAAAAGTTAAAATTAAAAACAAATTACACGACGCTAAAAAACTGTCAGAACCCCAAAATTCAAAAAGAGGGCGGGGGCCTTCGAAATGTACGGTATAGCTATTGTATATCGCAGAATTTATCTGTTAATGAATAATTGAATTTATAATTTATACTATGTCATAAGCCCTAAGCTTGAACCAGAGTACTTTCATCAAAGATGAGCTAACAATTTATATATATTACATGGCCTTCATCGATTTGCCACGTGTGCCTAAAAATAAAATACACATAAACATTAAAATTATTTTATACCACTGACAGTTGAGAGTTTGAACGGAATTTTCGTATACTCTTCCCCGTTCTATTCGTCTCGAAATTGACGTCAAAATCTGTTTAGATATTTTTTTTTACTCTTTGTCTTTTTTTTCCCAGCATTTTTTGTATGCCTGTCAACGACAGGTATCATTTGATCGGTTTGTCACGGAATATAAAAGAACTTTCACGTCTTTTGAAAATACATATTTTTTACGCACAATTTTCTTCAAACCCTCCCGTCGTATAGTCATTTTAATTTATCGATTATCTTATTATCACACTGTTGGAATCAAATAAAAAATCTTATCTAGATAAAGATAGCAACGATTATAATATATAAGATATAATTATATGAACATTTGTATATTATAACTTATAAGTATGAGGTATACCTACAGAAAAATAGAAATAGGTACACAGACTTAAATATTACAATATTTGTACAATTTAATAGAAAAATTATTTGACAGAACTGAATATAAATCAAAATTAATTGATTTTGAAAACAATATTTTTCAATACAATCCAATGAACTTCAATGAATTTTAATCTTTTGAATATTTCTTTATAAAATTTTAAATTAGAGAAACTAAATTTTCGGTTTTCTCTTGGATAATATATGTAATTAAGTAATATATTTATATTCTTAGTGAGAATATACCGCAGACATCATATATCTATATGGACAGTTAATTCTTATAGTTATATATTTATCAATTACACGAAAAATTAACGATAAAATGAACTAGCCAAATTTAAGTCATTTGGAATATATTTTTTAAATAGTTACGTGTTAATAGTTAAATTAAATTAAATAATTAATCAAAAAGTTGATTTTTTTTTATCCATAGCAATGCAATAAATGTTAATTTCAGTAAAAATAGACACATAAAATAATAATTAGTTAAGTAGGTAAAAAGTTTCAGTTTACAATGTATTTTTTTAATTTAAGAAAAATACGCTTTGGGATCTACAAAATTATGAATAAAATAAAAGTTTTATAATATTTTCAACATACTTTGAACCATCATAAATTAACTAATTACATTAAATTAGTCAAAGATTTTTTTATGTATATATGTAACTTTTTAAGTTAATAATACATGGAATTAACTAGTTAAGATAAAAGTTCAACAATAACTTAACTTTTTATCTTAGCTTTAATTTATTAACTAAATACTCAATCTTCGATAATTATAATTATTATGTTAATACTGTTACATCGATAAATGATAAAAAAAATAAAAGCATTATAAATATATTTTAAGTTAAATTTAATAAACACTATTTCACTGAATAATATGAAATTTGAATCTTGAAAATTCAAATTATTTGAATTTTGAATAATATCTTGTATTAAGATAATTGATTTTGAAAATCTTACTTTTGATGATTTATAACTGTGATATTGTAAATTAACATTTCTAGTGATTTTACCCAGCCCTGATTATACTTCTATAATATTATATTGTTATTATAGTTGGTAAGAACATGAATTAAATTGTAATTCATTTAGTTATTTAATTTAACTAAATTTAATAATGTTTAATAGCTAAGTAATACATGAGGAGATGGGTCTTTAGCATCAATGGAAATAAGTTAATTGAATTCGACATTTTAAGCATATAACTAAATATCAGTTAGAATCGTTATTGTTAAATAATTATTTCCTTCTCGTTAAGTAAGGTATTCAAAATTTTTTTTAACATTGTACGAAAATGCATAATACTTTTTTGTATCGACACTCAATTTACGTGTATGTCATAATATCAATAATTCGCATGAAAATCAAATACCAAGATTATAATTCATTGACCAATAATTTTTATATTTTTACTGGTTTTCAAAAAATTTCATAACTATAATTAATTAATTTTTTATTATATTAAGTACATATTATGTACTTAACGATTGAATTGGTTATATTAAAGTACCAAACTGCTATACATACAACGATTCATAAATAATTACTTAAAAGGGACGTCACACCGACAATTTTTCAATGAAAGGCTATCATCAGAATTTTTTATTTTTATCAACTTACAAACTTGTTAGAAATACGAAATAAAAACAAATTCTAACTAACAACATTATTTAGCGACTGATATAGCCGATTTTTGATATATACATTTTTACACGTTTTATGGGCTGTTAAAATATAGATTTAACATTTTTTTTTTTTAACAGCTCTTAAAACTTGTAAAAATAAATATGTCACAAATCGGGTACATCAGTCGATAGATAATTTTGTTCATTTAATACAATATTCTCAAGTAGATGAAAAAATAAAAAATGCGTAAACATGGTTTTTAAGAAATATAGTAATTTCACAACAATTAAAAATTATATATACACAAGACAATTTTAAATTACTTAAAATATATATTTGAATAATTTTGCATTGTTGGATTTTCATTTTTCTAAAAAATTCTATAAAAATTGCCTATACAAAACACCTTAATAATCGGGTGTGTAGCGTCATCTTAATAAATATTTTATTTCGTTTAATTTTCGTTTTTCTAGTGATATTATTTCGCTAATATAGCCGGGACCTATGCCGTTTATAGACAACCTCTTAAAAAATAATCGTCACTAACACGTCCTCACTTAAACGCCCTTATTATATTATCAAACCCTTGAACTTTTTTAATAGTTGTTTGTACCCCTAATGACTTAGTGTAATAGTGACATACGCAGTAGCATATATACCTACTTCGATAAATTCAGTATAGCTACTACTCGACACGGTTAATGTTCCGACAACATGATATTATTATTTATTATATTAATAATACGATAATAATATATATAGTTAATAATGGAGTTCTAAACGAACTCGACAGCTTATCTTTAAGCCGCGGTCACACGGTGATAGTAAAACGTGATAGTTGCTGTCGTGATAGTAGCTGTCATGATAGTGTCACCGTGTGAACAGAGTGATAGTAGCTATCAAACTATTATGATAGTTCTATCACACTATCATGCTTGCATTTTGTAATAGTGATAGGAACTATTGCCTATAGTATCACCATATGAATTCACAAATCACTCATCAGCAAAGTATGTGACAAACTTGTTATTTGTTAATGTAGGGTATTGAATATGTATTCAATTTACAATACTTATCAAGAACTTTTGACAACCAAAGAACAGTATGAGATTAATATAATTAATAACACACATATATATTTTTAAAATTGTATTATTGTGGGGCAGTTGGCTGGGTGAAAGACGTTTCAATGGATAACAAACCAGTACCTTCATTTAAATAGGTACTAAAATAAATAATTAAAAATGTTTACCTTATAAAGCAAAATATCAAACATTTCTTCGGAAATTCTCAAAAAGTTATGATAACTCTTTGGATCTTCAAAAGCCAGTTCTCTTATTAGAGTATTTGATGCACCTGACATATTCCTACGCCGGATCCATTTTTTTACCCAAGTTTTTTTTCACACACCTCTAGGTTTCTTTTTATTGAGATGATGAAGAACTCGAATAATACCTAATTGTATTTGATCGTTCGACATTTTAGAAACGTAATATAGTATGCAAAAGTTGTTTTAAAATAATGAATATTTTATTATATTAAACAAATAATAATAATATACAGATTACAGAAGATACTATCATAGAATATATACAGATACTATCATGCTTTTTGCTTTTCCGTGTGAACACTCAATGACAGTGATAGTACACTATCATATACTCTCGTGATAGCTTCTTTCACGTTGCACTATCACCGTGCGACCGCGGCTTAAAGATCGACTGTAGGGTTTTGAAATTACGTACACAATAATAGGCAAAAGAGCCATTTTTCTTACTAGACGAGAGCCATGCGTAATCCTTCTACATTATAATGTATCCACAAGCAACAAGGTATAATGTGGTTTGAATATACAATCGAGTAGCAAGGAAAAAGACACCATCTTATGTGCCGCAAGGTATTTTATAACCTCGACACAAGCAGCCTACTTACACTATATTAGTCAGAATTGTAGTATAGAATAGGGTAACCATCTTTTGCTAATTAAAAACGGGAAAACAATAAAAAAGTGAATACCGTAATAATTTTTACCAACATTTTCATAGATTTTAAAAAGGTAAGAAAGGTCTTTCTTCAATTTTCTGTCAATCTTTTTAGAAAAACGGTATCCTAATTCCAAAATCGGGACGAAAAGCATTCCGTTTAAAGTTTTTCGGGACTACAAAACACAACTTTCAAAAACAGGAGACAATCCCGCAAAAAACGGGACGTATATGCGGTCACCTCAGTAAAGAAGGGAGATTCATTGTGCTATCAATAATCAGCTGATTAAACAGCTCGGTGCATATGTGGTGTATATAAACTTAATTTATGTATTTTTTTGTGTGCGGTTCAGTAAATTTTACCTTGTCTAATATTTTCGTTTCATAAAATTGAAAACATTTAAACATAGGCACAATAATAAATGTGTATTATATTGGGATAAAAATATGTCTGTTATTTTTAAGACAAGACCATTTATGTGAAAAGCAAAATATATTTTGGTTTTTAAGTTATAAATACATATTTTATAAGATTATTTGTTTTATTACTATTTTCAAACAATCAGTAATAAACAGATAATAATATAGGTACTACTTTGATGAAAAACTTTTTTTATTCGTTTAAAGCCGTTATCAGTTATTGCTTTTAATCGCATAATAATATAATTATTTTACGTAACTAACTAATATTTTTATATTATCAATATCGTGTATTTGTGCTACATGCGTATATCTACTTATATACGAGTATATTATATATAATGTACTTTCATCGAATTTTAAGTTTGTAATTTTCTAAACTTTTAATCCATTCATTGAATATCAATCTATCATGAGTTTAAACTTTCATCGGGCAGATTTCAGTCACAGTATTTGTTAATATATATATTTTGACACTTCTAAATTCCCCGGAGAATACATACCCCACGAAACTTTTCCACGAGTTTTATGAATTTCGCGATTTGGAAAACTTAGGTATATGTATTTTTACAATTATTACTTCTTCTTTGTCTTATTATTATTATTTTTTTATGCATATTTCTTATTCGATTTTAAACTTGAGTGTATTGTCTATATGCTGTAAGATGATTGTTACATATTATTATGTCTAACGTAAACAATAATAAAGGAATAATTGAATTTCAGAGATTTCTTCTGCTCGAATATTCTCACACTGTCGGGTAAACAAAATTAATATACGGTTAAATTTTGTCGGTATTTCAATTTCGTTGAGAAAACATTCGTTTTATTTATACAGAACAGTTATTATATTAAACGCACGGGGAAAAGAATATAATAATAACAATAATATATATATATATATCGTCGAATTAAATATGTGTCGAATTTGGAAAATGGCCTCACGTCGAAAAGCCCTAATAAATTGTATCGCGACGAATGTATGCGGCGCACAATAAATAATCGTCCACGGGCCAAACGTTCGTACGCCCCCGCACGGTATTTACAAACGGCGCGTTTCCCTTTTAGCGTTTAATTCGGGTGTAAGTTTTCGTGTTAAGTCGTAAAACGCTATTGTCGGGCTATACCCAGGCTCCGTAAGCGTATAGTTTATTTTCGAAAATCGTGTGTGAAACGTTCGGTCCGCGGCGGAGCGGGTACGCGGCGCAAAATATACGACCGGGCCGTTTCTAATTTGCGCGATTTTTGGCGTCGACGCGATACCGTTAAGTAAAACGTAATAAGTGGAAACTCGTCGAGTGGCGCCACCGTCGCGTCGTCGCCACTGCTATTCGTGCACTCTATATATATTGTAATAACAATACTATACGAGTGTATAATATACAATGTGGTCCGCGCGGTGTGCGTATCGAGTAAAATAGATTCGCAGGACGTATTTCGGTCCCAAATACATTTAAACGAAATATATTATATATTACACCGTACGTACGTGTCGTATTATTATTTATGGTACTCGCGGGAAAGGTTTTCGGTCGACACAAAAATATAATGTGCGTTTCTGGTAAACTCTAGCTGGAGCAATAACGCGCGTGCCGCCATTTTCTCCGAGGTACATACACGCATACGCGTGGCAGGAGGTGATGGGCGATGGGTGTATGCGTATGTTTACGCCGTATATGACGCGTATATTTATGTGTGTGTGTGTGTGTGTGGGTGTGTGCCTGGACCGATTTATTAAAGAGTGTTAGGCGTGCAATTGACGTTCCAGGGCCGTCCTTTAACCCACTACCCCGCGGCTGTTCCTTCCTCGCACGCGCACCCTTAACCGGCAATCCTCGATCCCCCGGTCCCTGAAATTCCAAAGTCCCTTTAATGTAAACACACGGTACTGGTAATAGATTCCTCGCGCTTACTCACCGTTGCCGGAGATAGACGCGACCGTATTTCGCCGGGCTTAATGTGTTTTTCTGTTGCGTGAACGGATACAGGGTGTCCCGGGTTTTCACTCTTTACAGGTCACCGGCCCAATATATACATATATACAGTGGAACCTCGATAACTCGATTTGGAATTTTATTCCCCTAGAAATTCTCATATAACACTCAACGCATTCATAAGTATTATTGTTAACTCGAACGTATAAATTGTGATAAATAGCTTAGCCGAAGTCGCCAACTATAAGATAGTATGGACTAAAAACGACAAGGCCGGCGGGTGGTAGTGGTGCGATTACACTAGTTTGTTACGGTGAAATGAGTAAGTGGGGGGAATCTAAGCGATAATCCATCATGCGATCCTAGCGAACATATTCCATACCACACATACGTAGCATGTAGTCTGCGTATGAATATGTTGTTAAAACTATAAACTAGGCGGCGTTTTAATCGCATAGATTCCCTACCTTGATATTTACCGTAACAATTTGTCCGCACGTATTATTCCGTCGTTTTTTCTAGTCCATACCATGACAAGATAAACAGTTGGTATGCTGGCAACTTTGTGATACGCAAGTACCGCCATATTGCTTTTCTTCAAATGTTATCAATGTTCTTTTCTCGGTAGACCGGTGCATGATTTAAGATAGTGTGTGTGATAATCACATTGTTTTCGCTATGTGTTGAGCATTATTGTGGCAATTTTCTTCAATAATCTTTTATTTATGTAATTAAGAGTAAGTATAAAGTTTAATTCTTAAATCTATATTTTTACAGTACATTAATTATTATTTTTAATTAACTGACTATAACATAATTATACAGTGAAATTAATATCATAATTTTCATTATCACTTACCGGATTCAAAATTCACGGTTTGTATGTTTGAACTTTATTTAATTTGTTCGAGCTATTTCTCACTCAACTTCACATCTTTAGGAAATTTACGTAAATGTATTTTGGAATTATTTACAATACCTTTACGTCTATTTCCACTTACTTAACAACCACTAAACACACAGAGTGGCATATTTATTCGAGTTAAAGAATTAATTAACAAATGATAAGAGATAATGATAATCGGAGAAAAGCGTTCACCATGATTGTGCGGTTGAACAAAAACATGTAAGTTGCTGTCATAACTGTTTATTTTGTCATGGTCCGTACTATCTTAGTTCGTGGTCGAAGTATATTAATATCGGTTATATATCTGGATATTCTGAGTATTTCGTAAACATTATTATGTTTTATCTACTTGAACACTGTATGATAAAGATTAAACGAATAGCTATAGACACTGATCATTAGCGCATGCACAGTAAGTATGTGTACTGGTCAATATGTGTCTACCTGTCGTGTCTTTCGTGCGTATTTTTAACATGTCTTAAAAACGAAAACTAAATCATTTAGCTACAGCTGACAAAGTTTGTGTGACACAATCGGTGAAGAAAAGTAACCGAAAAAAACAATTATTGTATCTATTTTAGTTTTTCATAACATTTATGTACATATATTTATCATAAAATTTTTTATCGTAATATTTACTGGGGTAGGTTTTAATTTCCTAATAAACATTTGTTAGTGTATTATGCATACCTATATATATATATATATACGTGTCACTCACTGTAATGGAAAGATTGATGTCACGCACGTTAAATAGTGGGCTCAGAGTAAAAAGGTTCTATTATATCACCAATGTTTTAAAAAGTACTTTTTTATACTCAATTATTAATTTTTGTATGAGCTATATTTTGAAATTGGAATGAACTAATTCGAATCATTTTTCAATGAGTTACAGCGAATCAAAATGTTCTAAATCGATATTAAGGTATGTACTATAGAAATTTAAAAATACGCTCCTGAACAATTTAGAAATACCGAGATAGAACCTTTTTACTCTCAACCCTCGAAGTCAAAAACTAGAAATGGAAAAATTCATTTTTGTGTACTATAAATATATAAAATAAAATGGCTTGAGAAACCGAATTTTGAATTGATAGCTGGCACACTTTCTACCGTATAAAGAACGAATGGTACGTTTTTGCGCAATTTACTCTCGTATAGTCGAATGGTATGGAAAATTAATTTATGTTTGGTCGAAATCAAACTTTTATGGGTTCTTCCGGTCATATATGGCTATATAGAGAAATATAATAAATTTACCACGAGATTCCAAAAATCTAAAAAACAAAAAACTTTATATTTCGGTAGAACGATAATTTTTTTTCGATATTTCGGTAATTTAATTTAGGTCATCATGACGTCATACCACCCGTTTAGATTTCGGGAATAAATAGAAACGTCTGGTCCGTTAAATAGTTAATGAATTAAAAAATTAAATTAAAAGAGTACTGAATCCATCGTGGTGAAGTATATTTATCACGTACCTACCTAAATATGAATTTTCAAAACTAAATTTAAAATAAACTACCTATAGTATTGTAAATATTAGTAATTATATTGATATTTATTTACTAACATTTACATTATCATTTTCGATATTATTAACTTATATCCGTGATTTTTGTTTTTTGTAGTCGAAGCTTATGGTTAATTTATTAAAATAAATTATTAATTATACCTATATAACTTCTTGAATTTCGATTTTAATTAATAAATGCCATTATTTTTATAAGTCGTATAGATTTTTCGATTTCAAAACAATATAATACAAATACATAAAAAGAACAACATATACAAAATATATACTTTGGAAATCAAAAAAAGTAATTTGACAATCAATATAAGAGCTACTGAGACTGATAAATCTCGAGGTAAATGCGGTTTTCAAATATATTTATATAGATATGGCTACTGAAAAATTGCATTGAACTCCAATTTTTCAGAACATAAAGTAAGTTGTCTGGTATTTTCATTTCTATACACGAATTTACTCTCTAAGTTCTGCCATTAAAACCTAAAACACCTTGTAGATAAGATTGTGCTAGGTATATGACGTGTGCAAGGGTAATATACCATATAGTCGTTTAAGGACTGGCGCTGAATATGATACAGTATGATATATATATATATATATGTACATACAGGAATGCGTGTGGCACTCAATTTATTTATTTATTATTGTTATATATTTTTGCGATTGTTCGTGAAATCAAGGATTGTATTAGTTCAGAACGAGATAACCCTCGAAATTACAACGCAAACAAGCTCTAATATTATTTGCGTATATATGCAGTCCGAACGAAAAATCTTCCGAATGGATAATTATATTATTATTATTATTATTATTATTATTATAAAATTTCGATATCGGTATTTTCCCGAAACAAAATAATAATATTATGTTGTTATTTAAAGAGGTGTGTTACAATCGTATTATAGCTATAGTTTAACAGTATAATATAGTGTTTAGTGTAATTTTTAAATGAAATGTTTCAAATTCTATATTGGTGTCGAATGGTATGCTAAATTTACGGTTACGTTACTGTTTATACAATTTGGTTATTTAGCGATTGACCTGTATACATATAATTAGGTACACAAATATCAGAAAATAAAGGGGGGGGGGTTTCTATTGGATAGTTTGAATTAGGTATCTACTGAACATTTTCAAATTTACAACTGAAAATAATTTATTAAAAGAAAAAGAAAATCGATTTCATTTGATCACAAGACATAAAATGGCATACCTATATCCGTTGAAATTACTGTTCATTTATATTATACATATTACGGGATATGGAAATGAACAATTTTATAATATTTTATTTATTTCACAATTTTTAATATATTAAACGAGTAAATATTAATTAAAAAAAAAAAAATAATAAGAAACTTAGTTTTCTTAACGCATTTTCAGGAAGTAAAATAATATAATAAATATCAATGAATAAATTTTGATACGAAAATTACCATTTTTATGGTAAATTGTTTTAGAAATGTTTTACAAAATATATTAATAATTATAATATAGTTTGAAAACATTGTATATTAAAACTATTTTGTAGTCATTAAATTTCCTGAAATATTTTCGGCTCATTAATTTACTTTCTCAAAATGTTTTTAAGAACATTTAGTTATTTTTTTATTATTCCGGTACATAAATTTATAATTTATAGTTTTATAAAGTATTTATATCTATAACTAATTAGTACATGGTCGAATGAGATAGATTTTGTTTCGGAAAAATATGGTAAAGTTTTATTATTACAAAATTGGTTTTTAAAAATAAAAAACCGTCGATATTTTATTATTATTATTTCAAACAGTTAATTGCGTTTTGTTTAAAAAATAATAATAATTAATGACGTAATAAAAATCGTTTTACACTTTTAATTTTTATATTATTTATCAATATATTACATATATATAATACATATATGCGTTATTTATATCGTATAGTCATATAAATGTGTATAGTGTTATCTGTTTAAAACAATAATTGTAAAATGATAATTTATCGGAAAACTTTTACTGTAAAAATAAAACTGGATTTAATTGTTTGCCGTTGTTATAATATTATAACAATCGTACCTATATGATTTTTACAATAATATTGTTCAATGGTATTAATATTAATCGAATAGTTTTTATTTTGTGATATATGGTTTTATATATGCAAAATATATTTTAGACTAGCAAGATAAATGTATTAATAAAAAAATTAAACCTTATATTTAAAAAGTAAAAAATAATTTATAATAATAATAAATATATTATAGTGGCATACAATTTGTAATTCCATCAAACGAAAACAAATCACTTGTTGAATAAACTATATGTATGCAATCAAAAGGTTAATATATATATTTAGCTATTGTTATGAAAGTGATTTTGTTATAGCCATTTTTTCATTATTTTCGCATTTATTATTTCTATCATTTATCATTTTCCAAATATCATTTTATCAATAAAATAATATCAATTTATCATTCTCACCAATAACAATATTGCAAGTAAATTGATTATACCGTATACGCGTACACCGACGCTCGTATATACTTTGGGAGGAGATGGTAAAAATTGTATTTAAATATTTATATCTCACCAATTTATTCCACTTGATATATTATATTATCAACCACAATAGCTATGTGTTAAGTAATTCAAATGTTTTTTATATGATTTTTTTAAATTAAATAAAAACACTCAAATTAAAACTAAAAATTTCGAGAATAATCTTACAAGGGGATAGGTACGTACAAATTGCTAGTGCAGTCATATTTTTAAACATTTTCAAAAATAATTTAATATTTTAAATAATTTTCAAAGATAGGATACAGATAAATTTAAGGCTTTAATTTAAAAGTAGGTATATTGAGTGTCTTTGTAGACACTAGTATCAACATTTAACATCCATATTTCATTCGGTTATAAAATATTACGTATGATATTATCATACATGCAATCGGTACAAAATATTAAAGTTAAAAACAGCTAGTTATAAAAGATGTAGGATTTTTATAGTATGACGAGTATATATGAAATTGGTGTTTGGTTATAATATTAAGTATGTTCTATATTATATCGTGCAACTATTACCATTTAAATGATATAAATTTATTCAGATTTTAAACTCATACAATGTATAATGTACAATAATGTATATAAATTATTTTTATTAAAAATTCTATAAAGAAATTTCATAAAAGTTATGTCCTGGAATAATTTGCCGGTTATCAGGCAATTTATATATATATATATATATATATAAACACTTGTTATATTTTATTTGGAAAAAAATAGGATTGTTTAGTTGTTTATAAAATTATTGTACTTAGATCGTCTTTTAGGGGGAAATATGATTGCGAATAGGTACGTTTCTTATTGACAGTACCTTTTTCGACCTTTTTTTTTTTTTTATGATACAATTGCGTACGGCATTATAGGTTATAACGCAACGTCGCAAAAAGAATATGTATCGTACACAATTGTATTGTAATCGATATTAACGTGTAAATCTATCCTTCCCATTTTGCTGATTACTTTATAGGATGATCATAACATAAGTAAATATAAAAAACATGTATATTTTACGAAGAAAGAGAAAAACAGAACAATAACATTTTTTAAAAATCAGCAAGTAATAGGTAGAACCATTTCGCTCATCGGGTAGTATACTGGTAGTGTATATATTAAAACTGAAACAATATAAATATTAAATTATTACATAGTATTAACCCTTTCATTGCTGAATGGATTTTTTCTAGTGTACCCTGCTGTGCTGACCAAAATAAATAGATTTGAAGAAATATTTTTTTCAAAGACACTAAATAAAATTTTACCAATTTTTTTTTTTTTTTTTTGAGTCATTATTGAAAGAGATATTAAAGATACAAGTTGGCAATTGGTTCCCAAATTTTTTTCATTTTTTTGTTTTAAATTTTTTTTTTGTAAATAATATTTACAATCTGTACAAAACAAAATATACAATAAGTAAATAGGTTTATAAAGAGTGCAAATGACTTGGAAGATTGGGATGAATGAATATAAGTAGACATATAATCCATGAATATTAAATTAATAATATTTTACTATTGTACCTATTAAAAAATTAATTACTTGTTTAAATGTTATATATTATAAAAGCACTAATAAATTTAAACGTTAAAAAAATCCAATGATGATCAACAATCAACATGCGTTATCATAATTATTTTGGCGCTTAATACGTGGTTGTATGAACAAAATAAAAATATATTATCCGGCTATCATGTTATCACATTTTGGACACCCTGGTATAAAATTGATTATATTTATATCTTCTTTGATATTGGTCCGATTTTTATTTTTTTTTGTTTTATCTTATCTGGCTGTAAATTTACTTTTGGATGACGTTATTTCATTCTTGAAATAACTATTTTTAATGATTTTAAAAGTGAATGGACGCACCGGATTTAGTGTTGAAAGGGTTAAATTTTGAGTGAAATTTGTGGTAAATAACTATAACTGTTTGAAACAAGTTTGAATAATTTTTGGAAAATATTTTTTCCAAGAGCTAGTAATTTTTTTTAGAAATCTTCTTTTTCTTTGAGACTTGTGTGAACATTTTATGTTTATAATTAAAATTTTTTTTCTAATTTAAACTTTGGTCAATTGCTGGTAGGTATACGAAACAAAAAAGTACGTTTAGATTAAAATGAAAAAAAAAAAAAACATATATAATAAATTTACACAGTGACATTATATTATAATTTAATATTATTATATACGAAAGCAGATTAAGATAGGTAATTCATATCAATGCTGTACACGTCACTATCATGAGTAGATTTGGATAATATATTGTATTATACCTATATATATATATATATATATATATATAAATATGTTTTTTTTTGTTTAACGAACGCCGGGCACAGTTTATTCGGAGTGACGATAAAAGTTTTCAAGAACCGAGATCCTCGATAGAGGGAGAGAGAGAGAAATACGTAGTGCTTAAACTGCGTGAACTTTATAATTTAAAATTTAAACATATTTAATGGTATATAGTATCACTGTTTCTCCATTGCAGCATATGGTTTACGCCAGATGTTAAGTACAGATATACACGGGCACTGGTGTCGGTTATATACGACTAAAGATCTGTTTTATTTTTTTTTTTATTTTACAAATGAGATTATAAGCATGTTTTTTATGCTGCCTTAAAAAAACAACGTTCAGAAGTGGTTATTACAGAATGCATTGCTTAGATGATAATAAAAAAATAGTCCGGAAGAATTTTTCAATGAAGTTTTATTGCGTATTTTCGTACGTCGTCTTTATTTTTAGAAACGATATCTCGTACTGATATTTTTTTATGATATTGAATAGCTTTTTGAATAGTTTTTTAACGGTCTAATTTAATTTTATATCATCTTTATTTTATATTTCATATTGTCTACCTATGTGATTCAATATTGAATAGCATACTGTATCATTGATGACCCACAGAGAGTTCATTTAATTAAAAGATGATATAGGTATACATTTATATATAAGAATAGTTATAGATATTTTATATTGAAATTATAGTTTTTTACTGAATGCTGTATAATCGTTTATATATTTTGGTCTGTACACTTGTAATTAAACACCGAAAATATAATATTTAACGAATTTTCATTGTAATTACAGATATATTTATTATGTATACGCATTACGATAAACTTTTAATATTTTATATAATAAAAGAAAACATTTACGCCGATAATAATAACAGAATATGAAATTGCAATTACAATTACAATTACAATATTTAATATGCAACATTTGTTTGCAAGTTTCGAGATGTTCCAAAGTTTTAAGTAATATAGTCTATATATTCGGTTATTTTCTACATCACGAAAGTAATAAACTTTTGCGGTAATAATATTATTTTTGTTTTTACGAAAAATCAGATATTAAATAACATAAAAATATTTGACATTTTCTGAATCACTGAAGCAGTAGTATGCATGTATAATATAATTATAGAATAGACAACGATATTATACGTTCTACAGACTTTTATTTTTGACATAAAATGAAAGTATTTATATATTATATATATATATATATTTGGATTATAAAGTTTACAAACACAGAAAAATTATGTAATAGGTCAAAACATTTAAGGGACTCGATATATCGTGTCTTTGGCTTTTTGCATGATAAATTGACCGTGAACATTACAGTCTTAACTTTGAGAAAGATATCGTTTATTTTATACGTTTTAATGTAAGTATATAAAGTAAAAATTCATGTACATAATATTTTATTTAAATAAAAACTTTACACTATTTGATTTCATCATTAATTTAAATGTTTTGTTTTTTTTTCTTTTAGTTTATACTTTTGATATAAATTATCATTCTAAAGTTAAGTTGTACTAGTAAAATATATTATAGAAAATATTTTTTGATTTAGGATGTTTTAATTATTATTGCATATCGAAGAATTAAAATTATTTAACAATTTTTCCATTAAGTATAGATTTTTATAGAATGTCAACTTATACATTTAAAAAATCGTTATTGACGTTAATACGGTATATATTATTAGTCTTTACAATCTTGTACAATTTTTATATAGATATAATTTTGAAATTTATAAAAATAGTATTGGAGAAATATATATTTCAAATACTTTTGTTAAGTACTTGTATTTTTATATAATTAATTATATTTAAATACATTTTTGGTGTGAATAAATATATACTTTCTTTGATTACTAAAATATGTTCTTGTGATAATAATGATACTTAAAAAAAATGCCACATACTAGATTTTAAAGTACTATGTGAAGGCAATTTTCAAAATTTTTTAAGAATAATGCAAATCCAATGATTTGAAAATAGTCCCGTGTCAGTACACATTTTGTGTACCTAATTACAATATTAAAATGTTTTTTTAATAAATAAATAATTTTAAAGACTTTTTCACACAAATAATGTTTCTATATTTATACTTGTACTTTTATAATAGATAATAATTTTTTTTTTGTTTTGACAGCTAACTAAACATAAATTATTATAAAACAAAATCACAATTATTTTGGTTTAATATTAATTGCCTTTATGTATATGCTATACGTATAGTGGTTTCTCTCCTCGTCTGTGACAGTTCAAGTAGAATAATAATAAATTGAAAACCACATAAATACAGTGTTTTTCGACTTCTCGTTCGGATTGCGGTCGTTCGTTTTATAATTGGTAGTATATTAGTTACTGAAAAATGAATCAATACCTACATATAATATAAATGATTGCCGTTTTTCTAAGGCACTTATTTTTATAATTTTTTCATTATATATATAATTAATCTATAATTTTTGATGAATTGTGATCGACCAATGGTTAAAAATATAATAATTATAATGCAGTTTATAACTAGTGTTGTAAAAAAAAATATTTTAAAATAATATATTTAAAGTAATTTTTAAAAATTTGGACTATATGTACCTTCACATAATTTTATTTTATTTTTATTTACATAACAGACGATGTTTAATTGAACAACATTTAATTACAATAAGGTATAATATGACATAAAATGCCTTTAAATAAACGGAAGAATTAAAATAACAATATTATATTAATATAATAATAACATATTTACAATTAATTAAAATAGCAAGAAATTGGGATTGATGTTTGCAGAGTAAGAAGACACATAATGGGGGTATTTAAAAGAAAATTGGATGTTAACTGAGGAATGTGAAGGGAACACAAGATTGAGTGTGATGTGGAGTTAAATTAATAACCGAAAGTAAAGAAGAGGAATCAATTTGATTGGATAAGAGTTTGAGAGAAAGAGAAGATTTTCCTGATGCTTTCAATTTGCAAAACTAGAAAGACCTAACACAGTCAAGACAGGTGAATAATCATGAGGGGGGAGGGTAAGAAATGTTAAGTCGAAAAACGACCATACAGATGAATTCCTTCTGGACCAGCTCGATCATGTTGCTAGCAGCAAATATATTGGAGATTCAGAGGATAAAGGCGCACTCAAAATGGAGCGAATAAGCAAACAATAGAGAGATTTGAGAAGAGTTTGGTGGCGAAAATCTTGGGATATATGGCTAACAAAGCTGAGGAACTTAAGTGCTTTGCAGCAGACCTTTTAAATATAAAGCAAAATGTAGACATTTTTTCGAACAGTGAGCCCAAGGTCACAAATCGAATTACCGGTGGATTAAATTGAAATATCATTAATGGAATAAGAAAAAGAGATTGAGGATCAGAGTCGAGAAAACGTTATAACTGAGCAATTCTGGATATTGTGAGACAGACCGAAAGATTTATCTCATATGATTAAGATCAGCCTACAACAGAAGACAGTCAGAGAGGGAGTTTATATGGAAATATAATGTAATTTCACGGCAAAAACGAGTAGTTTGACTTTAAGTAGAACGGATGTAGCAGAATTAACAAAAAAAACCATAAAGAAATGGTGACAGGTCTGAATTTTGGGGAACGCCAGATGAAGGATAAAACACATTTAACCAAAAGCTAAAGATGGAGACGAATTGAACACGATCAGTAAGATAGGAGCGTAACCAAGAGAGAAGAGTATTACCAATACTAAGTTGGTCGAGTGAATTATTAAGTAATGGGTGATTAACTCTGTCAAATGCTTTAGTAAAATCCGTGTAGATTACGTTCACTTGACTGTAAATATAAAAATAATCGTAGATATAGGTGGTGGAAATAAGATCCCATGTAGTCGTTGAGTGATCTTGCCGAAACCCATGTTGTTCATCGACGAGAAGATTATTAAGAGGTGGATCAATTGATCTAAAATTCAAAGTCTCAAATATTTTAGATAGGTGAGGGAGTATTAAAATGGGACGGTAGTTTGTAACGTTGCTTGGGTCACCTGATTTGAGAATAGGAGTATTAAAAAAAGTTTAAGGGCAGAGAGAAAAACTCCTGTTTGTAGGGTTTTTTGAAAATCAAAGAGAGAAGCTAAGCAAGAATATCAGGCAGTTTGAAAAGCAAAAGACTTGGATATCATCAGGTTCAACTGTCTTAAGGTTACGGAAAAGCCAAGATATTAGAGATATTGTTAATGGAGAATTGTACATAACTAAGGAAAAAGGAATATTCCTATGTGAGTTAATATGAGTATAAATGTATAATGGGTATTAATATGGGAGAAGTCATTAATGGGTAGAGGAGAAGAGGAAAATGAAAAAGAGAATACACAGAGGAGAAATATTAAGAGATTAGGTTAGCCGTATCAGTTCACAAGAATTAATGTTAGAATTAAGCCAGGATTCGGTAAAGATTAAAAACAGTCAAATCAAGTTAATCAAAATGTACAACATTACATTTGAGAGTAGAAAGTTTTGTGCGGAGTTCACGATAGTTTTGATAAAAGACAAAATGAGGGACGATGTAAGAAGATTTTGGTATGTGCTTGAGTTGACAAGTATGGGGGAGCGGTTTTTGATCTGGAACTTTGAACACAGGGAATACCATTTTGATAGGTAGATAGTGAGATTAGGCTTAACCTCTTGGTTTCGATGGATTAAGTCCTGATGGGAAACACGAAGTTTAGGTTCAAGGCGTATTTTATCACGAACAAGGTTGATGCCAACATGAAAGTCCAGAGTCACAGAAAAAAATTTTGACTGAACGTGGCTCGTTGGAGTTAAGATTTCCAAATCGAATAGCTTTAAATTCAATTGGAGCTCTAAGTGAAAATTGAGAAAAAATTGTTGATAAAGACGACTTATTTTCCGCGATTTTAGCTCAAAATAATATGAAATTTATTTAATTTTATTTTGAATTAGATAGAAAATTATACCTATAACATCCCTTAATACGATTGTGGAACATAACTATCCACATATATCTATAAATGTATTTTGATCAGTTCATATACATCATATGTTATATAATGTAGATAAAATATAATTTTTAAAACAAAATATCTTGTGTCAAATATTGAAAAAATAAATTCTACTTAGAATACTATCTTTTAAGTATGCCCTTGAAATTACACGTTTTTAGACAAATTATCAATACAAAAACATTTTTTAAATAGGTAGGTACTTTAATTAAAACGGTCCATGTGAGTTTAAAAGGGAATAAATGAGTGACAAATAAAATATTATTTTTTATAAACATATATCATATTTAAAACTATAAAATGTATTAATTGAATAAATAAAATACTCCTATAAAAATAAATATACATTTTAAAAATGAACAATATATATATATATATATAGGTAAAATTAGTATATGAAATCATATACATTTTTGAATACTCTAGGCACATTTTATTTCTTACATATTATATTTTTATAATACATATTAATTTTTAAATTTAACTACTTTTGTATATATATATATACATTTATATATGTATATATATATATAGGGTATGATATGTATTCCTTTTTTCAGTATGGTTTTGTGCAAAAATAAATCAAAAAATTTATATATTTTTTTTTTTTTTGCTAAATCGATACAAATTATTAAAGTAAAATAATAACTATTAATTTTCAACGAAAAAAATGAAAAAAGTTGACTTATTTTGTCCTCGTGTTTTCTAAATACATTATTAATATTATTTATATTTCATGGTGGAATCCGGGGCTTTAATGTTTACAAGGTTGATAAATATGATTATCGTTGAGAAGTTAGATTCTGAGTTATTTTTTATATTTATGATGTGAGTAATATAGGAAGAAAAAAAAGTAAATCCACTAAAGAGATTTTCCTGTTTAAATTTTCGTGATTTGTATTAGTGAATACACATTTCACCATATAACGTAAAGCCAAAAAACGCTTTCAGAAATTGTAGAAACAATATACCTCTATTGACTGTAATTTTCATTTTAAATATTGCACATGAGTTGTTTCGAAGCGGAGATCAGTTTGGATCCGAAATTTATTTTGCAGCATCGCAATGTAAATATTTAAATTAGTAATTATTTTCTTCGCATTATGTACAGCATTCTTATGTTTTAGCACGTTAACAATAATTGATCTGTTTTATTTAAGTTAAGCTTTAAGATTAGTTGAACGTACACAAGAAGCCCGTTGGGTGGTTTCAATCCACACCATTAAAATATTTGAACAACATAATTCTTTGATCATAAACATTCCTCCGAGTTTTTTATACGAGTAAATTTTCTGATTATATATAAATTTTAAATAGCTTTATAATTTACAAAATATTTCTATATCGACAAATTTAAATTAGTCTTTTATAATTATTACTTTTTCAGAATGAAATTTTCATTTATTTTCCAATAATAAAAGTGCAATAAAAATGATTTGTTTACTGATATTATATGAAAATATAAAAATACAATTTTAAAGTGTATTTTGCAATGAATAAATTCTGTTTGTAAGACGGAAATTGTTTTCTAAACGTATTGTTATTTATTGATGGAAGTATTTAATATCCATGACAACAACATTATTAATATTACGTATTAATTACTTTTTATGTTAACTAGTATCTAAGTGTGCTTTTAATGTTATAAAGAAATTAAGTTGAAAAAGTGAAATTGTTGTTGTCTGTAAAAATATGAATAGGTATATATAGGTAAAATATATTAACTACATTGACTCTGCGATAATAGTATTTACCCTTTTGAAATTAAAATGTTTCCAACATGAAATTGCGTCTTCAATTTTGTAGCGATTTTTTTTAATCAATATAGTAATTATTATTGAAAACCGTTTTAATAGATGTTTTTTTTTAAATTATAAGCACTGAGTTTACATAATATTTTTTCGTGTAGTTTTATTGTTGTTCCATGTACTTCAACGAAAAATAATAATTTAGAGTAAATTATAAAACTTTCATTATTATTATTATTATTATTATTATTATTATTATTATTATTTTTATTGTTATCATTATTTTGCAGTAAATTCAAATATGGCAAAATATATATATTTGCAAATAATTATTATGAATGCGCATATTGTCTATAGGATTAAAACAAGATTAAAACTGCGATGTACATTTGTACATTTGCGATTACCTACATTTTTTTTTGTATGAAATTTAAATTTTTTCACTTTTGAGAACATTCGAACGACTAACGGAATATTTTATATTGTTATTTTACCATTAGCAATAGTCTATATATATATATTTATATATGTTACAATTATAGCTTAGTATTATATGCTCAATGGTCATTGATCATTGGTCATACATGTTTAGAAAACTTTTATTTTCTAAAAAACCTGTTTAAAAACAAATAAAAAATTTTTCGAAAAATATACAAATAGTTAATAATATTTGTCTAGCTTTTAAATTAGTTATTATTATTTGACGATCTTCAATACCATATTATTAGTCTGATAATTTACGCAAATATATTAAAAATGTACGTTTTAATCATCAGTATTTCAACAATGACAATCGTTCTAATGACTACGTAGGTAGGTACCTATTATAATATGGTTTTGGGAATAGAATATGAAAATAAATTTACAATACACCATAATTACAAAAGGTGTCGTTATTTTTACACTAATTAGTAAATAACAAATATTATGAAATTATAATTCGATTATTTGAATTTTGATTTTTTATTATTAAAGGTCCGATTGTAGCTTGACTAGGATAAAAAATTATTCGTATTTATAGGACCAAAAATAAAAAATATTCTTATTTTAAATATAAAGTATCGTATGTAAAATAACCAACGAATTTGTTTTCTATTTTCTAATGTTATACTGATGACTTTGTTCGTCCA
Source organism: Pemphigus obesinymphae (assembly GCA_025469235.1). Lineage (NCBI taxonomy): Eukaryota > Metazoa > Arthropoda > Insecta > Hemiptera > Aphididae > Pemphigus > Pemphigus obesinymphae. The sequence continues at coordinate 85,678 of JAIPRL010000101.1, forward strand.
AGTTGATGGAACAAAAACTTGTTTCTTTTCTACATTTTTATATTTTTCTGTTTGTTATCATTTAGAATGCAACAGTTTGTCGAACATGAGCATAACCGTACCCATAGCAGTGGCATGCGGTGATTCAGCCAAATTGACGTGTACTTATGACCTCGACTTTGACCCTTTGTACACGGTAAAATGGTATAAGGGTCGACAAGAGTTCTTCAGGTATGTGCCCAAAGAGTTGCCACACACCAGGGTGTTCCCGTGGCCCGGCATAAACGTAGACGTAAGTACATCGTAAAATAACTTTATTACAGTAGAAATCGGTGAAAATGGTTCTCAAGGGACCCATGCTGTCAATAAATTATAAATCTTTGGTTTATTATATCCGGATCTACAAAAAATATCTGAAATAAAATAAAAAACAAATATCTAAGGAATAAACAACCAAATCCGTATTCTCTTAGAAATACATTTCTAACTAAATAATATTTATAAATCGCAGCTTTTAAAGAAATTACTTATGATATTTATACATATACTGCCAGCTTTAATTTATTTTGTATATTATCTAAGCATAATTTTATTTTTATCTACAGCAGTCATGTTTACTAATAAGTTTATTTATGGTTTGGAATATTTCTTCTAAAATATATTTAATCCATATACTCGTAATATAATAATTTATAAATGTAGATGCATATTATTTTATTGTACTGTTAAATTAAAATATTACGGTAATACAATTATCCATTTTTAGATAATATTATTTTAAGTAAACCATGTATTTATATAATAATGGAGGTGAGTCGTAAAAACGCGATTTTCGGTACACAATAGGTCCCCGGTTCAAATCCCAGGTAGCAAATAGGGCAGCTAATGAGATTTTTCATGCTGGTAGCATCTCGTGTTTGGTACAAGCCGTCCATAATTACCAACCCATCCAATAATTTGGTAGCTATGCTTGTCGTTCTTATCAAGAACCATCTTCGACTCTCGTTTTGAAGGTGCAAACCTGAGTATGTTGAAGTTTGGAAAAAAAGAGGATGTAAAACTGTTAATTTGATTTATGTATCTACAATAATAGAACAGGTAAATTATTAAAATATTAGCAGAACACAATGTATAATAATATTATACTCATAAAATATTTTTAATTTATTTCAAAAGTTAAAATAATTTTCTATTAATATTTTAGAGAAAATTTGTTTGGAAAGTTGTATATTTCTAAAAAAATATTTCTAATTTAATGTTTTAAAACAGTATAAGTCGTTAATTTATCCCGTACTTAAAATATTCCTAAAACATTAATTGAAAATTATTTTACCCTCCGAAATTTTGTTAATTACCTACATTATGTTTTATATACTATCTGAGTTGTAATTAAATTAAATTAAACTAAATTCATGATTTAAGTAATTACATAATATTGAACTTTTTGAAAGATTTAAATGTACATTTGTACATGGGTTGTATAATTAAATTGTCCATAATGTACGAAAATTTTATATTTTATCCAAAGTCTAGCAAAATTCTTTCAAATTTTGTGTTTAAAAGTTAATTTTTCAAAAATTTGGCCGAATTTTGATCATAACCATAAAACTTAAATTAAATTGACATAACATTATTTTTTCTACTTATAATATGTCTATAATACTTATATTTTATGTCTACTAAGGGTTTCATTTGTGTTTATATTCTAAGGAAAGGGTTATGATTAAACATTACATTTAATGTGGTCATGAGCAAAACGAAAATCATAACCTTACTCGATAAAAATTTTAGAGATTGAATAAAGAGCACCATTTGGTGGTATTGCAAGTTATACATTGGTGGCCCTATTTTTTATTTTTTTATTCATGTCTTAATTGGTCGGCTATAATTTTTATTTTATGCCGGTACAGCTAATTTCAAATATATGAACATATTATGATTTTTCATTAGACTATCATTTCACATGTAATAACATCTGGCGTGTCAACAAAAACATCGACAGTATCGTCATAGAGCAGGTAATAATATAGTTTTCCATTTGTAGATGATAAATATTGTGGTGATTACTATGTGTATCATAGTCGTATCCAGTAAATAATAACGATATTATATCGAATTCAATGGTATTCAATGGTAGGTATCGCCATAGAATATAATTTTATCACGCTGAAATTTTATAAGGAAACCACTGTCTTGTATTTAAAAACCGTGAATGAAACGTGTTGATTGGTAGAATCTGATGCTAACAGTAAACCGATTGATTGTCATTTCGGTCTAAAAATAGTGAACTTATTACCAGTCATAGGTAATAGCAAGACATGGACATAGCAAGAGAGGGTGTTTGCTCACTCTGGTAAAATTTGGGAGGGCTATGCCCACTCTGATATTTCGGAAATAAATAAATTTGTAATACCAAATTATCAAATATTGAATCTATTTTTACTTATTTGAAATATATAATTCAAAAAACAATTTTGAACGAAATCGGTATTATTATTTTCTGATTTATACCTAATAATTTTTCATTATTTTCGGTACTTTTCCTATTTTCCAAATTTTTTTGTGAACTACTGAAAATTGGTAAAAAAAAATGTTTGTATTTTTGTTTATTATAATTTTATCACGTTAATATTATGTTGCAGTTAATATTTGGTACAAATTTTAAATTTCTAGTGTTTATTTATTCCGATATATAACAATAATTTTGGGTAAATACAGTTTTTATTTATGCTTACGTAATAAACTTTAAATTGCCTCTGCATTATTGTAAAACTAAGAGATTCCACTTTTTTTCTGAAAAAGCATTACTAAAAAAGAAAGATATTTTACAAACCGATTTGTATGATATAGTGAATATTTTGAAACTATATCTGGGAGTTTTTCTTGAGAATCTAAAAATAATTTGAATTATTGTTACACATTCAATAAGTACGATGTCCTATGAAAGATTTTTTTCTTCCCTTAAAAGAATAAAATCATATATTAGATCCTCTATGAGTGATGGACGTTTAAATGATTTAATGATAATAAGTGTTGAGCAGGAGAATTCTAGAAATGTAAATTTGGATGAAGGAGTTAATGAGTTTGCTCATATTAAAAAATATTAGAACATGTATGTATGTATGCAATAAATGTACATATTATTTATTATTAGAATTTATTTATATCATTGAATTATTTGATTTATATTAATGAACTGTTTACTTCATAAAGAATTTATTTACTTTTAAAAATTAATTTTATATTATTCAATTGTTGTGGTTTATTAAACCTAACTTACAATTGTTGTTGTTTTTATAGTTAATATGTATACTTTAAACATATTTCATGGTATAGATGAAAAATTAAAATTTTTTGTTCTAAAAATATTGGCTTTTAATTTATGTAATATTTATAAAATCAAAATGAGTAGATACCCAAATGAATTACAAATAATAAAATACAATAATTATTGTATTATATTTGATAAACAAATAATATACACATTTTACTTCCTATTGAATATAATAATAATATGATATTTGGATAATCCTGTGGGCTAAATAGGTATCTATCTTAGGATTTATTACTGCAGAGTGCAATTAAGAAAAAATATGTGGAGCTTATCATTTTTAATTTAATTAACAATATATAAAATTGTTTTTGCCGTTATCACTATGGTTTGGTGGAAAAATAATTTGACAGCCCTATTTTATAACTGAAAGAGCGCCCCCTGGATTGAACTTGTTAACATTTAATTTAAACGCATTTCTTGAAATATTAAAAGTATATAATACATACACTTTTTGAAAATCTGTCTAAATCAATTTCTTATGAACAATAAATTATTAGAACCAATTATAACTATCATAAACATAATTCACTATATGAACGTTTATGACATAAAAAAAATCGGTAAAACACGAATTTTCATTATTAATTGTAGGTTCATTATAAACGATTTCTATTGTATATTAAACCTATTGTCTTTTGATTATTTTAAAATATATTCAAATCAAAGCTACGGTGTTCTACCTTATATTATATCATATTAGGTTTTCACAAAAGATTATGTCATGCGATGGAAATTCATCATCTTCGATTCGAAATATACGTGTCACCGGATACCGATAAAAAATTCTACATATAATTACGGTCGTTAAATTAAGATGGACGAATGCACATCATACTGAAACACGTAAAATGATTGCATCGAGTATATATATATATATACTATATTGATATGTAAATTTAAAATACATATATAATATACGTCATTATATTTACAATTTAAATATTTTTAAACGAATTATATATTTCTCACAAAAAAATATATAAAATAACCAATAATTATCAATAAAAAAATATAGATTAATACTGCCTAATATAAATAATAATTTAGTTTTGTTTAAATTTGGAGTTAAATTGAATCAAAAAATTCTTAATGAAAATTGCATTTATTATTATTAATAATTCGTTAACAATACACCTGAAATTATATTTCATATTACTTCTATTGTTGGTTGAATAAAATAAAAATTCATTATTTACCAGTCAGGTTATATTAAAAATTTTAAATTTTATATTAAATTGTCTATTTTGAAATGTCGTTTATTTTTTTCATATTTTTAGCAAAATTTTGTGAAATGATCAAAAAATGTACAAAAATTTCAAATTTTTTTAAGAATTCCTCCGGAACATTTAAATATTGGAAAACTGTTAAATTATAGTTGGCAAGTATAATTATACGAATTATACGTATTTGAAAGTTTAAAAGTTCAAGTTAGATTTGATACATTGTAGAATATAGCGAGTTTTGTTTACTCATCTAGGCTGTGATTAGTGAATATGGTTTTTATCGCTTTTTACAATAGGAATATTTTTGGATCGCTATGTTCCTCGAACATCATAGGTTTCAGCGCATTTTAACATAGTGACCGATTTTCAAACTTAATTTTTATAGGTTTTTGGTGGGTTTTGAAACCTGAAACTATAACTGGTTTATAACTGGCCTATATGTATAATATATCATTTTTGATGATTCAAAATAATCGTGTAGTAATTATTAAAAAAATAATATAAAAATTGCAAATTCGTTTAAAACTGAGAATTATAGTTATGGTATATTATATTAGTTATAATTTTTATTACCACATTGTTTATCCAGAAATTAAGTATAGGAGAAACACTTCTTGAAAAATACAATTTTGTGATATATTTATTTTTTGACATTCAAATTTATAATCAGTTTTATACCCAATAATAATATTAAAGCAATGCCGTATATTTTTTTAAATAAATTAACATTATAATAGTGAAAGAAATTTAAATGTGTTGAACATACATATTTTATTTGCATAATATATTATGTTAAATATATATATATATATATATATATAATATAAATATTATATAGGCACCTTTAATAAAATATACAGTAAAAAACTGTTAATTTTTTTCTTTAATGTGATGTAATAAATTATATATATATATATATTTATCATACTATTAATCTTATAACAGCCCATGACCTTAAAACTTATGTAAATTCGATTCAATTTGCAGTTAATTAAAATATAGTAAGTTTTTTCTCATTTCTTAAACGGGGTTTTTTTTTCCTGAAATACGAAATATATAAAGGTACTTATCACGGACGTTTTAAATTGTTTATGGGTATTAACATTTTTTTAAACGTAATCTTATTAAAGTTTTTCTTCGTCAATGTATTGTTCTCGTTTTGTTTTGTATATGCCTATAGGTATATACGTGTGAATTCCTTTTAAAAGTTTCTATTGAATTGGCATACATTTATTTTTATTTTTTATTTTAATATTATGTTTCCTTATTTTTTTTATAATTTACCTTTTATGTACCTAATTTAATACATTTGTTTTACAGTTGTTAGAACCAAATTCAGGGGACATTGTTGTGTCATATACGATAATTCTATTGAAAATATAATCTTTATTTTTCATCAATGTTATAATTGGTACACAATTGTATTCGTATTGGCCATCTAAATTAATTATATTTTATATTTATGTATCAGGTCAGCCAATCGGGGCCGAATCAAGTGGTGCTTAGAGACGTCCAAAGGCATTTGTCAGGGAAATATCGATGTGAGGTATCAGCAGACGCTCCGTCATTTCACACTAAAATTGTGTCCTCATGGATGCACGTTGTATGTGAGTATTCTAAGTGTATTATTTAAAAATATATTTCAATATCAATTATGATTTTTCTCGCCAAAATATGAATCAAAAAATGTTATATTATCATGTAGTATTTAGTTATTTACATTTATTTTATTTTATTGGTTATAAACCAAAACGTTATAGGTATAAATACACTTGTCAAAACATTATAGATATTTTTATACAATTAAAGTATAATTTAAAAATAGTCTTAATTCAATAATATCGAAGTCTTAATGAAATATGTCAGAAATCATATAATTTAATTTAGCCGCGAGTATTCGATGTTTTTGATAAATATCAAATGATATTTTATACATTTTTCAAATTTAATTTTATTCGTATTATTACAGTTTTCATTATCATATTTCAGACTACCATTTTTGTATACAATCAAGCATTTAAACATAAATGACGAAAAAAACGATAAATCCTTGTATTTTGCTTTATATTAATTATTATAAGGTGTTTAGCTGGTATATATATTGTATTCACGTAATTCGTACATTATATAAATATTTTTTTTTTTATTCATAAACGTAAATTATAATGAGGGGGCTTAAAAAGAAACATTTGTCTAATTTTAATATTTTTTTATGGATAAAATGGCACTTTTTTAAGTTCAACCTAAATGCTAAATTTTCTACCTTCATTTCGAGGGTGTAATTAACTCTAATTTAAATTTTACCATAAATACTCTTTTGTTTTGAATTTTAAATTTTAATGATTAATATTTTCAAGCCAAATTATAGCTGGTTGATATGGTTTACTAAGTATTAAATTTTCAAAACATAATATCTCATAACAAATTTCACAAAAGTAATATAAATGTTCGATAAACGATGCTTAGGTAGAAACGATAAAAGATTATTTGGCAATTGTTTAGTTAGATGAAAACCTCTTTGAAATGTTTTTCTAATGTCACTATTATATGAAAATATAGTGTTACATTATGAAAGTACATAAGACAAAAAGTAATTTACTACCTATAGAAGTATTTTGCATTTCTACGAATATATTATAAGTACTATAAATGACCAAGTTAACGAGGTTTCGTGCGAAACATACCATTATCATAGTTGAATACAAATTATTTTGCTATATAATTATATTATAATACTCGTACATTAAAGCCACAATTTTACAAAACATATATTTTTCGTTTTTAAAATTTTAAATTATATTCCACAATAATTATTATAAAATTATAGTCTACTTGACGATAAATAAACATTTCAAATGTGGTCGATGGGAGGTATTTCAAAACATGGAACACCCCCCCTTAAATATACACTATCCTACTACTATGTGTGATAAATGCAGGAATATATTATTTGAATTGTCACTAAAACGTAATATTATAGTAATTACCATGTCCTGTTTGTAGTTATCTCCATCTGCCTAACAATATAAGATACGTTTGTAGGTCTTTGACGTAATTATAAGGATATTATATAGATAGTTAAAAAATTAAAATATATTCTAGCTTGATTTTATTTTTTACTATATTAAGTTTTTATCGATTAGTCTATAGTTTTATTATTTTTAATACTGTTAAGTGTAAAATGTAACGACTAAACAATCTGAATATAATATAATTACATATTAAAGGATTGATCAAATTATTTTATATTAACTTTTAAATAGATATTAGATACCCATTATAACAATCAAACGCGTGGCAAACATTTATTTTACTTTTTATTTTACTCTACTTTACTTACTCAATTTTTATTATCAAAATGAACATTTTTATTTTAGTTCATTTTCCACGAGTGGAAAGATAATGTTTTATTATCTCGTCTTATTCGCAAAAGGGTATACATACTGTAATAGATCGGAAAAATAGAAGTAAAGTAGAAAGGAGAAAAATCGGGGAAGTAAGATAAAGGTGTTCACAAATGCAATATACGAAGTTACGATAGTAATCGATAATATACTGATATTGAAATTACGCGTATAATCGAGTGAAATAACACGAAAATAATACGACGTAAAATATAATGGATATAGGACGCATTAGTGTTAAAAATGGAAACTGTTGTTGAGATATACTTTGTGAACAATATGTATGTTTTATAAGGGCGTCTATACCCGAGTTTGATAATGAACCATCGAACGGTATCTGAAAACACTGACAAATTTACTACGCACTCCCGATCATCATAAGATACTATAGTCACTGCCTATTTTTCTACCTGAATGACCTATAGTACTAGTGTAAAATTAACTAACCTATTGTTTTGGAAGATCACTCGGTGAATAAATATAATATTATAATTTAAATTAAACTCAATTAATTATATTGATAAAATTATTGTCACTATCTAGCACACTTATCTATACCTTAAATATATGTGTGGGTGCGTGTGTGTGCGTGTGTGTGTGTGTGTGTGTATGTGTGTATGTGGACTAGAAATTCGTCTCCCCATCGGATCAATATGACTCGTTCGTATAATTAATGACACCACTCTTCTAAACAATGATGGGCTATAAGATTCATGTATCATGAACAAAGGTTATTTGAGCAGTATAAGTAAGAATACAAGATATTGAGAAAAATGATTAGAGATGATTCAAATATAGAAATTATTCTTTATCATCACCAATTAAGTTTTAAATAGTGTGTTCGTGTAATTATTTATAATATTCCTCTAACCAATGATGAGCTCAGGGCTGTCCCACGATGAGTGTGGTGGGTGTCTCACCTCCCCCTCACCAATTCTGAACTCAGTCGGCAAAATTAAGTTTAGTTGGTAAATTTAAGTTCAATGAGCAAACAGCAGAAAAATTTTTTTTTTTTTTTTTGCTTATTCACTCACGTTTATGAAGTATTTTGAAATTTGAAGTCGCCAAACCATAAATTATTAGGATTGTTGTCGGAAAAATGAGGAAATAGTTGATTACCATTTTTTTTGAAGAGAACTATTATATAATTTCTTTTATATTATTACCCCCCCACCCAAAAAAAAAAATCTTCTTCGAGATGGCCCTGGATTAGCTATACGATTCACGTGCCATAATCAAAGGTTGTTTTAACAATATAAACTCAAACACTAGATATTGAACTAAGATAGATAGAATTAATAATAGTATATATAAGAATTATTATTCTTTACCAGTACCAATTAAGTTTTAAATGGTATGTTCGTGTAATTATTTATGTCATCCTTCTAACCAATGACGAGCTGTACGATCCAAATGTCATGATCAAAGGTTGTTTGAACAATATAAACTCAAACACTAGATATTGAACTAAAATGGATAGAAGTAATAAGTTTCGAGGAAAGTTGTGTAGTTTTAAAATTATAAATACGTTTTAGATTTTTTTTTAAAGTAAGATAAGCATAAGATAAGAATAACAAAGATATACTGAACATTGAATGAAGAGAAATTAAATAGGAAAAAAATGAGTTCGACGTCTATTACAACACGAACTGTAGGGTCAGCTGTAACATGCGTGAAATTTGACCAGAAATGTCCCGTTCATTACCTCCTGAAAGCCGTATAACTGTCTTACATATACACTCAATCCGCAATATTTACCATCAGCAAGCGTCTGTATAAGGCAGTTTTAGTGTAAATTCAGTAAAGAACGCTCGCTCTAGTTCGCGAAACATTTTTATCAACTCGGTAATGAAGGCCAGTTATCTCAACTCTATATTGCCTTCTCTGTGAGAGTTAATTTAGTTTTACGAAACATATTATATGTGTAGAGATTATGAGCGGTGTACCGCATTAGTCAGCTATATATTTATTTATTTCATGTAACAGCTGTTTATTTCATGGGTACATACAAAACATATACATACGTATATATGTAAATATGCGGTATATGAAAAATATAGTCATATATATATATATCATATATATATATATATCATATATATATATATATATATATATATATATGACAATACATTATACATTACTACGTAAATACAGTTAATATTAAAATATACGTGCCACGTAAACATCAAATTGTAGTAACTTTTCTTTCGATTTAATATAATTTTTTGGAATATTTTCAAATATATTCGAAGTCTATAAATTTTTAAAGGGCATATTACATAACATGATATGGTGAATTTTCGTAAGCTAGAAAAGTCAAAGTTATTCGAAATATTCTCAAACTTCAAAATAATGCACGTGACACTTTCATTATAAATACTCAAACATGAATCAAAATACGTGAACACGTATTACTACAATTAATTTTCGTATTATTAATTATATGATATTAAAACTGAGAACATTAAAACCATTTATCTTTGTCAAATTTTAATAAGTTAACAGTTTAATACGCACAGAAAACGGAATATATATATAAGAAAAATTAATAACACTCTTTTATCAAACCCTTTTTCTTAACATAGCTACGTGCTTGCAATTTTCTTATTTTTACTAAAATTTTCAAATTTTTTTTTTTTTTATCCTGTATAATAAATTCATAGAGACATTGATATGTATTATACCAATAATAAATACAAATGTCAAAAAATAGTTTTTGGACTTTTATTGATGAACATTGCAGTGGTTTTCAGCCCACTGTTTGGCGGTTTGGCTTAATAATTTAAAATTAAAAACGTTTAATTTCGATTCTGCATTTGTCAATACAAAAAACTCATGTTGTACGCAGCTCGTAGAGTTTTCTCGTGTATTTTTTCGCAGTATACACGATGTATATTATATTTTTGTACTTATATATTATATTATATACGCAATACGGTCTTGGGATCGGCCTGAAAATTTAACGATTATACTATTATAAATGTAATTAGGCCGGTACCGACCGTTGGCACGGGGAGGTGGAATAATAATATTTGACCCCGAACGGCCAAAGTCATTAGTGACAGCTGCATTTTTTTTCGCAAGTCATTTCCACCGACGGCGTCGTCGTCGTCGTCTTCGGTGTACATTTTTGGATCATCGAATATACACACGCTATTAGGCCATGTGCACAATCGATTTCAGTTAGTACAAGTACGTATGTTCGATTTTGTGCCCGGGAAAGATTCAAAAACAAATAAAACGAACGGGACGATGGATGGCAGAGAGCGAAAACAAAAGGAGAAAAATCCGAAAAAAAAAGTTATACTCGGTTTTTGTACTTACACGACCTCGGTATTTCACCCGATAAGTTCGCCGAGACTTTTGACCGACGAAAACAAAAACTAACAAACAAAAAGAACGAAAATAAAATAAATGAAAATCTTACAGCGTTTTTTTTTTCTCCGGGGCTATGCAAATAAAAGAAAACGGAAAATGTTTTTGTGCAGCCGCTGCCACCACACGATATTTGTCACGGAGTTCGTGTCGTATAGCCACCGATTTGGTTTTTTTCGTTATTGATAATTAATACATTATATATAGATTCGGGATATTGGTGAACGAATGCCATTTGTTTGGTCCTATAATTATATATAGTTGAAATAAATATCAGATAAAAAAAAAAAAAAAAAAAAACGCGAATTCAACTACAAGGAACACTATGCATGTATCAATAATGTTGTCAGCGAGATGCACTCGGATTGAAATACAAATATTAAAATTGTATACAATATGGAAATACGAATAACAACTGTCCTATTTTAAGCATACTTATAACGGAAAAGAATCTTTGATCATTATAAGATTCTAGACAATAATTAAATTCAAACATATATTTATTTAGAAATTATTTAAATTAAATATGAATTGGCTAGAAAAATTTAAATATTAATTTAATAAATATAAAAAGATATATATATATAAGTACATCATTGTATAAACCAATATATTTATCGTTACTTTCAACATTTTTAAACATAAAATTAAAATCAAAATCCTATCATTAGTGTGTGAAAGTACTCATCGGAGAGAATACTTATTATAGTAAATGTATTGGATTTGAAAGCAATTATAAATCATATCATTTGATAAATCCATTCTGTGTGTAGCTTTGTGTGATATAACTACATAAATACTACAGTAAAATAGTAGACTAACAATATTAAAATTATTAAAAAGTGGTTATAAAGCTTTTAAATTTTTACGACATTAATATACATAGTGCTATAGTAAATTTTTGGTGTATATTTCTAGCATTTAAATTTTTCTAATTTATAACAATTTAATGGTAGTTATAAATAGTATATATCTCTTTTTATTTTCAGTACTATAATATATTTTATCCGTAATATTGTTCTAGATATTAGAATTTTTACGTTTAAAGTAATTTTTAGAGAAAAAAAACTGTTCCATATTTTTATATTTTGTGTTTTATACAATATTTGGCGAGAGAGCAGTTATTATTTCAATTATTTATTTTAAAATTGTATATGTACATTAATTATGATCTATTAATTTTCCTACTATTTTAAAATTCTAGTGCTTTATATTATTTTCAAGTAAATATTTTTCCCGGTTAGGTAAAAATTTATTTTACAAAAACTATTTTCCAGAAAATTAAATTATCATTTTTATATTATATGATCAATATATATCATTAAAAAAAAATATAATTTTCCATATTTTATTCATATCATTTTATAATTTTTTTCTGCGAATTCTATTCAAGATTGCCAAACGTTTAGTACTTTTATTACCATATTATATTTTATTGAAATAAAAATTATATTCATAATAAATTGTTTTGTGACTTGAACAACTTAAATATGAACAGACAATTTGAAATTTTGATGTAAAGTTTTATTCACTATAACATTATATTTGTTTTGAATCAATATTGTTATGTAGAAAATCTGATCAGATACATATCTCATAAATCATAAACAACTACTATTAAAATATAATATTAATAATAACAATCAGAAATCAAATTAAACTAAAATTATCACCTATTTAAGTGTATCCATATATATATATATATATATATATATATATATAGTCCATTTGTCCTTAAATAATTTAAAATTTTTAAATTTATTATACAATAGTTCTATGAAAAAAAACCATTGATCACCTAAATACTTTATACACATATTATATAAGTACATATATATTACTTGTTTTTGACACAATATAACTGTCATTTCTTGTTCATCTGTTAGAATTTAATTATATACCGTTAAAAGTTAAATCCAATATCAATTAAAAATCATTGAAAAAGTTTGGAAATGTTTTATAAAAAAAATGGAATTGCATTTTTAAATGGCATATCGTATGTATAATCATTTAGCTTTCTGGGGTTATATATTGAAAGTTTAGATGTCTATCAATATGCGAAATAACTTTTACATTTGGTACATTATTGTAATATATACTAATTTGTATTTAATTTTTTTATTATTTGGGTAAGTCTTCTGTATATATTATATGATTTTACATAATATATATCTTCTATTTACTTGTAAATATATATATAATTTTTATATACAGACTTTTATCTAGCAACCGTATTAATCTTAAATACGGATTCGTATAATACATACAAGTTTTATAAATTACTTTAAGTAGAAAAAGAATGTTTACAAAAAATAAATGAAATTACCTTTTAAAGTGATTTTTGTGACGTCTATGTTATGATGAAATTGATAAAAAAAAACATATTTTCAAGACGATCTCATATACATTTTAAAATATATTAATTTAAAAAAAAATTAGAAAGATAAAAAAAATCTAAAGAAAAGGATTTTTGTACATTATATATTGTGTTATGTAATAAGAAATGGGTTCAAAAAAAAAACCGTAGATGAGATATTCTTTTAATATTTTATAATAAGTGCTTTAACACTAAAAACACTTGAAATTTTTTTTCTTTGTTTTTTATAAACATATTTTTAAAAAATTTCAGGATTACACAATAATAAAAAAGTTGTATGGATACAAAACTATTTATCGATTACCTTTAAATGTGATTAAATATTTTGAATTGATACGTTTTAATTTTTCTTGGAATTCTTAAAAATTTCCTGCACCGAACCTTTTAAAAATTGAGTATAATTTGCTAATTATTATCAGGGCAGTGGACATTATAGATGAGTTATTGATTGCTAATTAAATAATACAGTTTATTAGTCGAACATTTGATGAAGAATTTAAGTATGTATTTCAAGTAATCATAGTTGATATAGTGTTAAATTAATTTAATTTATTTTAAATGTTTTATTATTGCTAAAATATTTTCTTATAATGAAGCGTGTTTAGTTATTAAGGTATGTATATAAGTGTATTTATTATTAATGTATTTGTTTGTTTTCATTTTGCACAAAAATCACTAATTTTGTTCAAATAAAAACTAAAATATTTATTAAAAGTTTACTTTTATACATAGATATCTAAATTAAATTAGAAATTTAAATTTTATATTATACATACTACTGTTAAAGTTCGACATACATGTAATTTTGATTTTGGCCCACATTTATACTTACTATGATAAAAAAAAACTTATCATTGACAACAATTTGAATGTAAACCGCACATTGGTAGACAGACGAATGTTCATTATTTGCTAAAAAATAAAATAAAAACCATACGTTAAATTGTATTCTCAAAAAGGTATATACACTTGTGAGCTCAGTGTATAATTATCATTTTTTACAAATGAAAATGCGTAATTTTGACACTAGATTTAAGTAGACCTATTTTTTTATTTTATTTAAGTCATTTTCAGTACTATCCCATATATGGTATGTGCATATTTTTTTTTTTAGTATCCCATTGCTTGCTATTCCAAAATATAAAAATCCTATTTCAGTTCATTTTCATCCGGCTGAGAAATTCAGCGTGAGTTTACTATAATATATTCGTGAAAACACAACGGATAAAAAGCTATCATATTATTTTGATTATATTATATATTATATTATATAGTTGCTATTTTGCGCTTTAAAAACATATTTATGATTATTATAATGTTGTATAGCTGTCTATGTATACGTTTTTTGTCTCTTTAAGTACAATTCCTTTATAAATCCGTATTATCCGGATACGCGTTTCTTTCGTGAAAATACTATTACAATTAGATTTCATGGTTTTATCTTTGTGCCATAATTGTGTATCGAATCTCTTCGCTTTATACGTATACATACAATTCTAGTACAATTTTGTACAATTTTGGACAATTTATTTATTTAACTACCAATAATACGATAATATGATGTATAATTCGATTTTTGTTATTTAAATGAAATTCGGTACATGTTTCTACGAGTTTCTAAATTAAAGTCAATATAAATAAATATTTATGTGATATATAAGAATTATTTCTAATAATATTAGTTTTCTTACGTAAAAAATTTAAACAAAAATTTGAATTTATACGACCGTCCGACCACAGTTGTATATAGTATCTAACTCAATTTTACATACATTTTCTTATATTTATAATAGTTTTCAAACGTTTCAACTTATTTTTTATTAAAATAAATATATATGAATGTTTTTCTTTTAACCATGATATAAATTTGAATATTAGTAAATGCTATATTTTAACATTGGTGTAACTAAAACACGTGTACGTTGAATAGGGGTGGAAATCGAAAAATATTCAAATTATTTGCATGGTATACATTTTATGAATTTATAATTAATATACTTAATAATAATATACATATGTTATATAATATTATGTTCAATTAATACATATATTATATACACAGCTAGTATAAGTATACAATTTGATAAATACATTAACCTTTAATCTGTACACAATTTTCAAGTTCTATATTTTTATAACTTTTGTAATTACTAAAACGACCCATTACAATTATTATATTTTAAATTTTATTTTAAAATATGTTTACCCCTATATAACCATTTTAAAAATATAGTAAAAAATAATTACAGTTCGAAATATTTATGAGTAATTATAAGTACCTTATTGATTTTTTACAATTTACAAAATATCAAGTTTTCGCTACCTAGAGCCTCACAATATGGCAGATTACCATTTATGAAGGAATTTGTCATTTTCGTAAACTTCAAAAGACTGTAGATAACCAACAGCTCATAATTTATAAATATATCTAATATTGAAGCTTTTCTGGTATCTATTGAATAAATTCGGTATTTTACATTTAAAAAAAAAAATTTAAAAAGTAAATAAATTTTTTTATTTTTAGTTGTGAAAATAAAAAATAAATACAACTGGAATAAAATAATTGTACCACAGGGTTTCAGAAATATAAAAAAAAATAAAAAAATAATTAAAACTTTTGATAAATATATAATACACGGCGTATTGTGTAGGCAATTTTGCTACATACCCGTAAACGATACACATCACTTGCCCAATTCATATTATAATAGACATTGAATGTATATAAATAATTGAGTGAAGCAAAATTAGGCTAACGTGTTTATACGTTTATGAGATAACAATTATTGTTTTTTTAGTGAATTTTATTTAGAATTCATACAACTAGATATTTTACAATAACTATTATTATTTAGGTACCTACTTCAATGAATGTTTATAAAATTACAAAATATAATAACCGTTTTTTCGTATTCAATTTTATGGTTATCTTTTAAAAGTATTTAATGTATAATGATGATATTGACCAGCTTGTTTTAAATAGTTTCCAATTATAACAATCAATTAAATACGCACCACCATAATATGACAATTTACCATCGAGTTATAATTATATATATATAACTCTGTGCTTTTAATAAATTAATGGGTTTTCGAATTTTTTTAATGATTCATGGTGATTAAGAGGAAGGGTAAATTTATTATTTCTAATCATGCTATATTTCCAAATTTATAATAAAAAGTAAAAGTTTTTTTTAAATATTAATTTGTACTATTTATAATACATACATTGAAATAGATGACAATTTATTTTAAAGAGTCCATCTCTACGTATCTAATAATACATAGTCTATGGAGTTTTATTTAGAGGTTATATAGTTATGAGTTTATTGATCTGATTTTGATATTAAATATATTTTAAACGTCCACCTGTCTTCACAATTTGTTATTGTGGTTATGCCAATATCAATATTTATAATTTTTATTTGTTATGTTAGTTTTATGTATCTATTTATAAGTATATAGTAGGTCAAGCAAATAATGTATGGAATAATGGATTGTTGTTTAAAATACATTCAGAAATTGTAAACCTAGCTCATTATGGCTTTCCGAACTTATTCATTTTTACATTTTTTATTATAATACTTATGTTAATTCTACATTATATTATTTAAACGTATATGATTAGTAATTATTATACATAAATAATCGAATTTTAATAACAATATAAAATAATATTTATAAGTGTAATGATTATTAGTTATTGCTACATTATTTTATAATTATTATCGTGTACCGACGTAGTATAATAGGGCCTAATATTTGTTATACTGTGGTTAAAACAAATATTTATTGAATTGTCACTCTTTCAAACCTATGTAAAGTTACTATACGTCAATCACGATTATTCGTATGATTAAATCACGGTGTAAACGGGTAGAAATTAGAATTTTCTACACAAACCACGAAATTACAGTACGGATTTATATCCATATACAATATGTATATATTATGTTTTACAAAATATTATATTTACAGTATATCCTATAAATTATGTTTACATCGTTGTGCAAACTACAAGAAGTACGCAAGAATTTGTCGTGTATAACACATCCGCCAAAAACTAAAATCACAATTAGTCAATTACAGATAGAGATAAAATGAAAGAATAATTCCTATTGAATGTTATATAATATTATATTTCGTTGATATTAAAATGATATATATAATAATAATAATAATTTGATTAATTTCGGTAGATTATTATATTATTAAACTTTTAGATTTCGTGATTTTTAAAAGTATAACTTTTATTTTTGCTTAAATAGAATGAATGATGATATAAATTGTATGAAATAAATTAAATATATTGTAAAAATAGTAACACAATATGCATGTATATTTTATTTACCTACCGAATATTAATAGTGGTAAATCGATTTGTGATGAACTATTACATCAATAATAATATTTTGATTTTATCGTTTATTTTCATATTAAAAATATAGATATAATAGAAAAGTTGTACATGTGACGGATATTAGTTAGGTAGTTGTAATTATTAGTCTAAAAAGTATTTATTTACTACTTATTGTTCGATATTTTTTAATAATTTTTGATGAAATCTCGAAAAATATATGTATATTTCTTTAACCTAAACAAAAATAAAATAAATGTATTTAAATAAATGTCCTAAAAGATCAAATGTCACACTTTTTACCAAAAATGTTATTTGATTATTTGAATACAATATTTATGGTTGTTTTCAAGTTTAAATTCGTCCACGTTAAGTTATGTAATATGTACCTGTTTTAGTAAACTATAAATAACTTTAAATTGTCATATAATAGGCTCGTGTATAATAACTAATTAGTAGACCACAGATTCGTATGCATTTTTACATCTATTTATTTGATAGTATATTGTATATAAGTACATCATTTATTGGGATGTATTGTGATTATAAATAAAAATATAATATTTTTAAGAAAATCTATATGTTTGTGTGATTAAATAATATTTTGATATTAATAAAATATATACTAATAAATTTTTAAATAAATCCTATTTGACAATAAATTATTTTTAGATGATGCTTTCTATAAGTAGTTTTTTCATTTTTCCTATAGTTTTCTAATGCATGAAGGAATATTATATATATCCGTTATATATAACGGATTTTTTTTTTATAAATGGCAAAATTCACAAATAAAGTTACCATGTCTATTATAGAGGAATTACTAAAATATTATATATGAAATATATAAATGGAATAATGTCATCAAATTTAAAAAAAAATTTTACAAAATAGTTATAGCTATATAGCTATATATATATATACATATACTATAACTACTCATATATAACACTAAATTATGTTCAAAATAGTTTCATAAAATATTTTATGATTTATTTTTGCCTTAAAATTTAATATATTTATCACGATAGTATCCTAACTAACGTGTTATGTCTCTCTACCCCCTCCTATTTTTCGAATTTTTTTTCGATACACATTTTTTATTCTATTGTAAACGGGTATCTTGTTTTTTTGAAAATAAATGTATTTATATATATATATATATATATTTCAATTTTTTAATCTAATTAGGTTTATGTCACTAAAAACGTTTTTGGGCATATTTATATATATATGTTTGGTATATTATTTTAGGAATATTTTAGTTGATATTTATTCTATATAATAATTATAAGTATCTATATACTGCCCATTCAGTTTTGTAGCCATGATACCTAAGAATTTCTTTATATATTACCATCTTTTTTGATTTTATACTCTGTCCTAGATAAGAGTAATCTTAAGCGGTATTAATCCACATGGATTATTAGCAACTGTGGACGTATCCTACGTGAATTTGAGAAGCGTGGTTTTATATAAATATATAAAAAAATCCCATTGTTAAAACGCCATTATAAAACAGTCCACAAATACAAAAAAAGTGATTTCGTTATTATTTGAGTAAAAAATCAAGGGCAATAAAAAATACTTTAAAATTATATTACTTAGTCACTTTATATTTCCATACAAATTCTTGTAAAAAGTGGTATCTATTACATGGATATCTATATAGTATTTAAATATTATACAATAGTTATTTTAAGAATATAATACATGCAAGTTCACATAATTTATTACATTTTATATTATTGTCTATATTTATGACTTTATGCTAATTTATATTATACATGTGTGATTATATATAATCACACATCATTACATACTAAAAATATAACGAAATATATGTCAATTACTTTTAAATATTTTTATTTTGTATAAATAGTACTCAAAGAGTATTCCTAATACTGAAATAATACTTTCAATAAAAATATATTTATAAATTAGTAAATATAATTAAAATCTAATAGGGTTAAAAATACTTAACAAGAATTTCAACACATTAATATTACATTTATTTCAAATAAGCATCTTATACTAGCTACAATGTTAGCTTAACAAATACAAACTCCCAAGTACTGTCATAACAAAACTTTCATATATTTAAGCCGAGCAATATGACATATCCTAAGTTTAGTGACTTTTGAAACGACTCGTGTGATATAATGCCACATAATATAAATGTGTATATCGTGCTCATCAACACATACGTGATTATATTGGAAAACTAAGGAAAAAACCGTATATCGACCGTATATTTGAGAAACGTCAAAAAAAGAATAGTGCGTGATAGTGATAACTTATAGATTACGATTTTTGTTTACCCAATGTTTTTTTTCGAATCTAAGTCCCTTTACGGTACTCCCGCGATGGGATCGGATATGGTTGGTCATTGTGCGATATAATCCCATGTTAGCGAAGTTGGTCTTCCTTTCCAAAAACTGCTTGATCCTAGACATTTCAAACCGTTGTGGGTATTTTCTTACTAGTCATAATCCTGTCTATATATATATCCGAAAATTACTATGCGGTCTCGGGCTTGTAAAATAATATTACAATATATACAGTGTGATAGTGGGAGGGACTTATGTTTACGACTACCTTGGACCTATGTGAACGCTATTATAATATATATAACGTCGACATTCTACGTGTTTCAGACCCACCGGTTGGCCAACCTGTGTTGTCACTGGAGAAACGACACTATACTATCGGAGACACCTTAAAAGGCAATTGCACATCACCTCCATCGAGCCCACCGTCAAACGTCACGTGGTTCCTCAACGATAAATGGGTATGTTTATAATACGTGGTTAATGTTACACAAATATTTTCCGTATTCTGTTTTATTCGCCACTTGTAATTAGAAATAGTGTAGAAATTCATAAAAAAAAAAAAAAAAAATCATAACCCAATATGATGTAATTTTGTAGAAATAAATACTATTTTCACAACTATATTACTAAGTAAATACGCAGTAAAAAAGTATAGCAATGTTTTGAAAAGTTATTTTTTAAATCATTATAGAAAATAAAATGTGATATTGATATTGAATAATGATTGTGTCCCGAATAAGAGGCTTGGGATACTGTGGGCTTCCCGTGGCTAGCTATAAGATATCTTCTCAAACTATATAGTAGGAATGATCCTATTAGATCATTGATAAATATGTGTACGGGACATGCATTTAATCGATATCTAAATTTTTAGACCATGTATCTATATTATAAGATGCTCATAACTTTCAGTGTTATAAAATAATAATATAAAGAATTATATAAAAAAATATATTTTAATAAATAAATGTATTATTTTATCTTATAATTTACATTAATTACTGCCATTTATTTTTTTTAATTCATAGAGGTATAATTTTTATCTTGAACTAGCCACCATGTTAAAATTATAAAATGTTATGTATAAACTCTTAATTAAAGCCAAATTTAGTTATTTGTATATGTTTATTTAATTTAAGAAAGACATAAAAATGGGTAGCTAAATCTGAAGTATATAAGGTATGTGAAATTTTAATCCGTCATTTTTTCGAGAATTATTTTTACAGTAAATTTGATAATATATTATATATTATAATGCAACGGAAAGTTATGGATAGTCCAAATTTATGTTAAATATGTATGTACAGTTAATAAAATGAATCAATGTTATTGTTGTAATAAGGACCGTTCATGTAGACGTTTAAGTCTAAAAGTATTTTAATCTCACTAACGACAGTAATTGATTATAATACATGATTATAATAATTAATTATCAATAGTAAAAAAAGTAAGTTCCAAAAATTCATAAAAATATTTTATGGTTTTTCAAAAGTAACGATAATACATGTTTTCATATTTATTTTACTATGCACTTACGATTATCGATAACGACTAATATACATTCTATAAATTAATAGTATATTTTCTTATCTATAAAATGATAGTGGAAATTAGTTTTTTTCCTTCCCAGTTTACGCAAAGCCATAAGAGGAGTTAATTATTAGATTAGAAAAATATAAATTATTTGTATTTACTTACTATTATTAATATTATTCGATTTTAACTATAGTAGTGTCACTTAAAATACATTTTATTATTTAATATTATAAATAAGTTAACTAATAATTATTAATAGATAATAAAGTTTATGATTTTCAACATAATTTTTTTTTTTTAAATCAATAGTGAGTTTTATTATATTTCCGCATGTATAATTTGGTTTCATTTTTAATGTTCTATAATATATAATATATAACCTAATGTGTAGTTTGGATCCATTTTATACCTCACATCTCACTAAAAAAGCAAACTTAATAAGTCAATATAATAGAATCACTGAAAAATTATAAAACTTTGAAAATAATTTAATTGAATTCTATAAATATTCCACTATCTGTAGAATAAAGTAGTTTTCGAAAAATATAATTCTTGATATGAAAGAAGGTTATTATAATCAAACTTTATACATTTAATGTATAGTATAAGAGTTAAAATACATAACATTCAAGTAGTGTAACTTGAACTTTTATTTATCGATATCCTAAGTAAAATATTGCATTATTTCAATATTGCACGTACTAATATAATTTATTTAAACATATATACGGATAAATCGTATTGGCCAAACTTTATATAATATTCTATTACGGGTAATATTATGGTATATTATGGTAAACGACGTATAGTGGAATTATACTGTGTTTAGAAACTTTTAGGATAATGAATTTAATATCCTATAGGAATTAAAAGATTACGTGTAAGAGATACAGAAATTCAAATAAGAGCTACGTAAAGACAGACGGCATGATTAGTTAGAAATATAGAGACGACGGTTGAAGAATTTCACTGCAAACTATATGAATAAATAGCAGTATTAACTAATTCATTTTAGAATATCATTATAATCTGAATAATGCATATCTACTGTAATACGTTGGAAATAAACTGAAAATATTGTAAATAGGATTTCAAATTTTATGTATTTTTCATTATATGTTTAAAAAGGAAAATGTTCCTCTATTACATTATTTTAATAAAATTATGAAAAACGTCACGAAATAAACATTATATTAAAAATTAAATAATATGCATTGAAATAATAAAATATATAGTGGAGGTGTTAGGTAATGACTCCTGTAATGCGGGTAACATATTATAGTGCATATTATGAGACGAATTTACGTTTTTATAACGGTTTATGTAAATGATGAATCATGTAATTATTTAAGGACTTTTATATTGTAGACAATATATGTCGAAAATAAACTTTAGGTAAAAAAAGTTTAGGAAGGTCTCCGTAGAGAAACGAGTAAGATATAAAGGGTAGTGTGTTCGATGAATATTATCACACGAGCACCTGCGTAACTATAATAGTATAAAAGTAACGGAAATGATTATTTAAATGAATAAATGGATATCAACCTTCAATTTAACTATTATAAAAAATGGGTACAGTCCTGAATGGCATAAAATGGATTTTGAACAGCGTAAAATCTAGATGAACTTCATGAAGTATCCTTATGTCTCAAAGTCTGATTTATAACGCTGAATGTACGAGATTGAAAAAGCAAAAGTTTAAAAAGTTAATGTAAAATATGAGTAGATGTAAATAGATTTTGATCGAATTTAAAACAATATCAATTAAATTAGAGTAATGCAGATGATGAAATAGTCGACAATGCACTTGGAGTTCAGAAGAAAAGAAGCCCTGATATCCGTAGAGCTCGATTGTAAGGTCTTGCAAATACGTATATGAAACGGTGAGACTAGTGCTGAGTACCTAATCCAGATCGATAAATATGCTATAATCCATTTAATCCGGATTTCAATTACAATCCGAATTACAACAGAAATCCGAATTAACAAATTACATGACGAATCCAGGTTAACAGATTTTACGCCGAATCCAGATTAACAGATTACACGTTGAATCCGGATTAACAGATTACATTACGAATCTGGATTACACGGATTACACGGAGAATCCGGAATACATGATTATCGTTATCACTGATTCGAGATATTATTTGAAATATTTTACAACTTTTATGAAATACGCGCAAAACAAACAAATGATAAAAACAACCACGAACGAAATTTACGTTGACCATTTTAATTGTATTAAACTTTTCTATAAGTTGACTATTATATTGACAGATTAGATCGGAAATCCTGATTAAATTTACAATCCGCAATGACGGATTATTCTCACAATTCGGATGGGCGGATTGAATTCAGAATCCGGATTGTATATTTTAATCCAGATTACAGATTGTTCATAAAGGAAAGCTCAGCACTACATAAGGCTATGCAATAGAGTGCAGACTAAATCGGACTAGCGCTTGCGAACTAAATGACACTGTCTTTTATCGACGTCATACTGTTGATCTATATTGTCTTCATTTTTCGATGTACTAGAAGGGTTTACTAAAAGGGATTACCAATTTGTTTATTAAACAGATGATAATCACTGTGTCGTATTGTATTCACGGTATATTAGAATCGAATATTATTGGCTGGTACTTGAAACATTATATTGAAGCGTCATATGGTATCCGTGACCTATTATAATCGAATATAATAGCTATAATTTGATCGACTGAAAGCGTCGCATTAAGCACATGGTATATTTAAATTTGAAATTAGCGGTTTTAAAGTTTTAACTTAAGACGACGTGATAACCCTCATATTTCATTGTTTCTGTCTAACTAATGGGTAATATAGCAAAATTACGCTGTAAAAACAACGAATGTATTATGTACCTTAAAACTATAGTAAAAATACCTATTGTTAACTTTTAAAGGAGATAATTTTCTATAAAATAACTTGGATTTATTTGTAAATTATTGACTAACGTAGAAGTTACAGAGTTTCAAGTAATCTTTAATTTTAAATGACTGTATCTTTTGTGTTAAACAATATATTAAAAAAAGGCTATGTCATTTTCTAGAATATATTCTCATTTTCGAAATTGGTAATTAGTGTTTAAGCTCTAATTTAAAAATAAACACCACATTCATAGTATTTCGTACTATAATTTAACTATATATTTCTCATTAGTTAGACAGAGAAAAAAAATACGGGTATCACATCCTCTTTATTTTAACTTTTGGCATGCTATTGATTCTAGACTACATTATCGAAGTGATGATAATTTCAGTTTATTTTTTTTACCAATTTTAAGATAATCAATGTAGGTATTTGTAGTAATCACTATAAATATTTTGAGATTATCACGCGATAAACATTAAAATTATAGGATATTTTAGATTTGAGAGAAACAATAAATGTAATGGCTTTGTAATGACACGTATGTTTTTATTCATTATTTTTCATGTCTGTATGGAAACAAAATTTTTTGATGAAAACATTTTATACATGTAGGGAAAATAAGAAAACAACAAATGAAGTTTTCATGGTTAAGTATTTTTAGTTTTTTTTTCTTGTAATAATATTATACCGAATTTCACTCGTAATTTAAATAAAAATATTTATCTTTACTTTTAAAATCAAAACAATAGTAACAATCACTATGTCTATCCTATCCGAGGACTCGACCATTTAGTTTAATTATTATTATTTTTATTGTTATTGTTATTGTTATTTATGAATATATTTGTTTATTTTTGAATGCCATTAATGGAACATCATCAGACATTGTAAAACGCATCATTGTAAATATTGTTATATTGCGAGTACCTACATCGCCTAACAATAAGATGGAAAATAACGCGAGAAATATAAAAATATGCATAACAGAACGTTGTCAATATGATTAAATATCGCACGTATCTAAACATACTCGTGTATTTACATTCCACGATAGATAGACGTGCAGATTATCTAAACACGCAACGAGTTGGCGCACACGGGAATTATTGAATATATGCGACTGTGAAGTGCACTTGAACACTGTAGGACATTTATTGAAATGCTGGAATGGTGTCCTCGCACAGAGCATAATCACATATTGTATCGTATATGCAAAAAATGACTATTTCGTGTTTTGGACGTGTAATAGAAATATTTCGAACGAGTATATCAAAAGGAACGTATATCGATTATCACAAACGGATAATCGTTTAATTATTGAAGAGCGTACATAATTTTTTACGTTTTCAAATAAACAGCTAGGGTTTTTTTTTTATATTAAACAGCACGAAATAGTATATTATTATGTACCTTAATTGCCTGATAGTTATAAACTGTTTGAACATTACATTAAAAAATACCCGTTACCTACCGTAGAAAGAAAAAAAACGGTAAAAAAGTAACCTATTTCACGCGGGAAAATTAGTACCTAAATTTTTTTTCTTGATTTACGAATTAACATATCCAATACGATTATTAATTAACTGTGGTAATAATCAATTAATATTATACGAGCATACGGCTTATATATAAAATAACTGATTACCTATTATTTATGGATCACTTATGGCCCGGAAAAAGTAACGATTTCAAAAATGTTCATATATTTTATAATGTATATATTTCACAGATTTAGCCGGAAATTGTAAAATACGTCGTAATATTATAATAATAATTACAATACTATTTGTTGAATCGTATATTAAGGAAAATGATTACAGAAATGTAATATATATTAATATATATATATATATATATATTTATATTAACATATTGCATAATCACATTTTGACAAACACTTATATATTTAATATAAATAAAAAATTAAAATTAAATAATATTTGTCGTAACATACGAACGTCTATATATAATATTAAAGGGCAGAGAATGGAGTCACAGCAGTTAAAATATCGAGCGGAGCCTGGCATTTGAACTGGTATAATGTGTAGACATTTATTATTGTGGCAAATATGTCAAGGAAATGTATATCACATTAACATTGTCTAGACATACTAAATAGGTGATTTAGGCAATAATGTGTATCGATTAAACAAAAATACTCAAATACACACAGAATGAGTCATTGCATCACATACAAACGGATAAAAAGGCATCGAAAAATAAATTATATTGAAAGCTCTCATATTAACTACATTTCATTACCGGTGTAAAGTTGATTTCCACAAAGCACATAGCGCTAAAGTATTCAAACTGTGAGTCGCAGAGAGTCTTTTTCAAGGATATAGGTATATGTGTTTATTATGGTATATTAGACACTGGTTATATGTATTTAATTATTATATAATATATCATTTTATATGTTACATTATAACATTGGCGTCTCGTGCCAAGGGGCACATGGGTACGTGCCCTACCCAAAATATTCAATAAAAATTAATTATTTTCCGAAAACTTAAGCTAAATAAGAAATATTTAATATTTCTTCAATAATAGTCGATATATTTTATGATTATAGTATAACTATATTCATGCATTGTTTATCAAACTTTTCGAAAGATATATTTAAATATATAATTTATTAAAATGATTGGTAAGTCGTCAGTGTTACATTTTCGAACGAGTGATTCAAATGCAACGAATTTAAAAATCTAAATGTGATAATAAATATTTGAGTGACCGAACATGCTAAGACTTTTTATATTTATGATGCTTAATTGGGTTGTAAAAAAGTGCATAAACATCCCGTGATTAGGGTTACTAGTACCCAAACGTCCATCCTCTCAGTTAAGTGCAGTATGTTGTTTTTATTACTGACCTCGTAACTATCATTGTTTTTTTATGTTTAACAATTTGATAACCGTCAAAAATTTTGAATACCACTAATTTAATGTATATTTACTATAAATATGAAAGCATAATAATATTGTTATAAAAATTATAAGACAAAAATGTTTAGATATGTATAGCTATTTGATATACAAAAAAATAAAATAAAATACCATACATACATATCCTTAGCAAAAGCATAATGATGTTATAATGTTATTTTTATTACAAATTTGCTACCTGGGATATTATGTTACGACGTGTATATTTTTTCATAATATCGATTATGTATTTTGACGAGGAGTAAATATTACTACTATAGCATTATTACATTATAATATAACAACGTTATAAATATACAATTTTATATTGTTTTGGTAGGATAAGGATTCGTAATATAATATTTATACGGATGTAAATTCATTTTAAAATGAACCCCCACCGGGTTAACCTTAACCGTTGATGTGCTTACAATAGTTTATGGATGTGTACATAAATATTTCAGACCTATAGATGATTCAATGTGGAAAATAAATTTAATACACAAATTATTAACACTAAAAAGTGCAAAACCGTTATTGTGTTACGTAAAAACAGTGTAAAATATACATAAGGGTCTCTGTACTTTTAATACACACATCATATAGGTATATCATTACTAAAATGCAGTATATATTATATATATGCACTTACTCATTTCTCACATGTGTTTTGTTTAGCGTATTTTTCCCATGGTATTGCATTTTTATTATATTTCTAAATTTCAAGTAGAACAATAAATGTTTTTTTTTTTTTTTTTATCATGTCTGTATACATTTTTTTTCGGATAAGAGCAGACGTTTTAGAGTAAAGAGTTCTTTTGATAGAATATTGTTAAAGAGATCATTTCGCATTTTTTTAATGAAATTATACTGAACTTCGCTCATAATTGATTTTTGAATGCAATGATTTATGTTCGTTTTCATATTTAAAATATTAATAATTTAATCAGGGACTGGAACCTAACCGAAAAGAACCGGTTCCGAACCCTAAAAACCCTTAAAATATTAGGAACCGGAACCAAACCGGAACCGTTATTAAATATTTTAAAAGAACCGAAACCGGAACCCGAACCCTTTTTTTGAAATGAG
>JAIPRL010000101.1:114609-140975 GCA_025469235.1 Pemphigus obesinymphae
ATTCCTGCTTTTTTTTTACAATATTGTATTACAAAATATTATAAATTGTATTTTACTATTATAATAAATTGTAAAACTTTAATGTTCAATGTACATTTTAATAAAATAAAATTTCAACAGTATTATCAAAAGTAAGCATTTTAAATAATTTTTTGGAACCGATAAAAATACTAGTATTAACCGGAACCGGAACCGAAACCGGAACCAAAACCGGAACCGAAACCCTAACCCTTAATTTTTGAAAAACCGGAACTGGAACCCGAACCTTTAAAAAAAAACAGAGAACGGGAACCGGAACCAGAACCGAAAAAATTAAAAGGTACCAGTCCCTGAATTTAATACCTTGTCCGACAATGAACTATGTTCACTACCTACCTGTATTTTATGAACGACCATTTTATATTAATAAAATCTACTATTAATATAAAGTATTGAAGTAAAAAGTGTATAGTATTAAAGATATGTTAATGATAGTATAACGCATTTTGTAAATATAATAGGACTTTTCTTCAATTATCAGAATAATAACTATAAATTCTAAAAATAAAGAATACTAGGTATATCAAACAAGTCTTTGGAAAAACCACTTTGCAAGTGTGTTAAATTCATGGTTTCTAATAGTATTTTAAATAATAAATTATAATTCCATATACAATTTTAATATAATTTAACATACTGCAGTATTACTGCTTTATTTTTGTATAGAAACCAAACACGAACAAAACGAATACACATTGTAAATATTGATATGGTTGACAAGCAATAGATTGTAAGGACAGGCCGACAGACTTTAGGAAAAACAAACTTACTCTTTTAATTATTAAAATAAAAAAAAAAAACAATAATAATATCTATATCTCTAGTAACCAAATCAACAATCGTAACTATGTACTAGTAACTACGGATTGACAGACAGACAAATTGATGGATATAACAGTAACTCAAAGTGCCGAAACTTATGATTAGAAACCTAAAAATGACTATGTAGCACTATCTATCATATATATTTTTATTTAGTATAAATTTCTATAAAGATTGTATGTTGATAAAAATCAAAAATTCAAACACGTGTTAGTAATTAAAATATATATCCGCGACACCCTTTTAAGAGGACACTATATCTGCAATTTCAGGGAGTTCTGTATTACTTATACAGAAGTTTTTCTTTTCTAAAAAAAACTTAAATTTTTTTTAAAAAAAAAAAATAAGTCTAATAATTTAAGAATATTGATGTTAATTTAAAAATTAATCTATAAATTAAAACGTGGAAACTTATCATTTTGTATAATCACAATATTTTGGTCTAACAAGCATATAAGCTAAACAAAATTGTGAAACTTTGAAAAGTTAGATTAAAATCTAATAATAATTTGAAATTTTGGCCGTTATTCTAATGAACGATCGAGAAAGTTTTCTTTAACATTAAAATTAAGTACTGGAATATGATCGATATATATAAAACACAGTTTTTGATTGATAGTATGTGCGATACCATGGCATGACCAAAAAAATTTTTTAATCGCCTCTATTGATCTCTAGTAGACAAATTCATGAATTAAAAACTTTTTTCAGAACTGAAATATAACGTTCTAATGTCTCACAGTTTTGTCTAACTTTTAGTTCGATTTCTATGTCAATGTTGCGTTGTACAACGTCCTCTTAAAAATGATAAAAAAATCTTTTTCTTCACGTGTCAAAAATATACATACTAATTTAAAATGTTTCCCAAATACTGATATTATATTACATTACAACTTACAAGTCAATTAAATGTATACGAATAATAGTAAACTAAAATATGAATACACCTCTCATGATAATATCAATAGTATTACAATAGATTTTCCACTCGTTAATAATAAGTATATGATATCCGAGAATGTCGGTGTCTACCAACTAGAAACGATAGCTTCTGTCAACAAGTAGTATTCACTATAAAATAATACAATATTTTTTTGACAAACCTCTGGTCGCTATACAATAAAAGAAAAACATAAAAAATTATTAGGAAATATACTAAAATATATTGAAATATTAGGGGTGAAGTTATAGCTTACGTAGACAGTATATATTATTATAATAATCGAATTTGTACTTTTGATTTATTTGATTTACCGTATATCTTACGAAATATATACGTAATATACGTATATACGTATATTTTTGTATAACTGTTCTAAATCACTTTTATTTACATCACGTACTAGGTACCTATACGTCGAAAATAATATGACTTCTGGCTGGATATTGCGACGAGTCGTATTTATTCCATATAGAAAATAAATGTTTACCTATTCGTATGCTCAGTTCATATTGAAGATTTAATTTGATTTATATTTGCTACGAGAATATGATGAATAGGTCACGTATCTCGATGATAATTACAGTTTGGTTTGGATCAGTCATTTATGTCGTTGAATAGGTGGTTTTTCGCATTATAATACGGTGGTTTTTTTTTTTTTTCAAATGGAAGAAGATGTGATACGTGTAGTTTTACGCCAACCCATGTGGAATGAGTTCGTTCATTAAGCCTATTTAATTGTGAAAATGAATGAATGTGTTGTTGCATATATATGTTATATGAACTTAAAATGCGCAAACCGAATGCATTGTCTGTAAAAAAGTTTCGATCGCGCACTTTGCCCGACATTGAGCGGCTCCGCACGTTAGCCGATTATACTTTTAAGTCTTAAATAGCGTTCAAAATCACGTATAATTGAGTTGGAAAGTGGAAAAAAAAAAAAAAAAAAAAAAATCGTATACTTATGTTTCACAACAAACGATCGAAAGTACTTATACAGTAAAATAGCATGGTGTGGTAACACATTGTTTACTTCGTTGAATTGTACGCGATATGCAAAGTGAATGCAAAATCGCATAATATACCAATTTGAAGACAAACAACACATTTGTATCACCATTAGACACTACGTAGAGTTTAAGTGGAATAAAAATTATAAATATGCAATTGTATAATAATATTTAATAAATTGAAATATTAGTATGAATAAATCAGATGTAAAAAAGTTTCACGTATATTATACCTTATATGTTTCGTCTTGTATATGTAATAAAAAGTTAAATTGTATACAAAAAATTTGTTCGTTAATTTCTATATACGAATACTTTTATTTGGAATTTACCCATAATACACTGTATATTATACAGGCATATTATTTCTCCATATTCCATAATTTTAGTTATTTTTTCTTCCTATCCACGTTGTATGCGTATTTCGGGTGTTTTACAATTAATTTAATTGTACTAAAGTAAATAATTATTCTCTTATATTATACTTTTTGACTAAATTGGTTACTAAAAAGAAAGTTTTAAATTATGCAAACATAAATGTATAATTTTTTAAACAATAAATGTCATTTCTGTGACTAATAATATGAAACAATAAAATATTACTATATTTTAATAGGCAACAAAGAAGATTATTTGAAATATATTAAAACATTTTGTACAATTACCTAATTATTTTATAATTATCTTAACCAACCTATGATTTAAATATTATTTTTAATAATAATTAATATTTTTATCATTTACTTATGATACTTGCGAAACATTCCAGTAATTTCTGTACTTTTTTTAGCACAATATCTGTAATGTTTAAATTGATTTATTCATATTATTAGATTTAATATCATTTAGGTACTTATTATTGTAAGTAATTTGTTTTTGTTATTTTGAAATGTGAATAATAAAAGTATGATTGATTTGTTTATGGATTGTTAACTAATGTGTTATTTTATTTTTATTATTATACTGTTACAAATTTCCAAATTTTTCTCCATATAAATTCGTAAATAATAACATAAAATTTAAAAAATTGCCTAAATATTTAAAATATACCAAAGAACATAATATTCAAGTTAACTATTATAAATTAGGAACTATTTTTTTTTTGTAAAATTATATATTTTTCTATTTTGTATAAACAAATTTAGGTACGTATTGAATGCATGTATTATTTTTAATTTAAATGTATTTGAATTGAATAAATTTCACGATAAATAGTAAAGAATGATACCATATTATTATATGGTAATATAATTTTAGTCTGTAATTTGAATGAATATTTTCTTTTATTTAAAACTATATACTGACTTACGAAGTTAACGGCCCCAAATTTGTGCAAGTGAAGTAATTCAATGTAACCAAGTAGCCAAGTATTTCTGTACAATCTAGACCGTTAATATTTATTATATCAATTCAATGTGCCTAGTGGTTATACACATTAATAATAATTGGTCGGTAAATGCAACTTTAAAAGTATAATTTAGTATAGTCGTGTGCTCGAAAGTCTTATTGAACAAAGATTAGGCAAACGTAATTTATTGAACTTTTAAAACACAGTTATTTTATTTAGTTTTATATATCGAAAACTAATAGTATAATACTTAATACAATTATATATTTGGGTGCTGTTAGTGAGGAAATTAAAAAATCACTAGTTTAATGGGGATATAAACACCTATTCATACATTTCTATAAGATTATTCTAATGAATTAAAATTTTATTTCAAAATTTAATTTTATATTATAACAGAATTTCTAAAATCGATTTAAGCATTTAACTTTAATTAATTCATTTGTATTAGTGATCTGCGACCATTGTCACGCTAAATTTAACAATATATAATGATATTTTTACAATTTCTACTATTGAGTTTTAAATTTTAGATTTTGAACGAAGCTAGGAAAGTAGGTATTGGTTTTATAATGATTTATTATTCAAGTAGAGGGAATTAAGTGAGAGTTTTTGGAGTAAAGGTGTTTCATGATAGCTAATTTATTGTATTTTTTACTATAATTATGTAATTTTTCCTTTAATTTTCTTATAAGTAAAATAAAACTATACCTTTTATAACAATACAATTTTATAAATAGGAAAATAACAAATTATTTTTTAATAATAATATACAAAAAGGTTGCTCAGAAATTTTTTCGATTTCAATATGATTTATCATTGCTATCAAAGTTATAATAATAATAACGAAATACTATGCTGTGCAATTTTTACCACATTGATATATTACATATTACATATTAGTCCAGTAATAAATATTTGGTGTAAATTTCAAGTCTCTGACATTTTAATTTTACACTTGATAAATAATATTTTTAGGTAGTTTGAAGTGTTATATACCATTTATATATATATATATATATAGGTCATTATGACTATAGTTTAATTGTTAGTTTTTAATTTATAGTAACTTGTCTAGTACCTATTTTTGTCATAAATTATGTCATTACGCTTTTGAATGTTACATAGAAAATCAAAAATGACCATTATAAAGTAACAAATAGAACGAATTACCTATCAAGATCCTCTAAACCCAAAAACTCTTAATTAATTCATTCTGCCCGAAAAAATATATGCAGCATACGTAAATAAAAAACCACACGTTATTGTAAAATCATTATAGTCCTCGCTATTAACAGAATTTAAAATATATCTAATTTAAATACTGTAATAATGAAATTTGGTATTGTAAAAATCCATATTCATATCAGTGTGAATTGTATTTTTAGTTGTTGTTACAGAATCACTTACGATTTATGAGATATGTTTCTAAAATATTATACCAAAACTGTCATTTATAATTTATACTTACCATATTATTATCTTATATAACACGGCCGCGTGGGACCGTAGAAAATCCAGGGGAAAGTACCTACTTTTCCACTTGTCACTATATCTAACCCAATTCACAGTCCCGTTCGTGTTTATTATTCCATCGATATATCATCGTATTATTTACCATAAATTCCTTATTCAAAGGTAAAAAGTACATCATAACCAATTAAAATTCATTATGATAAGTATAAGGTGCAATAAATGTAATGTTAACGAGACATCGATAAAAAAGCATTACTTTCACTTCTCTAACCGCAGAATAACGTGTGATCAAAGTAATTGTTAAAATTTTTTTTTTTTGCGGTATAATTTACTATCGGATATCAAATGTTATTTAAAAATGTACCGCATATTTCATCCGTTTTCGATGAACAAAAAATCAAAATATTTTATTATTATATTAGAAAATAAAATGCAACGTAAATATTTACATTTGCATTTTAGTGGTTACGTGATAAGCGTTTATACTAAAACAATTATGTAATATATTGTAATTAATTTAACGACTTAGTATAGAGTAATATGATTAAGGGATTGTCAAGAAATAAAAATATATCGTTAAAATATGGTACAGTACGGCGATACTGTTTTTGGCATTTTTCATGAAACGATTGAGAGGTGGGAAGTATGGGGGTGAATGGAATAAAATAAAATGAGTATAATAAGAATATTTTCTAAAAATATAAATTTTTTACGTTAAATAGTTATCATAAAATAATAATTGACCACCCCTCCCCCTTTTTCACCTTTAAGATCAAATTCCAAAAAAAATATCTTTTTAGCTGTAGTCAATGTCATTAAAGAAATGTTCCCCTACGTCGTTAATTACATATTGGATATTAACCTGTTTAGATTGATAAAATATTCTGCAGCCACCCAATATATTATTTACTATGTACAAACTGTATTTATATGCTTGGAATTTCGACTGAAATATAATTCCCGATAGGTAGGCCGATAGGTAGTGTGTTGATGGTTTAAGGAATAATGTCTCAGGTTCAAGTCAGGTCTAATTGAAAATTGTTGCACAAAAGTTTTTTTTTTGTGATTTTTAACATTTATTATCTAATGTCTATTAAATATTAATCAATAAAGTTTGAGTAAATTTATAATTTTGGTTCATTTAATATTTATTTGATTTTTAGTATATATTAAAAAA
Source organism: Pemphigus obesinymphae (assembly GCA_025469235.1). NCBI lineage: Eukaryota > Metazoa > Arthropoda > Insecta > Hemiptera > Aphididae > Pemphigus > Pemphigus obesinymphae. The sequence continues at coordinate 121,422 of JAIPRL010000101.1, forward strand.
TATACCCTAAATCAATAAATAATATTTAATAAATATATATTTTTTTTAACATATAAAAAAAATATTTACTCAACATTAATCAAGTAATAATTTTTTATTTGGGATATTCTGTCTGAGAATCAAAGGTTTGGTGTAGACTAACATCCACCATTTGCATCTGAATTTTTATTTATATATTTTATATAATTATACTGACATTGGCCTTTTAAAATTCATATGCAACTACGGTAACCCCCCAGACCTTGGTTTTTTTACGAAAATACTTGGCTAAGACGTAGTTCGTTAGAAGTTTTTCTACTTCTCACTCATGTATAAACAATTTTTATAATAAATTGCATTTTATTAAAATATCTAAGGAAACTAAACTGAAATTATAATGAATTATTATATTGTAATTTTTAAATGTTCGTAGCATTATTATTTTAAAAAAATGCCATTTTTTTATGAAATCTTAAATTTTAAAATACATATACTATGTAAATAAAATAATGAATTGTGCAAGTAATATAATATAGTAATATAAAATTGTTTGATGAAACGCAAATTATTTATAACAAGAAGTATTTTTTTTTTATACCATATATTAAGCTACGTAGAATACTGCATGTACATGTTAACGAATCAATTTAAATGTAGTGTACTTAGTAGCTTATTAATACTGTAGAACAAAATATATAAATAATATGATACCTATATAAAAATAAAATGTATTAAATTAATTTACTTAATATTTTGTATTAATTGTTTCAAAAAAAAAAAAAAAATCGTTATCTTAGAATATTTAAGTTATAATAATAAGGAATGTAAAAAAAAATTTACGTTGACATTTTATAATAATCATTAAAATAAGTTATAAACATTAAAAACAGATGATTTATATGTAAAAATCAAAAAAAATCAAACGGATTACTAATTTCCAGATGTACTGGTCTCTCCAATTGACTAAAAACATAATAAACTCCGACTCGAACTTTGTTTTTAAGTGTGATTTTACTAATGTAATAATTCATAAAATTCAATTAAAATTTATTATTAACAATAAGTGAAAATATGGTGAAATTAACTGAATATTTTGCAAAGTACTAAGCTTCCATTAAAAGCCTAAAGACCAAATATTTAGAGTACATGATAAATAAAATAACTAATATGTTGGTTTTTGTGGGTCAGCAATGAAAAAATTATTTCCTAACTATCAAATATTATATAAATGTAAAATAAAATAAATGTATTTAAGACTTTGTTTTCCCAGGGGACCGATGTTGATTAGTAAGAACGTTTTTTTATAGTTTTATTTTTATTTTTATGACGTCAAATTACAGTTACAATAAACGACTTATTTTTGCACGCTGTTTTACTACAATAAAATAAATGTCCACTTTGAATCGGCTGATAAGAACTTGGGTCATAAATTCGACATTTGATTTCAACATTAAGTTATACTATTGGATAAAACTATAAAATACGACTACGTGGTTTCTTATATTATATTTAAATGCAATGTCCCTTATTAATGTCCAGATGTACATAGGTATATTTAAAAGGTGTAAGAGTACCAAAAGGACAATAAATGTTATATTATACGTATATGATTTTTTTTTTTTTTGTTGTTGTTTATGACAATAAATAATTTATTACGACTTGATTTAAATCGTTTTTGATATTGAAGAAGACTTATATGAATAAATATAGTTTACCGGATAAAAGAAATAAAGTCTACATGATATGTATGGGGTATATTCCTTCTTATATTAGAAGGATATCATTTTCAGCAGTTAAAAACAAACAAACGAAATATCATAATATCATAAAATAATTGGGGTCCATAGTAAATCATGTTGTCTACATGAAGATATATATGAACAGTTTTAAAACACTTTATTAAAAATAAATTAAATATGCACTAAAGGGCTGTTATCACTGTATACTTATAAGTTATATGTTTTAAGAAATTATTACTAAACTAAAACGTATTTTATACGCCCAGCCTATGTTATGCGTGATTATGATTTTACTGATATAATCGAGTTTGAAACGTTTAGTAATTTTATTTGTATACTAAAAACAATAATGTCAGTATTTATTATCGTTTTTTTTTTTTTTTTTTTTACAGGAAGTTCATTTTAAGTTGAACTTGTGTCATTATTTCTGGTTGAAAAATTACAAATTTAAATAAAGTTAAAATTACAATAATATTTTAAATGTTAAGTTAAAGAAATATTATTTATGGTATTAGAAACATTCAAAGTGGTATTTTGCATTTTAATAAATTACATTTCAATACTATACAATGTTTAAAATTTATATTAGAGACCTATTATTTTATTTATTTATTTTTAATTTATATGTTTACATAATATAGGTACCTAATATAATATAATATAATATATATGTATATATTCCAATATATATATATACAAATCCACTGACATCAATTATATTATTATTATTAATATTCATTAGTGATAACCCTAATTATTGATCCTAGAAAGCTAAAATTTTGAAAGTAAATTTAAAGAATGTAAATATATATTAAAATATAATTTTGTCCAATTTGTGCTTAAGGGAAACATTATTTTTATTTATCTTAATGAAAAATTATGAATTAAAATGTTATAAATTGTTTTTCTTTTAAAAAAGGTATAATTATATTATATTAAATTATTAGACCAGAAAATTAGGAACGGAGTGTCGAAGAGGCCCCGGTGTTTTGTCTAAAACTACTAAATCGATTAGCATGAAGTTTATTTTATTTTATAGTTTTCCTGAAAAATGTTTTTAGTTATAGTTTATATTTATTTATTGCTCTGGAAGAAAAGAGAATATTTTTTTGGCATATAATAAATAATAATTATATATTTTACGGAACCCTTTCCCTTATTTATAGCATTATTCACAAATATCTTACTATAAATTTAAAATTTTAGAACACCTATATTAGAGCAGGGTTGGCTCAGCGTGAAATAATATATTCTCACGTAAACTTACGAACTAGGAACAAATTATTAACATTTTCATCATCTTCATTGCGATTAAATATTTTTCTATTTTTTTTTTTTGTGGTAGTAATTATTTTTTAATACATAATTTATATTTTTCGATATTTTTACTATTATTACATAATATTATAACTTTTAATATAATATTTATAATCACATAGCTCTTGTTATTAGTAGCTAATTTTAAAAGACGATTTTTTTTTGAAAATATACTATTCAAAACCCGAATAGATTTTGATGTAGATAAATATTAAACACAGATAACATTAAACAGATTTGATAATAATGTGCATACTCCATATACTATTTATATCTCGATAGTATATTAAAAGTGAGTTTATATGGTGTCAGTATGAACAGGAGTACGACACGATCTTTAAAATAATTTGTTCTCATGAATCACGTTTCGGTGACTTTGAACTTACGTGAATCTAGTTGATTGGGAATAAAGGTGAACGTCAACCAGCAATTTGTGCAAAAAGAACCATATGTTTTGCGATTTATCACATTTATACCCACACGGCTCACAACAAACGTACACAAATTTAAAACAACTTGCAGTTATTTAACGGGTTTTCGAGGAGGTACCAAGAGCAAACTGTTTACTAAAATATGTTTCCGTGATGGTTTTAGGTTGAAAATGTTCACTGTTTGCTAACATATTAACTGATATGAGCAAACGTTGATTTTAAAGTGATCACAAAATTATCAAATTGTGTAGTTAATATCACTTATCTATTATAGTTATTCCTTTTGGAGACAGACCACCATTATCATTAAAGGTGTTTTTATGTCAATATACACTTCAGTAAACGGTTTGTTCTTTGTAACACCGCGAAAAATCGCTTATAGTAATCTATTTTTCGATGGCTGGACGGATGGCGGGGATTGTTAATCGTAAAACCGTAAACCGTTGATCATGTGTGGTACTCAATTTCACAGCCAATAATCGAATATACGATAACATATACGTGGTTCTCGACTTTTCGACCCATATCACTTATATAATGTTCTGTGATACAAATCCCAACAGTCACAGTCACGGAATTCTCTGTTATGAACTATCGTTGTGTAAATCATTCGACAGTAGATGGTATGATAGTATGACAGTACTGTAGCATTATTAAATCGCGCTAGATAGTTGACCATACTACCGCGATTGCACAAAAGTGGCTATCATATATATTATTATCAGTTAAACATTGTTCACAGTTTCAATACTCTATGGCTCGTACAATACCTATAATTATTATCGCCACGTGCAAAATATTGTTCATTGTTCATCTCTCACCGATAACTGGAATAATGTTATAAGTATTTCATTTTGATTAATTTTAATTATTATTTGTTCTTGATATTCAATTATCACATAATCATGCCCCATTAGATATTTATATTTATGCGTTAGGATTTATAAAATGTTATGAAGAAAGTCCTTGTTTATGGAATATGGGCCGCTTACCAGAATTTTGTAATAAAATGAAAAATAACGCAGATAAGGATTTTGAAGAGGATATAAAATACAGGGCTAAGTGTGGATGGATAAAGGGGAGAGAAGTGTCAGTTGTTTTGTGTGATAAAATAATCCATATTAGGTTAAAACGTAAATTTTATAAGGCAGCGGTAAGACCTGCAATAATGTATGGGACAGAATGGTTGGGCAGTTGATAGGAAAATAGAACAGATAATAAGTGCATGTATTAAGGAGGAAAGAGACTGAGGTAGTAAGATTAGTAAAGGAAATATATGTTGATGGAATAAGGAGAGAGAAAGACTGAAAAAAGGGGGATGTGATGGCGAGTGATACGAGAAAGGTTTGGGTAAATTAAAAAGATGCAAGAGATAGAGTTAAGTGGAACTATAGAACTAGGATGGCCGACCACAAATAGTTGGAAGAGAAGGCGAAGGAGAAGAAGAAGAATGAAAATTGATGCAGTCAAAGAACAATTGTTGCTCGTATAAGGCCTTACTAGAGTAAAATAATTTAATACAAAAATTAAGAGTATTTGTAGAATATGCGACCAGGAAGTTACAAAAATAAACAATAATTTCGCCCACGATTCATCTATAACCATATCATATAAAACTAGTTTCATTCAGGAATTATTTTTTATATGAAAATTTAAAATGAAGTTATTTAAATATTAAATAATAGTAAAATAAAAGGAATAAATTTAAGTATAGAACATATTTCAACGTTTGATATTTAAATACGTGATAAAATAATAAGTGATAAAATTTATTAGCGACCATCATAGCATTAATTTACAGTAATGTTTAAACAGTATTCCTCGCATAACAGTAACTATCGTGTAATACATATGACAGTGATAACGTGATAAAGTTATCACTGTATGATCGTGCCTAAGTCGGTAACAATAATATCGTTATTATTATAATATTTGGACGGGAATAAAAGCACATTTTAGAAATGACATTATTAGGATTTTAAATTTTAAAATATTAAAAACAGAAATAACGAGATTCAGACAAAAATATCTTCATTATCGAATAGGTGTAATATATTTAATATGGTAAAAATACAATAGTAGCAGTCTAGTTTGTAGATAATTAATTATGTTTATTTTGATGGTAAATAATTCGAAAGTCATACTTTTTAGTTGTGTCACTTTTATTTTTTTTTATGGGTGCGATATATTCATTCTTTGTACACTTCAAATATTTGTAGAAAATTCATTTTGTGATATTTTGTCCCGTATTCCATTATTTCAGAAACCTCAGATATCTTGATATGGTATACAAATGTGATAACTATTATAAATGTTATCATTTTACGAAAAAGCAATACATAAAATAACTTTATTACTTTTAAGGTATACCTACCTTATAATTAAGTATTATAATTTGATAACAATACTTTTGGGGAACGTGTAAGGTATTTGAATAATTTAGTTTAATATGTCACGTGCAACGTAATTGAGTAAATTTATAAAATTAGTTTATTCAGTACTACTATTACTGTAAATAATTATAATCTTAAATAAATTACAAACCGTATGTATGTATGTATATATAAAAAAAAAAAAATGCAATAATTGATACTTTTTTCAGATACTTTGAGTTAAATATTACAATTCAATCTTGCTTCACTGTAAATATTTAAATAAATAAAATATACTTTTAAATAACTGGATACACCATATGTATAGCATTACATTTTTTATTACAATTAAAATTATTTATAACATAAAAATAATGTATGTCTTATATTATACAATGAAAGACTAGAGAAGTTATACAGTGTATTATATAAAGTAATAAAGTTATTAGGTATGTCAAACACATCATAATATGTAGGTATATAATTATTATTGTATTTACAAAATATAGTACATTTGTAATATGTATTTATAAATAGTTTTACCTGTCGTATTTATTATTAAAAAATGAAAAGTATAATTTCTCCCATATAAAATTGAATAAATTTCCCAAACATTATAAAAATTAAATTAAATGATTAAATAGCAATTTAATAATTTATTTTATAATTTTTTTTGCTTAAGTATTATTAATTGGTAACACGTAACAAAATATCTTGAACAAAATATATATATCACAAAATATCAATTGAAATGTAAAATAACACGAAAAAATCAAAATTTCGCACTATTCATACACCGTTGTATAATTTGAGTTGTTTATTGTACAAAATTAATTTTATCGCACCTGGCCATGCGATGTAATTTGTACGCACTACAAAAACAATTTATGCAAATTCAGTATATGTTTCGAGCCCCGATGAAAGTAATAATAATAGGATTATTATAATATATCTCTAGCATTGCAATTACATGATTTTACTCTATTAATATAATTAACACGCCTTGCATACAGCGTATGATCAATCATCGGATACAATGACAGTATATTAATTACACACGCGATCCTTCTTAATATAATAATATATTAATAATATATTATACAAAATAATAATAATAATAATATACGTTCGCATTAACACAATATTTACTTCATAAATTGCTAATAGTGTATTCAAACAAAATATGTTTAATTCATCATCATTAGTTTTTAATTTTCAAATGCAACTGGTTGTTTTTCTCTTAAATTTTAATAAGAATATTATATAATATACTTGATTTTTTCATTACGTATAATAATATTTACTCATTATAAATTAATAAGTATGTGAAAATATATAATATACATTATATATACATAAGTATGTATTAGAAGTATATGATATAAACCAAATTTTCTCCGTTTTTTTCCGAATAAATTTTTTGGAGGAATTTTCAACTCTTTATTTATGATCACTGAAAAAAACCCAGAATTTGCACTAACAAAATAACTGAGTGGTTTCACTTTACGTAGGACATACTCAGTGCCGGATCTATGGTGGCGGCCGGTGGGCGCTATTACGAAATGTAAAAATATTTACGCTTTTTGTCCGGGTTTAGAAAGTGGGGTACCGTTTTCTGATTTTTGCTTATTTACCATTTTCAAAACCGATTTGTGGACATTTTCGGTCGAAATAAACGAATGACTTTTTTTTTCATTATTCAAATTTAAAAAAGGCGCTTTAACCGCGTTTTCCCATGGTGACAAATTCTCTGGAACCGGCACTGGACACACTATATACGTCACAACCCTCTGTAAAAAATTCAAATTTCGGGTACTTACCTCGTCGTCATAACAACTGTGATTTGGTTACAGATGAACTCGAGTTACGGTCGACAGTCGCCGAGCAGGTCGACAATGGACGACTTACCGAAGTCGACCACCACGGTGGGGCTGGAACTGGAGGTGAACAGTTTCAAAGTGGGAAAAATGCGTATCCGGTGCGTGGCCGAACTGTACGGGGTATTCAAGACATCAGCCGAGACGGTGCTTGACGAGGAGAAACCGCGGCTTGCTTCCATTTTGGGCACGTTCTCGTCGTCGGCAGGTAAAACGCTCGTGAATATATTTATATTACATTATGAAATGGATGAACGAGTTACTTCAATTAATCTTATCAAATACATAAAAGTCGTCAGTGTCTTGGATCAAATGTATTTGAATATAAGTGATACGAGTAGTAGCTTTCTAAACATTATTATCTAAATTCCAACTGATACGCATTTTTACGCATCAAGGATTTTTGAAAAGAAAAAACATATATAAATATATATTATATATATAAAATTACATTATGATTTCTAATTATTATAGTGTATATTGTACATTGTACATACATTTATTAGAAGTGCATACTTCGGAACTATTTACAAATAATTAAATCGGTGAAAATTATATTATGTTGTTGTACTTAATGTTTTTACTATATTTTTCGTTTGATGAATTTGATAGTTTTTAATACCTGCTATTAGGTAACAGGAATCGAAGTGAATGAACTATATTTGTATTTTTACTTCTTGTTTCAATTTGTATTAGTATTATTATTATTATTATTATTTTTTATTATTATGAATAACAAAAATAGACGACAAAATAAAACTAATATTTAGATAAATACTTTACATATTAGTATGACAATAATTGAAAAATATTAATAAGAAAGCAAAAGGAGAAACAAAGAAAACAAAATAAGAGTAAGCAAAAAAAAAAAGGAAAAATATTACATTTAGTCAATGAACTTAAGGAAAAACATAATTTACATTATTTGATCGTTGAATAAATTAAAACAAGGAAGTTATAACTTTTAATCAGGAGTAAGTATAATTATTTGAAAAATTATAAACAAACAGTTTCTCAAAATGTTGACTGCTGAAGTATATATTTCGAATACCAAACCAGCATTTATTATTATTTATTGTTTATTTACGATTATTATTTAGAACAGGCAAATTGTAAGAAAACTAAACCAAATATATCATCATGTTCCTCCACTCACTTTTGATCTTAACTTAAAATACTGTATATTTTTATAATAAACTGTTGGTTGGATATTAATTGATGTATTTTAAACTTTAATCATCAATATTTTCAGAAAAATATATTAGGTTGAATTATGTATAGACAAAACACAGAATATTTTTGAAAAAAAGGAAAAGAAAAATCATTAAGTTAAAAAATAGTAAAAATGTTTAGGTCCATCTTATTTGAATCGTATGGTTAATTTCTTGATGTATGTATAATTACAATCATAAACATCTCGAAAAATGCGTTAATAAAATAATGGAGAATTACCCATCGGCCAACAGCGATAAGACTCTTACTTTAATAGGTATTTATTGTAGTAAAAATATATTAATATTATATAATGTGTACTTAATTAGTTTACTTTAACTTACTCTATACCTATTTTTAAGTTCTCTAAATATTAACTGACATATAACATATAACACATTATAATTAGTAATAATAGCTGGTCAAGCCACTTATTACTATTTAATTAATATATCTGACCGCAAGCATTCTTAAAATTATTCAAAACTGTGATAAAGATAAAGGGTCTTTTCTCTATAATTATTTATTGAAATATGATTTAGTGAATAATTCATCAAATATTGTCGTTATTAATTTTCAAATATTGTGGGATATGTAAAAACAGTAGGTATGATGTTCAATTACTTGGAATAAAAATTTTTATCTTTTGTTTCCAAGTATCTGATTTCAATTATAATTACCTATTTTATTTTAAATTTCGGTGGAATTTTTGATTTTAAATATGGATATTCTTATTTATTCTTTTTTTGGATTCGGGAATTGCCCGACAGCGACCCAAACCGAATTGTTTGCCTTTTTTATATTGAGATTGTGTCCGTTGAGAGTAAGTAAAAATTACATTTCAACGGTTAATAAAACGAAAAAAAAATAACCTATAATTTCATCAAATGTAAATATGTCAATGGAAAGTTATAATTACTACACATATTTGTATATACAATAAATATAACTATTGTATAATTTAAAAGTTATTTTAAATAATTCCTTGTGAAAATAGTATAAAAATTTATGTTATAGAAGTAATTTAAATCAATACAATTATATTTTGAGAGTAACAAGGAAGTTTTTGCTATTACTATAAAGTTTATTCATCAGTGAGCAACTTTTCGATCAGAATGAATCAGGTAAAGAAGATTGTATATTAAGGATAGCATATTGGATCTAGTTGGTACTTTTGAGTGGTCATATTTTGATTTTCTCAGTAGTTTGCTGTAGCGTAAGAAAAAATATAATTTAAGCGGTGTATGCAGTGTAATGTAATTTATATATGTAGGGAAAATAATATTTACAATTGTCACGACAACAATTTTTTAGATTCTTAGTGGAGCAAGAAAGCTACTAATTTTACAATTGTGTTAATTTTTTTTCAATTTCCTATGAGTAACTTTTGAACCAGGAGGAGTCGAGTAGGAATTTTTCAAATCTACACGTTATGTATAGAAAATTGGTTCCAGTTTGTACTTAGAACCTAACATATTTACCGATTTTACAATAGTTTTCCTATAATTGAAAAAAACTATATATTATGCGATGTATATACACATAGACGAACATTTACTGTGTATCTATCTTACTATTTATTTTCATTCAAGGGAAAGAGTGAGAGTGGGTTTGAAATTTTATTTAACACCATGAACAATAATAAAATGAAATATGTAAATATAATATTAATGCAGTTTGTCGTAATGTATTCAATGAAAAATATAAATTCAAATCCCAGATGAAGCCGAGTATAAAAGCTGGTGTATTATATTTGAAATATATTTCAAAAAGAGATTTTTATTATCAAATTAATTCTATAGTTTGTTTTTAAAGAAGTAATTTTAAAATTCCCACCTTTCCCCTAAAAAAATACACTCAGAGTCGTATTTATCAAAAGCGATGATTTATCATTGCTTTCAAATTCAAAATGGTTATAATAATACATTACTCTGTCATAAAATAATAGAACATAGAGACAGTTGACCAACTTTTGCCACTTATATTCTACATGATATGCGATGTGCTTCCCTGGCTATTTAAAGATCAAAGGTTTTTTTTAAATCATATTATACAAAACTTCAGTTCAGATTCATTTACAGAATTATTTACCGTTGCATTTATATCTGAATTGCGTAATTATATAATACACCATGCTACCCTCGGACGATAGATAAATATCCACAATATCTGTACGCTGACGACTATTTATATTTAAACCGTCTTATATTGTATAAACTAATGTATAGTAGAATGCGATCATTCTACCTTAATTCGGGTCGCAATCCAGCTATTTAATTAAAAATTTTCAATTAATTTAAATTCGATAGTCTTGTTGTCGACAGGAGGAACTTTTAAAAACTTAACGACGAACTGCGATTTTTCATTTTCTGACCGCGGTTTAACCATTGAATTTATACGATTACAAAATAATATAGTATATATATATATATATTCTAGATAATACATTATATCTCTACTAGCTTAAGTGCAACCCCTGCCGGGCGCAACTCTTTGTAAGTGCATCTCCTTTTATGCGAAACTATTTGTGAGTTCAACACCTTTTGGGTGTGAAACCTTAAATTCGAATCTCCGATTGAGTGTGACACCTTGTAAGTTTAATTTTTATTGAATACAAAACCTCATTAGTAGAATTACTTTCGCAATTCTTGTACATCGGTTTATGAATATTATCGGAAATAATATTGTTAATTAATTAATTTGAAAAATATTGGGCCTATGGCAGACACTGGCATTCGTTTTTTAGAAGAAAGTCGTTCATTCCTAAAGTATAAACTGTACACAAAATAAGTAATCCAAAAATTGATCGAAATTACTATTCTCGGGATTTTTATAAGAACTCGTGCCTTGCCACGCTTGGTTCCCGCTTGAGTCTAACAGGGTTTACTTAACCTCAAAATAAATTTTATCAAAATTTTAAGAAATATTTAACGTTAAATTTAATATTGGTATAAAATAAAAATAAAGTATAAAATAATATAATAGGTATCTACTTCGCACATATAGGAAGTCTCTCGACTTTTCGTTCCCAAATGTTTATACAACTATTGTCGTCAGGTCGATGTGTTCGAAAGTCCGATTGAACATCAATTATATGATACATTTTTGCCCAAATGTATCAATATAAATTAATTTTAAATTGTGAAAAGTGAATAGTAGGTACCACGGAAGTCCTATGATATTAAATTCATTACTATATGAGATATAAATCTATAGTATATTTACCTATTCTATAAATAAACTTAAATACTTGATATTGACTCTTAACAGGATATTATATAACGCTTAATTTAGTGAAATAAAATAGGTAGGTACGTACAAAATTTAATTCAAACAAACGAAAAAAAAATGATAAAAAATATAAAACGATTTCGAATATTAGATAAAAAAAAAAGTCGCAAAAAAACAAATAGGCAAAGTGGGATTCGGACCGGCGTACACGTATCGAAAGTTCATTGATTAAGCTACAAAGTCGTCGATAAAGTGTTCGAAATTTTTCGTATTTAAACTATTACGGACGTCATCGTTACATATATCGACAGATAATATATACGCGTTTTCGAGACGAACGGCCCGGTCGATCGGGGACGAACGGTTGATAAAGAAACACTCAGTCGGGCATTAAAACGTCAGGAAACCGCGAATCCATAGTTCGCAGAGTCGAAAAATGGCTAAAAAGGTCGCTAAAGCCGATTTCGGAAGTTCGGGGTGCTAGTACGACGATGCGGGAGACCGTCGGGTGATAACGAAAATCAGCGCGTTGGGAATTGTATTTTTTCAAAAGCTCGGAGGTAAAGGCGAAAACTCAGAGAAACGAAATGTCAAAACGACCGGAAACGGTTCGTCGGTGAAAACAGACAGGGGAGTTACAATTCCATAAAAAATGTTAGCGTTTTATGTATAAGATTTTGCTTCGTTGATATAGAAGTCACTTATACGGAACGATAAATCATCGGAATACTCAAATGTATACATTCGTAATTATATAATCACGTTTCGATATATCGTAGATCGTACCTCTAGAACAAGACGGCTACAACTGAAAATTTATAGTTTTGAGAAAAAACGATTTGAAGTGTAAAACTAAAATATTTCAAATTATTAATTTAAATACGTACAATCATGTTTTACAATATGAATTCTTCAAATATTATGAAATATTCTTTTAAGATCAAAAATTATAGACTTGTAGCGTTTTACAATTTTTTGAAGTGAATGCAAGATGGCCATATTTCGAGATGTGTATGTGTTGCATACCGAAATTGATTTTAAGACGGCCGTATACTGACGGGAAATCATTTATATTTTTATGAATACAAGACTGCCGTACATTGTATTGCGAAATCAGAAATTATGAAACGCGATACGGCCATAATAGTGTAAATGTTACCGTTTTGCACGTGAAAATCCGTTCGTATTTTTATAGCGCGAGAACGCCACGAACGGAAATAAGGTTGTCTCGAACGTGGCCGTGTCGCTTTGAAAATCGGCTAAACACTGAAATAGTGGCGTTCTCGCGGGCCGTACAGAGCTGATTTCGGACCGACAGTAGGCGTGACGGAAAACGGACGGATTTCGAGTCGCCGGCTGTGTTGTCGTACATCTCGTACGTGTCGTACGATGTGTTGTGCAAACGACGGAAACGCCAGACGATTATTATGTGAACAGCGAGCGTGGAGAAAGGGCACCGGCGGCCATATTATCGTGTACGCGTCGTATAGGTACACGTAATATACTGTCCGGTCGTCGTCCGGGCCCGGGCGAGTATGGTGCGGAGGTGAAAAACGTATAGTGCGAAATGGGTTTACGGGGCACTGTTAAGGGCGCAAATTCTTCGCGTAACGTAATGTGATCTCCGGCGGTGCGGAAGGCGATTTATTTGCCCGACGGTCCGTCCCGCGCGTTCGATACGCCCGCCAATACATTACCGACGCGTGTGTCCGCTTCGGGCGCTCCCGCAACGCGTTTATCACACGGTCGTCCCCGAACGCGGGACACACATCCGAAATTCTCCCGGCCACCGTCCCCCTCCCCCCCCCCACCCGTTATCGAGCACACGACCGGTGCGAATGTCCGGTCAGAGGTGATTTTTACGCGTCGGGGGTCGACACTTTGTCTTATCCGGATAAAAACCGACACAAGTCGTCTGAATACATTAAATATTGTCTCGGATTTTACTCGTCTAGATACTTTTTCAATTATTATTATATTTTGATTTCCGATACATTTTCGTTATAATTTCATGGTCACGTTTACTTTTCATTACATTTCCCAAATCTATATGAAAGTATTTATATTCCAAATATTCATTTTGTCGTTTCCGGTCAAGTACATATTAAATCGCATCTTCAGAACGAGACTGCCACGACTCAAAATTCGTCAATTTTCAATTATGTCTACTTTCGAATAGCAGGTACAAAATTTGCTCTATACAATGCAAGCACACCATATTCAATATAGTTTTTTTTTATTTTGTCACCAAATATATTTATGGCGGTATTGAATTATTCTATTTTTAGTTTATTTTCAAAACAAAGCCATATTTACTGTATGGCAGTATACGTCTATACGTACGTTTATCCAATTAATCATTCAAGTTAAAATTCAAGACTGCCTTATTTCCATTTGTGGAGTCTTTGCGCTAAATTAAAACTAATTTGCGTGTGATATGTTGAATGCAAAACGGTAATATTTAGAGTTATAGCGGTATTGCATTTCATAATTTGTGATAGTGGCAGCCGTTTTACAAAATACGGCAGCCTTTTATTTATAAATATAAATGTTTTCTCGATTTGCGTCAGTATATATGGCTGTTTTAAAATAAATTTGGGTATGAAATACATACACATCTCAAAATATGGCCATTTTGCATTCACTTCAAAAATTGTGAAAGGCTACAAGTGTAAATTTTTGGGCTTAAAAGAATATTTCATAATATTTGAAGAAATCATATTGTAAAACATGATTGTACGTATTTAAGTTAATATTTTCAAATGCATAGGTAATGAACGACATGAAATATCTTAGTTTTAAACTACAAATCACTTTTTCTCAAAACTATAAATTTTGAGTTGTGGCAGTCTTGTTCTAGAGAGGCGAAATATTAAATGATGATATTTGAAATTCGGACCGCTTGCGCGTGGTCGCTATTAATAAGAGTATTATATAATAGTTGTATTGTAGACCGTCGTATCAAATAATCCGGACAATCGACGGCCAACTATAACAAATAACAATAATATAATATTACTATTATATTGCATACCCGTTAATAATAATATAGACCTACATTTTGTATTAAATATAATAATATTATAAAAGAAATAACATATAGGTACCTCTCTATAATATTTGTAATATTTGAAATAATTGTAATAAAATAAAAATAAACAATATGTATCTATATTGTATATTATACACATTATTATTTTTATTATATCATGTGTTTTCTGTAGAATTTTACAGAAAATCTGGGCGAAAATATTCATTTTTATTATTAATTGGTACAAGGTATATGATTATTTCAATTATAAATTGCGCAGACCATTTTTTTTCAAGGTAACAATTCGTTTCCTACACACGTATTTCCTCCAAATGCGTTTTCGCCAATATATATTTTATATAAATACACGTATTTAAACGTATGTAATTCGTAATAATATTTCCTGGACGAGGTATTAAACTTGTACAGAAAATCAAAGAATATTATAGTTTTAAATTGTACGAGTGCCCGACTTTATATAGGTCAACCAAAATGAGTATATATTCTTTACCCATCTAATGTCAGTGAAGGAAAATGGAATAGACATTTTTTGGAGTAAAATTGATATTGGAAGAAAACAAGACCTACATTTTTTAGGTTAATGGCTACAATAATTTCATTACGATGTATTATACTGTTTATAAATCTAATAAGAATCTGTGTAAACTATACAATTATTTTCATTTGTTTAATTTTTACATTAAAAAAAAAATAGATTTATCTGATTTTTATCTACATAAAAAGTTATTTTATTTATCATTTTCTAGATAAAAAAAACAATTTACTTATCTTCATCTTTATATAGATAATATTATTATGACTTATCTTTATTTTTATCTAGTTAAAAATGCATTTATCTGGGCTCAACACTGATAATAATATAGTGCTCGTCGTCGAGCTTCTCACGAATCTTTTTCCCGCTGTTTGAACTGGTGTCAAATTTAAATGAGACTCTGATTTTTCGCTTTACACTTTTTTATTTTTACCTATTTACGAACGCGTATACGTATTCATAATACGTACTTCAAATTGTTCACCGGCCCGTATTTCGTTTGCGCGGAAAATTTTCCAATTGTAGAACGCTTTATGAAGTATTCGGTTTTAACGTTAAAAGTTGAGAGTTTCTGCCAATCGTCATTTCAAATTGACTCCCAGTTAATTAGTTAACTAGTACAGTATACTTTACGAGTACTTATACAACTATAGCCGTGGTATTCATACGCTACGCCGGTCAAAGACAACTACCGACTATGAGCGAACACCATAACTAAAAACTTTATAAATCGTTATATAACGGAAAAATTAATTACGCCACTAAAAACACAGGTCAGATAGGAATTTATATATATATATATATATATATATCAAAGGTTAATATGTATATTATATACTACGCACTTGAAATGCGTATGCCCAGTCGCTTTCAATGTATTACTAAATGTCTCGGTCAAATGTCATTTTAATTATTTTTCGTCTAAACATACATAGGCTAATTATTTTCAATACTGAAATTAAGAGAATGACGTTGTAAAATCATTTTGATGCATCTAAATCAAAAATTGCTCTAATTATAACCATTTAACAACTTTTAAAAAAACCATTTTCACTTTTTTTGAAACTATTGTAACTTTGGTTTAAAATCAGTATGTAAATGAAAATTACTTTAAAAAATGTGTATGATATCAATAATGGATGTTCCTATCTGAAAAACTAAATTTATACTATCCGTCCACAAATCTAAAAAAAGCCTGGTTAGTAAAAGGTGGAAATATTTCACTTATTTTATAGCATCCATCACTGGTGATGGATCTATTAAATTTAAAAATAATGATAAATCATTTATTTCGATAAAATGATTCTGAAATGAAGCTTCGGTAAATATATCATGAGAATTACTGTCAGGAACGACTAAAATTAGCTAAATCTTTTATGACTTAAAAATTCAAAAATACTATAAATAATCCAAAGCTAGGGAGAAAATTCAAAAATTTTATTAATTTTGTATGTATATAGACTTTGGTGATAATTTGAAGTCTATAAATCCATTTTTACCATTTTGTTAAAATGTCAAGTGCATAAACCTATAATTTACTTTTTTTTTTTTTAACAAAATACGCATATAAGTACCTAATTATAGGTCAATATACTGAATTTTGCGTTACAATAGTTTGACTGTTTTTTCGTTATCATTTATACAACCAGTTATAGTCATCGACGCGTTTGATAAATTTATTGACTTAAAATATTATATTCAAAATAAAGAACTATTAGAACCTATAATTAGATATTTTAGAGACACGTTTATTGAACTTCAGGGTTCATTTTAATGTTAACTTAGACGATTTCAGTGATTATTTTAAAAATACGATACACATGCATTATTTTATTATATAATACATACAAATATTATAATATTTATTTTAAAAACATAATTTTATAACACAATAGACTAACAATATTTTGTGTAATAAATTTTATTTTTTTTTAAATTACTGAAAAATATTTTGGAATATTTGTAATGGAAATGTTTTGAATAGTTATATTTTGATTTTAGGATATTTTGAGGGTGCACGATATAAAGCATGGAATCGAACACACTACAGACTTTTAGCTGGTCAGCAGTGATAAATCATTTTCATTTCTTATATACAATTCTATAATTTATTACAATTTCTGGCAACTGTAGTCTATTATATGCACTTTGTACGGTGAAATTTACTTTAGTAAATAAATAGTTGGTTTATATTATAATAATTTAAATTGCTGGTAAGCCACCCCACAGTGTGTATACACACATTTTTTCAGGCTGGATTTTCTCGACAAACGAACACCAGTCGTTTGTTTGTTCCCAAGTATGCTAAAAACTCTATAATAAAAACACCTATTATTGATATTATACTTGGCTGGAAACATTTGTAACTTGGTCACTTTATGGGATTACCCTATATTCAATTTTTTTTATCCTAATGTACAAACAAATACCCAACAGGGTGACCATTATCCGGGCTTATAAGGTCCAGTCAGGTTATTGTCCAATATTTTTATAATTTGTGAAAAAATTATGTTTTTTGCTTATTTCCATTTTTTTTTTTTTATATTAAAGTGATTCTTCGAGTTTCGGGGAAAGCTCACGCCATTAAAATTTCTTTTTTTATACCGTTGTAAATTTTACGAATTTTACGTAACTTGAAATAAAAATGTAACTAAAATTTATATGTGAAGGGTGAATTTGACCAAATAAGATAAAATTCAATATCGATTTTAAACTATATATCTGCATAGATATCATCCTGAAAATGTTAACTAGAGATTTATTAAAATAATGATATACAACTTGGATTTGCCAATAGTTAGGCGATAATTTAGCCTTCAGAAAAACATTTTTCAGTAGTTGGAAAATCCAAAATCACTAAAAGTGGACTCATACGTCTTTATTGTCAGAATAAAAAGAAAAATAAAAACCCGTATTTTCCAGTTCGTTTAAAATAAGATTTTTTGACACATCCCGTACATTATACTAACATCGGTCCCTTCTGTATTGACACGCACGTGTATCGGTGGGGGATGAAGTTAATGATCATACATGTAGGTTCGTACACTTGTACAAACAACAACAACATATTGTCAACCAAATAAATAAAAGATACAAAAATGACGAGGGTCACGCAGTGTAACGATAACACAGTGTTCCTGTGCAATGTCCCGCGTGTCGGTTATAGTTTATTTTGAGTGTTTTTTTCTATCGATACTTTCGATAAACCAACTATAACATATTATATAGGAACCCATTTCATATTAAAGATATGTGTAATATAATGCGCGAAAACTGTGCGAACCCTATATTATGTCAACACATACAATACGTCTACACGTGTATTTTATGTACGTTAAAAAATTACACAGATACAAAAAAAAAAAAATCGTATTTTACAAAATTCTATCCCTCAAAAATGTTACTCTTGCCTATATTTTCATTATATCCCCTATGTACCTGTATATATATAAATATATACTATTTCATGTAACGATGAAAATAAAATTGTCAAAATAATTTCTTGAATACCGTGTAGTAGTATGTAAAACGTGTCACATAATCGCACATATACGCATTCCGACATTTGCATACTTCTCGGTATAAATTGACATAATATTTTTATTTTTTTTTTAGCATATGGCTCCGGCAACAAAAAATATAAAATTAAAATTAAAGTAACAGTAAAAAATTAAGTTTGGTAATAAAAAATTTGGTAACTCTTGGTTTCATTGTTTTGATTGACACTTCCTTGGTCACAGCCGCACGTCTAAGTTTTCCATCCATTCGATGGCCTCCACGCTGGCTCTGTGGATTTCCTCAATACCTCCTGG
>JAIPRL010000101.1:141075-214314 GCA_025469235.1 Pemphigus obesinymphae
ATCAATCTGCTGTAATCATTAGACACAGTGGGGTTGATAACAGCATAATCGTACATGATAGATAATAGATAACAAATAATAATATATACAATAAATAGTAAACAAGGAGTACAATTCCTTTACATATTTATATATATATATATATATACCAATATATATTTTATATATACCTAATGAACGCGGAATCAAAAAAATTCCATATACTCATAGAAATGTAGAAATGTTTAGTAAATTAAACACGATTTGGTGTCAGTTTCACACAGATGGAATGTCGACTTTTGCTTGAGATAAGTTTTGTGTCAATTTCATATAAGTCATTAAGTTAAAATTATTAGTTATAAACTTCGAAAAATGTTTGGAAAAATATTCCTACTTACATGTTATTATTTTTAAAGAATTTTCCAATTTGTTAACCAACCACTACTGGCTTTAAAATGTTCATGCCTTAACTTATGCCCAAACTCTTCAGCTTTTTCTCGTAGAATGGGTCCATTTATTGAAATTTTTCTATCAAGACATTGTTGAAACCATTTTAATAAATAGGATTCTATGTCAGAGTATTCTCCTAGTTTCAATTTTTTTCGAGTTGCCGAGTTTTCATTAGTTTTTTAAAATGACATCTTTATTTTTAATTATTGTAGATAATGTACTCTCTAGAATTCCAAAATCTTATGCTATTTCTTTTTATTTTCGCTTTTTTCAATAATTTTAAGCAAGTTCACTTTTTCTGCAAGTTATAATGTTGTTAATTTTATTTTTTGAGCCGTAATAACCACTGTATTAACACTGTCACACTCACACGATAAACGATTAAATGAACAGACGGCATAGAACTAAAACTGAAATCTATTGTATGGAGTTATCAAGGTTTAAATTACAAATATGTAGTTGACTATAATGGTTGGATTTTACAATACAAGTCATAAGCGAAAAATAATCGCCTTGATAAACTATTTTTAATACTAAATTTGGATAAGAAAATTCGAAATATCGAAAACTTGTCAAATTATATTTCGAGTTAGCAAGATTATTTAAACATTAAGTGTTATTGTTTTTTGAAGAGGAATTTTAATTATTCGAGATATCGAGAATTTCGAGTTATCAAGGTTCGAGTTACCGAGAGTCGACTGTATAATATCCAGTGGCCGTTTAAACAAAGAATTTTGTCTTTAAACAATTTCATTTGTACCCACTGAGTATAACTGGTAAAATAAAATAAAAATAACATCTTAAGAGTACCAATTAAAACGAATAATCTATCAAAAATCCTCTTTACTCTAAAACTCTTAGTCGACTCCTACCCGCAAAAAGTTGTACAACTTGTATACAGAAAATATAAATAAATAATAAACATCGTTGTAAGATCTGTAGCTTCTTCCCTACGCTCAGAATCTAAATATATATAAAATGATGACTATTCTACCATTGTTATGGAGTTAAGTTAATAATATATTTATACTTACGTCTGGCCACATTAAGTGGTTTACTACGTAAACTACTTAATTAAGATAACTAGATTTTAATAATGAAAGTTCAACTATATTTTATAGTAACTATATTATTCATTTATATTGATTATATTGATCTTTCAACCACATATATTGTATATGCAATTGAATTAACTAAATAGTATATTTTAGTAGGTTGTATTAACTATATTTTGCAGTCAATTAAAAATAATATAGGTACTCGAATATAGTCATTTTGAAGTTTAACTGCATTTTTTAGATGGTTGAATTAAATTTTTAGTACCAAAAAATTATTTAATTTTAATGCTTTATTTACAAAATAGAAATATCCATAAAATTATAATTATTTACTTTGCTTTATGGGTTTATTTTTATTTATTAACTGTGTCATATGTTGACCCATATTACGTGTATTTATGTAATATTATAAAGCAGGCAACACACAATAGTTTGGTTATAAATAAATTATAGTCCATTGAATAAAGTTTATTATAAATGTAAATAAGTTACTAAAATTAATTCATTTTGCATAAATCCATTTGATATCTTATTACATTAAAAAAAAAAAAAACATTGATTCATTGGCCCTTTAAAAGAGTATTTAAACTACTACATTACTTTAAAGTAAACATATACCTACTACATTAAATGTGTATAAATGTAAATATATAGAAATATAGGTAATATAGGTACTAATAGATAATAATTTATGTATCTAATATATTAATATAAAATATATTACCTGATAAATGTCATAAAAACAATAAACGAGTAATATTAATAACAATAATTACACCAAATAATTATAACATGTAATATTCTTCATCTGAATATCTGATGCATTTATAACTATACAAATATTTTTGCTGGTATTTGTTTTACAAAAAAAATGTTTGTAAAATGTAATCTAAGAGGACGTTGTATAATGCAACACTGATGTAAAAAATGATCTAAAATCTAGGCAAATTGCGGGACTTTGGAAAATCAAATTCCAATCCTGAAAAAAATTTAATTAATAGATTGGTCTACTAGAAATCGATCGAGGCAGTTTAAAAAATAATATTTTTAATTATGCAATTTATTATAAACTATTATTAAAAAATTGTGCTTTATAAATAATGATCATATTTCAGTATTTAAGAAAAATGATTTGGTCGATTCATAGAAGACAGGCCGATATATTCGTATTTAATTTTAAATTTAACTTTCCAAAGTTACACATTATTGTCTTACTTATATGCCTGTTTGATGGAAATATCATCATGATTAGGTACACAACAATAAAGAGTTTCTTCTTTTCCGTCATCAGACTGACACAGTGTATATTTCGATATTGAATTTCAATACTTTTTGTATACTTTAAAACTTGAGTTATCATACAAAGAATACTATTCATTATTGTAAAAAAAAAAAAGGTTTAAATATTAAAAAATTTGCTTAAATTAAAATAAAAATATTTAATTAACTGGAAATATTGTTCTAAATGTACATGGTATGATACCTCAAGAAAGTTCTAAGAAATCTATTAACGTTTTAAACTTTGTTATTTTAATATCTACGCATTTTGATGTTCTGATGAAATATATACCTAATCGATTATTTGAGTAAAAGATAAACATTTTATTGCGTGATTGCAAAATAGATCGCTGAAATATGCTCTAAGGAGCATACGCTAAAGAGTATACTCGCCGTATATTTTTTATAAGGGCTACTAAAACTAATGATAATTTATAATTTACATAAGCACAAAACCGTCTAGTGAAAGAATAAAAAAAAATATCGCCTGTTTAACATTCCTTAATATATGACAGTCACGAGACCTTTTAATGAATGTTTAAAAATGTTAATCTCTACAATATTTAAAAAATTATTTTATTAATACGTTTTGTAAAAATGATATAGCTACATTATATACGTAAAAATCAAAAGCAATGTTTATATTGAATATTTATCTTTTGCTATGAAAGTTAAAAGAAAATATGGAATTAAAACTTTTTTTGTGTGCGTACTAACGTTTATATAAAAATTTTACAAATATTTATTTTAAATTTCAGCAGCATTGTGTTACAACAGTGTTGTAGCATTTTAATTATATTTTTTAATCGATTTTTTTTTTAGGATTAGGGCTCAATAAAATTGAAAAGAAAACCAACACAAATGGATATTATTCATTTGTGTTATTAATAGGTAGGTATAGTAATAAATAATAATAATCCGTCATTCCTGCAAACATTACCAGTAATTCAATATACAGATAACGACATCTACCGGATTAAATAATGTGAAGAGCGACATCATCGCAGCATAGCGTAATCTAACCAATAGATGTCGCAGTTAATACCGTTATGGCAATTGCTTTCCAAATGCAAGTCAAAAGAGTGTATAGAGATAACTATTGTCTAAACATAGCAAAATTACACTACGCAAAACAATAAATGTGGTGTCTACGTTAAAATAACAGTTAAAACATCCATTACTAATTTTAAAAAGGAGAATATTTTCTAGAAAATGACATATCCTTTTTGTAAAATATTGTTCATTAAAGAAGTTACAGCGTTTTAAAAAAATAAAAACTTAAGACACTGTAACTTCTTTGATGAACAATATTTTACAAAATGGATTAATTTTCTAGAAAATATTCTCCTTTTTAAAATTGGTAATAGGTGTTTTATTTTTTTTTTTAACACACATTTATTGTTTTGCGTAGTGTGATTTTGCTATATTGCCCTTTAGGTAGACAGAGACAACAAACGCGGGTGCGACGTCTTCTTAAGATGACATTAATTATTATGTATCAAAAAACTCCGTAAACTGATAATCAAAACTAGATTATCTGATTGAAAAATATGTATATATTATACAGTATAAATTGTAAGGTGGTATTATAAATTTTAATAAATTTTGAATTTTTTAAAAATTATTTAAATAATCACTTCAGAATTCAGATAAATAATAATTTGTTAAAAATTATATTATGTACTGAGACTTGAGGTATATAATACATATAACTGGAAATTAATATTGTAGAAAATTTTAAATTCAAATAATATTACGATATTGGATTTAAAATACATATTATAATATAATATATAGGTATATCAGATGATATTATTATAATTATTATATATAATTTGTATAGTTATAATCAGGCCCGTCGCTAGGGTAACAGCAAGTCATGCGTCGCTTTAGGGCGGCACAAAATCGGCAAAATTAAAATATGAGTATTGACAATGAAACGACGATCACGTATTATTATTATGTAATTGGAAACAAAAATTGATGACCTTTTTTTCTGCTTATTTATGTTTTTAAAGGCGGAATTAAAATTTTCGTTTTAATATCTAGCGACGGGCCTGGTTATAATACTTTATTATATTATCATACGGATACCTATTATTAATAGCTATTAATACCTATTCATATTATTCATTATTATCATTTTATATTATCATTATATTATCATACGGATACCTATTATTAATAATACCTATTCATACATAAAGTACATTTTTTATTTATAAATAATTTTTACATTTTATTTTAAGTAATTTTACTGGAATACCTACTATAGTATACTGTCTATATTAAAAAAAATAATCATATTTTTATGAAATTAATGTTTAAAATTTGTACTTTCATTAATTGTCGTCTATATGTTTTTAACGTCATAATTCATATAGAATAATTTTTTTTCTAAATATTCTACGTTGAAATTTATGAAACTTTGAAGCACTTCATTCATTGGGTAGGTACGATACTAGTGGTGGATATATTGAATTTTAAATCAATGATAAATTATTTCACTCAATAAAACGGCTTTGGTGTACCTATATAATATGAATTTGGCCCCGAATTTAATGTCCTAAAAAACCTATAAAAATACATTTAAAATCTAAAAAAATACAAAAATAATCTTAAAATTATTAATTTATGACCTAAAAACGTAAAAAAATCGTTATAGTTAATCTTTAGTGCGTATATTATTTATACTAAAATGTATATAAAAATGTTAAATTTTAAATTAAAAAAATATATTTATATAAATATAATATAAATTAATAGTTTTACATCTTATTTTTTCTAAACACTAACATGCTTAAATTAATATATATATTGAGAGAGTAGAGGATGGATCTTGATGGCCATGACAAACATAGCTACAAAATTATTAGATGGGTTTGATATTTAAAGGGCTGATTAATCGAATCATATTATAAATTCGACGGGGAATTGAATGGAAATATTATTTTTAGTCAAAACGTTATTTTTCCTATAGAAAATAGCATCCATACCACTACAAGTAGTTTCGGATTTATCTATATAATAATTTACTTATATATTATCGTATACAGGTAAACAATGATAATTTATCTAAACAATTATCATAGATAAAAATTTTACCTATCTTAGTAAATTTATCCGGATAATGTTTAAAGATACAATTATACTAAAAAAATGTTGTTATCCTTAATATATAAATTTATATTTATAAACGAATAAATACATTTTTATTTAAAATAAATTATGTACTTATTATTGGCTTATTATTAGTTTTAAAAAAAATTTTTTAAAAAAAATAGGGAGAAAGTTTTGAAATTTTAACTTAATTTTTTTTTTATTTAGATAAAAATAATTTACCTTTTATCTTTACCTAGATAAATATTTTATTATCTATTCTTAACACTAACTACAGGACTTATTTAGAATGATCCATATATGTGTCCAATATACTGTCCGTAGTTAATGGACTTAATAAAAAGTCAAAGTTTAATTTATAGTGGAATATTGAGAACTAATCAGTTTAGTGTCTCCATTTTTCTGTCGTAATTTCTAAATTTTTCGATAAAAAACTGCGATGAAAAATTCCCGAAAAACTACCAAAATCTGATTATTTCTTCACAAAGCTGAAAAAATTGTGACTATAAATTGGTTTTTTTTACGGAGTACGTATTTTACTTCTAAACATACGTACTTACATCATAAACTGTTTGTACTTTTTTAAAAATAATTTCAAATTATTCATTGACTTTAGTCCTATACTGATAAAATTTGTTGAAAGTATGGTGTATAATTGTACACTTTGTTTGAAATATTACTGGGAAATAATCCCCAGATACCAAATGTCCTAAACGGCCTAATTTTTTGGAGTTTCGTCTTTTGTTTTACGATCGTTTTATATTGTAATATAGAAAAAGTACTTAAGCCAACATAATAAAGTCATATAAGTAAACAATTTTACATATAAATTCTTAATTTATATTTTTTTAAATGCATTCAATTCTCAAATACTACTCAGCTATTATATATTTTTCCATCTTAAAACCACCATTAGTTTTTTCTTAATACACGTATGTTTTGATGATAATTTTATTTAAATTATAGTTGCAAATATATAATACATAAAAAAAATTAATTTTCAAAAACGTTTGATAAAATAAGTATGTATACCTATTTGATATTTCAATTTATACGCATAAGTATTTAATATACATATATATATTATATTTATATATATATATATAGGTACCTACTTTCAAAAACAAATACTAACAAAGAAAATTTACTTAAAATATAATATTCCAAATATACTATTGGTAGGTACTAATAAAAAGTATTTAAATAGTGTTTAAATACATAAAAGGTGTACTTAAATATTTTGCTCGAATAAATTTTACACGGTTGGTGATATGGTCTAATTAACCAGCTTGTATTCAAATTTTAAGGCTTAAAAACCAAAAACGACTATTAAAAGGAATCTAAAAATAATATGATCGTAAAATTGGTTCAAAAACTACCGTGACTAAAATGTCAAGACGTTCATAAAAAAAGGTTTTCATAGGTTCGATATACCCACAGATGTCATAAAAATTATATTTTAATGATCGTTCCCGTATTGAGAATCTTTTTCTGAAGATTTTATTACTTACTGTAGTTTTAAAATCAGAAAAAAGTGTTTATTATTTTTAAAAATCGACAGTAAATTAGTTAGTGTATGAATCGTCAAAATATTAAGGTTCTAAATCAGGGGTCTCCAAATTTTTTTCTCTTACCGCCCACTCAAAAAATAGCCGCAACTCCCATTCCAGAAGTTCACCTTTATCAATTAACCTTTAATACTTTTTACTAGATACTGCTTCGACGTCCCCGCCATTTACATACGCCAGATTTTTCACCCAATATTTTACAAAGGTTTAGTATTTTTTATTCTTTATTGTATAATATTAGTCCTTCTAAAAATTAAAATTTAAAAATTGTTACCAAAACATCAATTAAATTAATTAATGTCTCTTATTTTCTTTACCAATCATCATTTTAATATTAATGTATTAAAAAAATTACCAACAAATAAATGCAAAGTACATAAGAACGCTCGATTATTCGAGTAAACGAGTATTATTTTTCTTTGTATAAGTAAATTTACAATTAATATTATTTTAAGTATTAGATAAAATTATTTTTATGTTTTGCAAATAATATTAATGTAGTCATACCATACTCCATGACACTCGCAATTGGATTGATTTCTAGAAATATGACACCCATTTTTCCACGTCTTTTGAAAACTTTTTCGCTGTGCACAAGACACTGAAAACCCTTTCTGTTAGGTCACTTCATTAATATATAAACTAAATATTTTAAAATTTGTTAGAGGCTCGAAATGTATTACTTATAAAATAAACCAATATACCGAAATTACATTATAGTACGCATAAGATAATTTAAATGGTTTTTCTAGCGAGTTTACATCAGTACTACCAGTGTAAGATTATGATTAATTTAAATTTTCGCTTTACTCCCTTTTAATAACTCATATTAATATATGGCATATACATATACAACTTGAGTGCATTTTATTGATCCATAGCTATCTTGAAAGTAAAACTAGTTGTTTGGTCAATATATTCATACGAGCATTTAACGATCAGCCAGGGTTATAACTAATAATAAGAATACATTTTAATAACTACATAATAATATGTAAAAACCAAAAATTCAATACATTTATGAATACCTAAAGTTCCAAACGTAGGTTATAATTAACTTTGGTAGATATAAAGGATAATGTATAAAACTACTCGCACGTTAATTTAACCATTGTTGTGCAATATCAATGTTCATACAAATTACATATTCTTGAAAATCAACAAAAATAAATATATAAATTTATTCAATATTGGTACACTTAACACAATAATACATAGGTATTAATTATTAGTTTATTGCATTTAATTAATTATGAAAAACACATGCACTGATAAGATGAATTTTAAGTATGTATCAAGTCGGTATTAAAATATAATAATATAATATATACTGATAAAATATTATTTATTGTGTAATGTGTATTATTACGGACAACAACGATAAGACCAGACGGCAATAAAAATAACTAGGATACAATTCGTTTGTGCTCCGTAAATTGCAAAACCGAGTAATTCGTGCCGATAAGTAGGAATAAATATTAGGTAGTATTCAGTGGAGTATTTAGGGGGGGTCCGAGGGGCCTGGACCCTCTTGATCTGTGTTTGTACATAATATTTTTAAAAAAAGACAGTAAAATAATTGGTCAATTATTAACTTTAAATCAACAAACAAAAATCAAAATCAAAAAAGTATTTAATAATATTATTAATTTTGAATACCAGAATAATATTTTTCTA
Source organism: Pemphigus obesinymphae (assembly GCA_025469235.1). NCBI lineage: Eukaryota > Metazoa > Arthropoda > Insecta > Hemiptera > Aphididae > Pemphigus > Pemphigus obesinymphae. The sequence goes on from JAIPRL010000101.1 coordinate 150,206, forward strand.
ATTTTCTATCTATATAATCTAATTTTTTTTGCCACTGAATTTAATGGTGTTTTCAAAAAATTTGTCGTTTGTACTTACTTTTTGAGTTTTTAAAAATATCAAAACTGGACTTTTAAACTTTTTTTTAATTCGTGTGAAATTCAATAGTGTAATCAGAATTTATATTTCGTACTTAATTTTTAAATAATTCATGATAAACCAATAAAAAAACCGGGTTTTTTTTCAAAATGCCTTATACATTGGAAAATTGTAAATATTTGTACTTTTTTTTATTATATTTAGTATATTTTTTTATTCTTAATAATTTGTTGGACGGACTTAATATGGAAGCTACGGACTTTTGAAGTTAACAAATTTATCTTTGCAAATGTTGCAAATTAAATCGAAAATATCCCCTGATTTTTGGGGAAAATCCACTTTGAGTGGGTCACAAGGCAAAGTAAATCCTTATCGGAAAATACTTATTAATAATAATATCAATTATCAGTGTGTTGAAAATGTTTTTTTAAAAAATTTTGTTTATCATTATTTTAGACAAGTAAGAACGTATTTTGAAAAATATAGCGATTTTCGAAAAAAATTTAAATAACTCAAAAAGTAAGTATGAGCGGCTAGTTTTGAAAGGGTCAGAAACGAATTTTTTTTGTATTACTTTAGAAAACTAAATTACATGGTTCTGAGAAGTCAAATCATTTTCATGATATTGCTAAGTTTGTGGTCAATCACACCTTATAGTCTTCTGAAATAATTAATTGTTCAAAATGTATTTGGGTTATTTGAGCCAAACTATGATTTTTATTAAACAAACTTTTTTATTGCATCCTCCCCTTTAAAAAATCATGGGGCTACGCCACTGGGGTACAGTTTATTATTGTACATACATTGTACTGTGTATATATATATATATATATGAATATTAATAATCGTATTATACGATTGATTGCTCGAAACTTTTTTTGGGTATAGTTGTTAGTTATATTGACTATATTATTGACGAAATATTGTATTTTTTATTTAATTTAAGATTTTGGTAAATCATTTTCTTTTATTTAATATTTTGGGTGGGGTACATACTCATGTGCCCTTTAGCACGAGCCTCCACTGTCCTCATAAAGCTGGTATAGTTGATAAAATATGTTATTATAAGATGTCTTATCATATCAACAAACTTTAACTTATTTTAACTAATTTATTATACATTTTTTTTTCTTTATACACAAAAGATTATTATTAAGTACCTAAAAGTAAATAATATTGAATATTTTTGTTCCAGGTTCAGTTTTGAGGGACCTGGTACTGCCTATTTAATAAAAGGCAAAATTCAGGCAATTTTTAAACACATCGAACAGTGTCGGCCCGAGCCGGCATCGTTGTGTAAATAGTGAATGGTTGTTTGTATGAGTGCATTTCACTACTGCGACTGTGGTCCATCTGTCCATGCATAAACCGGTTTGCGTACAAGTCAACAACGCAGTATGGAAAAAATGAAATTGCACTATTTCGATGATTAAAACTACTTTACAGGAAAAACGATCACGTCTCGTAGAATAGTCAAATTTCAATTATATTTTTTTTTTATTTAAAAGAAGAAGACTTTCTGCAGGTCAAATTGAACTTCGATTTTTGATTAGGTAAATTTAAATCACGATAGAAAAATTAATTTCAAAAATACAAAGAAAAATTTTATTTTTCAACGGTTTTTATTACGGCTTCTGAAATTTGATTTTGGAGTTCAATCCTATCTGTAAAACGTCATGTAATTGTCTAAAATTAATTTTAGGTATTGATCAGAGCATGAAATGTATTGGATTTATAATGATGTTTATTTATTTTCTGAAAACCACTTTTTTGGTAGAAGGACTTACATATTAGGATATTTCCTGTGGGCCGTATATGGGCGTTCTCACGGGGGGAGGATATGTGGAATGGATTCCCTCCCATGACATTTTTCTTAATGCAGTACACTGTGTACAACATCATTGCAGTACACATTCGATTTCTAGTTTCCGTGTCTAAAATAATGATAATACGTATATACGACATAATATCACAGCAGAAAAGTGGTAGTATCAGGATAGAGCAACTCTATATAATTTCAATTGATAATATAATTAAATTAAATATTATAATTTGATATCAGAGAAATAATATAAACGTCTATTTATCATAGAATATTATATTTTAATATAATGATGAATTGATTACTATTAATTGGTAAGCATCACTGTGCCTGGTCCGATTTTCAGCAGCATAAAGATACACGCATCCGAAATGATTTCACAAACCTAATATTTTCAAGACCGTGGGTAATAGAGATAAAATATGGTCAATAACTGTGGTAATTACATAATACAATTTTCCGGATGGTAGTTTTTATTCTTCGTTATCAAAAATAAGGTGGATTGATAAGGGGTTTTTCCCGCCCGCCTAATATATGATTATTACAATAACACTAATCAAACATTTTACTAGAGGCGCAGCCTACGCGACAGAGAAGCTAATATCTATGTTTTTACATAAAATATAATACCTATTGTTTTATTGTGATTTTATGAAATTTAGAACTTTTTCGAGGAGACTGCGTAAGTAATATAAATTATAATATACATAATATATATACTCGTAAATTATAAACAAATACATGTATTTTTTATTATTATGCATAATAAATAGGTAGGTAGTTATTATTGTTATTACTTACTTATAATCAATATAATATAAAATGATGTATGTTATTAAGTTATATTATTAGTTATTATCTATATTATGTCAATAAAGTATGTTAAATTTATACTAATTCAGGTATTTTTTTTAAACGTTTTTCATTTTCATTTTGTTTTCCATTTGAACTCAGAAAATTAATAAATATACTTACAATATATTTTTTGAATTTATTGATGTTTAGAAATATTGAATTTCAAAAAGTCGTCCAGATACAGATGGTGTATCATTATCATTATTATTTTTTTTTTTTTTTAGCATATGGCTCCGGCAACAAAAAATATAAAATTAAAATTAAAGTAACAGTAAAAAATTAAGTTTGGTAATAAAAAATTTGGTAACTCTTGGTTTCATTGTTATGATTGACACTTCCTTGGTCACAGCCGCACGTCTAAGTTTTCCATCCATTCGATGGCCTCCACGCTGGCTCTGTGGATTTCCTCAATACCTCCTGGAAACTTCTAACGGGCATTCTTCGACTATATGTTTGATGGTTTGCTTTTGCCCGCAACTACATAAAGGAGATTCTACCATACCCCACTTGTGTAATAAATAATTAAATTTTCCCTGGTTGGTTCTAATACGATTTAGGGTGGTCCATACGGCCCGTGGTAAATTGAAGCCTGGTACTTTTACTGTTGGATCACCGACCAGTGATGAATTTCGTACCTCAGATTCTAGCCATATCCTTTTCCATTCAATTTGTAGATCGTTGTCGATTGTGTCTACTTCCCAAACAGGGCATCTGGATCTTAGCCTTTTGTTTGGGTGATGTTCTACGTCATTATAGATAGGCAGGTTAACGTTCCTTTTAATTTTACTGATCATGCTTTGTGTAGCTATTTGTCTGCGGATTTCCGGAGGGCCAATGTTTGAGAGAACAGGAAGCCATTGAGTTGGAGTGCTTCTTATTGTACCAGTGACTATTCTCATTGCTGCATTTAGTTGAACGTCAATTTTCTTGCAGTGAGCACTTCTTGTCCATACAGGAGCGCAATATTCAGCTACACTATATACTAAGGATAGTACTGAGGTTCTCAGAGTGCCTGCACTGCATCCCCAGGTAGTCCCAGCTAGTTTGGATATGATGTTGTTTCGTGATTTAATTTTGTTTTTTGTTGTTTCTAAGTGTTGTCTAAAAGTAAGCGTCCTATCGAGTTTGATTCCGAGGTACCTAGGACATTCTTCATTTCCGATACTGACTTCACCAATTTTTAGTTTAAGTTCTCTATTTGCCTCACGATTATTCAGGTGGAAGGCCACTGCTGTTGTTTTACTAGCATTTAAGTTGAGATGCCATTTTTTTAAATAATTTTGTAAAACGTCTAGGTCTTTGTTTAGGGTCTCTTCTAGTTGTTCAAAAGTCTTTCCTTGGGCTACTAGACCTATGTCATCTGCATAGATGAATTTCTTCGATTTGGTTTCCTCAATATCGTCGGTGTATACATTAAACAAAGTCGGTGAGAGTACTGATCCTTGTGAATACATAATATTATATACCCATATACGCAAAATTTCAGGATAACTGTTGGTTTTTAATGAAATTGAAAAACCAAGTTTTTTTTAAAAAACGTAAATTTAATCAAATCTAAATTCATATACATTCCAGTAAAATATTAAATTTTATTTCAGAATATATATATATGTAGGTATAGGGAATTATTTTTTTGTATATATTGTGTGTTTGGAATAGCGATACACTTTATTTTAATATAATCATTTTGGATGTGTTTGTATTTTTTGAACAAATTTATACGTATACGCAAGTATTACATATATTTTACCATAAAATATCCAATGTTACGATTAAAGTATACATAAAACAACTTGAATGTTCTGAAAATTTTTGATTGAGAAAAAATGTATTACTGCCAATCCCTCGCAACTCCCATTAGATGTTCGACGTAAAATTTTAATGAAAATCAATATTCAAAGTGTTTTCACACTATTATGCTTTACGAACAATATAGGGGAATCCATATACTATATTGATTACTAAAAAATTTGAGATTACATCACGCCGTACTTGTCAAGTACAAGCACTAACCAGCTAATTAGGATTTTCATTTAAAATTAAATTATTTTGAATAATTGTGTGTATAATTTTACTATTTTTACTAAATAAAAATCTAAGCATAAAGATTATTTAAAATAAAAGTTTAGAATTAAATATTCGTAAAATCGCAATGCATGAAATATGTAAGAATTTAAAAGTTGGAGAAAATAAAAAATACAAAGGAATATATCTGATTTGTGGAATCCATTAAGTAACCGAAATATAACGCATTTATACATTTTAAAGAACTCGAGTAAAATATATTTACCACTTCACTTTGTCTACGAAATACAAAAGCTTTTATGTTTATATAACAATTTATATTGTATTTTTGAATAGCTTGCAATCATATTATTATAGTTTGTTCGAAATAAAATGTTAATACATTTTAGTTTTTAAAAACACAACATTTAGTTCATCTATTAATTTGTGTAAAATATTCGTATATATAAAATGAGTTTTATTTATAAGATAATTACTATAAGTATAAAATGCATAAAATCATAAATTCATCAAAAATGATATGGTTTTATAAAATATATTACAGATATTAATTTAAAATACTTTTGTAATTCTAGCATTTTCATATCTATGTAAGTAAATATTCGGCCAATCTATTGACAAAAACTTTGCCTAATAAATGAATAAAAATTCGTTAGAAAAAATGTTGATCAGCAATAAAAATGAATATTTTCTTTATATCGAATTATTATGTTATTTATAATAAAACCCTTTAAGTATATATATCTATACTATAGTATAAATATTATCTTGTTTAAATCACCAGAAAATCAAACAATCAAACAGATGTATGTAATATGTAAAATAATAAAAGTCGTTTTCACAACAATAACAGTGAATCAAAATGTATACTTCTTCTTTGCAATACCTTCATCGTTTATATATTTTTCCATAAGGATTTGGATAATATAAAAAGTTGGTCAGTAAAAGGTGGATCGTGGATGTTTTGAATTTGAATGACCAATCATTTCCTTCGATTCTGATACGGTGTTGTATTACATTTTCCGATTTACGAGTATTAAAGTTTTCCGTTATTCCCTGTGGTTAGGTAGCTACTATTTTTGTTCAACTACTCAGAATATTGAAAATTGTATTTTGTTTAAATATAAACCCTATTGAATTTCTTATCTAAAAGCTCATTATTCAAAAACTTCTACTTGACTCCTTTAACCTATAATAACTTGTATACTTACATACATACATAAATACATACTTACATAAAAAAAATATAATAAAACATATCACATAGTAAAACCAATTAATTTTTTGTTACGTTCAAAATCTAAAAAAATTTTTTTTTTAAGGAGTATAGAATAAAATAGCTAGGGTGACCATATGGCCTGTTTTTTTTGTGGGACTGTTCCATTATATAAATTGCGTCTCGTCATGTGAGACTTTAAACAGGATGCTTTTTGTCCCACTTTTTGGAAGTGAAGTTCCGTTTTTGTCCATTTTTTTGCTTATCCGCCATTTCGTTTAAAATAAATTTGACAGAAAATTGACCAATGAACTTAATTTTGCTGATTCACTATTTTTAAATCGATTTATAAAAAATTTAGTAGAAATGTATTACGATGTTCACTATTTTGTGTATATTGTTGACTTAAAATTATCAAAATATGGTCACCCTACTATATATAAAGTATTATATTTAATAATTAAATTTATTTGATGTCACCCTTAAATGTATTAATAATTTAATATGTATTAATTAAAAGATTCAATTTGAAAGGAATTTTTCTTTTTCTAACAGAATTAATTTCATGACATATCATCATGGATTGCAATGCATTAATAACATCTTATTTTAAAACATTATAATTTTTAAGCTACAGATCTCCTATAGATATATATTACCTATTATGATAACGACATTTTAGTGATTTCTCTTTTTTCATCATTTTTCGTGGTTTAAGGGTATTTTTAAAATACTTTAGAAATATGGAAAGGAAAAAAGACCTAGTTTTAAAATAACGCAAATTATTTTAACGGGAACTAATCTATAAATTAAACTATGCCATTTTATAATTTGATGAATATAGGAAACAAAAATTATAAAACTAGTAGTTTTAAACGAAAATAGAACCAGATTATAAAATATGCTTTTTTCGGTTTATAGGATTATTTTATATATATACATTTATTTTATGTAATAAAATTAAAATTAAAAAATTTTAATTTCATCTTATACGATATATATTTTAGAGTTTATAAATAAATGTTTTGATCATTAATATACAAACTCTAATGATTATATTATATTGTTATATTTTTATTCTGTGTTAATTTAAGAATATTTTCGGTGTTCCAGGTCCGGTTCATTCTTGTCTGCAATTATTCGTTATTATGATGTTGGCCAACGTATGGATAAGATAACCATAATAAGGCAACTTCCGAAATGAATAAAGGAACGATCGCATTGGTGATTTTGTTGAATTTCGTTTTATGTAAATTTTGTAATATTTTAACACGCGTTATTTCAGATTCAAAAACTCTGTCGGTATAAATATTTATAAGTACGATGTTGTATAAAGAATAAAAATACTAGAAATAAATAAAAAAAATACTAAAAATCTATAGAATATATATTATCGGTTTTCATTATATAGTTACGTTTGACTATTAAAATGTATTATATATTCTATTAAAACTGTACACTAAATAAAATATATTATTATTCTACCTATTTGATCATTTAATAAAAATTTACCAAAAAAAAAAAAAAAGTATATATATATATATATTATAGTTAAGTGAATGTATTAAACACGACACTAATGTTGTTTGTTATAATTCTATATGTGTGTACATTATTGAATAAAATAATGGTATATAAATAATTCTATTTTTATCGTATTTTATTTATATCCTATATAATATACATTTATAAGGTAAGACGGCGTTCCACATAGGCAATTTAGGTACATTCGAACGTGCATTGCAAAATAGTGTATAAGTATATAATACTATACCGATACAGAAATGTATTTTACTATATATTGTTATAGTATTTTATTTTATTTTTTTTTTTTTACAACTGGTATTTTAAAGACTATTCCGATTAGTTCATTGTTATATGGACGATAAAAATGTGTTCAAAGTTTCTTTCGGTAAAGTTATTTGGTTTAATAACTTACAATTAGAACTAAGTTTAAAAATAAATAGAATTTTTTTCTGAATTCAAAATCGACAAGCATACCAAAATTTGTGGTAAAAAAAAATGTATTCTACGGTTTGTGTCAATATTATTTAAAACCATACCTATTTTTATTTGTTTATTTATTTAAAAACATACACAGATGTCTGTAAAGTACACGGAAATGTATACGGTCATTATATTGGTCCATAGAAGGGGTACAATAAATTCAGGTTACATCGAGATTAATAATATACATAATTTTTTTTTTATACGGATTTTCTATCTATTTTTATTAAATTTTTTATAAATTTATAGAGAGAGAAAAAAGTTAAACTATTATTTTTTCAATTTAATTTATTTTTCTGTACACGTGTTTTGTTCGTTTAAAAACATTTCATTATTATATTGACACTATATTATGTTATATGATACATACATATATTATGAAAGTTTCTTCTTAAACTTTGCAACATTATCGTCAGTATACATGTACTATAAATAATACTAAATTAATTATTTCTCTTATGATATTGTAATAAATTATGGTTTTAGAAATTATTGTCATAAAGTTATTTAAACGGTTCTAATTCATTTCTACTAGAGTCACTATAATATAGTATATATTATGTAATAATATTATATATTATATAATAGATATATTGGTTTCTATTATTCCTAGACTTTTTTTTTTCTTTTTGAAACAAATGATTTTTACATATTTATAAAAATATCAAAAAATATTTTTTTATAATAAACATTAATTACACGATATGTTATATATCTTGAAATTACATGAAATCTTATAGATTCATGATTAAATGTAATATAATTAATATAAAAATGACTAAATTAAACGAAATGATCCATTTCTATTAATTTATATATACATCGAAAATTACGTACTATGAATATTTTAAATAAATTAACTAGTGCCATAAAAATAATCAAATTTATTTCATTTGATATTATATATATATATGATAAGATAATTTATTATAATAAAATTCTAATATCACTTGTATAAATATATTGTAAATAGTTTTAAATGTGACATTAATAATTAGAAAATATAATTCGATAACTATTCAGCGTACATTAAATAAACTACTATGAGGTTCGAAATAAAAGATGATTTAAAATTATGGTTTATATATTATAGTGGTTATATTGATTTTTTTTTTTTTTTTTTTGTTCAACGACGCCGTAGATACATTATTTCAAATGGTAATTTTATAAAAAACATATTCAACAATAATTCATTTTTGAAATATATCTAATATATAGTATGATAATAATGGTAAATAGTTATGACTTGGTTTATCGAACAAATTTATCCAGAAATCAAGTTTTCCTATAATAATACGATTTCGATCATTCGGATTAAGACTAAGATTCAAAAACTTGAATTATAAGTAATGTTGTTCATATGAGTAAAGCGATTAGTTTTTATAATATTTTATGACTAATATTATTCATTTTATTGAAACATATAATACCTACTGTACTATTTAATATATTAATGTTTCAAAACCATACATAGTCGACCTATATTTAAAAGTGTATACATTTTACGTAATTTTGTAGAACATTTGACTGGTCGAAAGTATTATAAATATCAAACTTATATGTAATTTATAGTGCGAATTGGAATATTATTAGAAGTTTTTCTTTTAAAACAGTATATATATATATTATATAGGTACGTACCCAGTGACCAAAAACGAATACATAATTCAAAATTTCCAGTACCATAACTTCGTGTGTGGTTATATATATAATATATTATGTGTTTTGAAAATATAAACATTTCGTTTTGCGATATGTATGGAAATTACTGGTTATAAATGTAACCCCAATTAAATTTAGCCAATTAGGTACCAAAATAGGGTTACTGTAAACCAAAAATGCAACTGAAACACACCGCGAACACATATGGTGTTTACGAGAAATTATGATCATGTGTGGTTAGCAACGATGTGTCACAGCGTATTCAATGGTAAAACTTATGAACGACCTATCCACAAAAAACGGTAAAGTATTATTATAGCGGTTACCGGTGCAATAAATTATTCAACCACGGTTCGGCCAATTTCGGTTCAATTATGTATGATTCTCTATTCTTTTAAGTACTTATTTTTTAGTCAGTTGTAAAAGGAAAATATTGTATGACATGTATATGTGAACAGATCCATAATATTACGTGATAAATATCATTAAATATTTGAAGAAAATATCGTTTTAATCATCGTTGTATAATGTATATTGATTAAAATAAATAAATAATACTAGATTTTATCTAGAGACATTTATAAATAGATAAATGAATTTAATTAGTATACACAAATTAATAGATAATTTTTCTGGATAAATTCAATTTTATTTTATTTTTGAATTATGTCTCATAATCAAATGGCGGTATATGAAAAATTCAAGTTTTAATAACTTTTCTTTATACGGTTAATGCAGTTTTCAACCATCATCGTGTTGAGCATAGATAACTAAAAATGTATCTAGATAAAAATAATGTCAATTGTTAAAATTTCATCTAAATAATAATAAATTATATTTAAAATGTATATTATCTGTGCAAACATAAAAGATAAACGCATTATATTTAAACATTAATTATATGACATATTTATTTTATAAATAATAATAATAATTATAATTATTATTCCATAATAATTTCTCAAACTTAATAATATAAAAAATCAATAATCATCGAGTGTTTTACTATTTTTCTATGCGTTTTGAAAGTATGTATTATGATATTAATTGGTTAAACGACGTGAATAATCTACGTAGGTATATTCTACATACCTGTACTGATAATACTTCGTACGGAAACCTAAAACTATGTATGCATTATATCACTTGAGGTGCGTTTACATTTTTTGTGAATTTATTTACTCGAATTAAATATAGATATCAACTATAAATACTTAAAATGAAAACTTAAAATACATGTATGCATTATTTGAATAACCATTTTAATAACTATTGTTACTTGATCAATAATAGGAAAATATTAATTAATTAATTATCGATGTCACTAGTGTACTAACATTTATTGTTCAGTTTCAGACAATATATTAAAAAAATTTTTTAATTTTATTATTTAGTACCAGCACAAGTAAATTATAGAGTTTTCCATAATTATAGACTATAAATTTATAAATAGTTGATATTAAAGGTATATAGATTTCTTAAAGATGATGAAACTATATCTTAGGCAAACACGAATTTGTAATTGCATACAATTTTATATGGAGATATACATATTATTATGTGGAAAATTTACAAAATGACAATACTTAACTATATCATAGAGTATATACGTATTGCATGTTTTATAAATTAAAAATTATGTGGTCGTATTATTATTTATTTTAATTACGGAACCCAAGTAAAAAAAAAATTACTAGTTTAGAATATATTATTTTTCTTTAATGCAAATTTAAAATATCTAAAAAAATGTAATTAGAAGTGTGAAAGTTTTATCTAATATAATAGTTTAGATAGTTTGTCATTATATATCTATAAAGAGAGATAAGATAAGGCAAAAATATGTAGATAATGCTTAACACTAACCAACATCTATTTGAGTACCTATAAAACTATGTGTACGATAGTAAATTTTTTGTCTTTAGGCTATTTCCGAAGGTAGGTACCTACTAAAAATGATATTAAATAACTACTTTTACAATTGTTTTTCATATATGTAATAATTATCATAATAGTATAATATATTACATTAAAATGAAAAATAAAATTCAAATCTAATTATATTTTTATACAAATATTAACACAAAATAACTTTTAATTATAACTAACTAGATTTCGTAATATAAAAATAAATTATGATATTAGCATAATAAGAGTTTAAATCTTTGGTAAACAGTAAGTAAAATAAAACTGAATACAATTCTCATTTTTAGTAAAACATTTTATCAAAGCAATATTTGTTCTTTCCAAACATTCATTAAATGTATTTATTAACATCATTAACTTAATTTAAATAAAATTATTTCTATTTAGAGGATGACAGCGCAAACAATTTTCAATAAAAAATTCATGTTAACATTTGTCATTTGCAACAATACTGACAAAAATCTTAAAAATATGAAACAAAAAATTAATTATATATATTATCTAGTCCTCTACGTAGCTTTTTTTCGGTATTACATTTTTTAAGTGTTATATTTATTTAAAAATTCAAAAAGTTAGTTTTCTAATAACTCATGAAACATGTAAAAATGCACATATTGATAACAATGTTCTTTATAAATTATTTTTCATTTTGATCTTTCTACGATGTTTTTTTTTATAAGTTGTTATAAATGAGAAATATATAAGTAATGTTTTGAATAAAATTTTATAAACTCATTAAAAAAAATTTACATTAAAATGTATACAGTAATGGAACAAATTAGGATTTATTTTTGAAATGTATATATTCATTTTTAAATTGTTAGATTTTTCTTTAATAATGGCTGTTCTGATATCTTCTTAATTCAAATATAAATATAGAAATGTATCTAAATTATAAAATATAAGATAATTAATTTTAATATAGATAATATATCATTTCCAGCACTGAAGATTACAGATTATAATTAGAGACTTATAAAACTTTTAAATAAATGTACTTATATATTTAATTTTTTTCATATTTTGAATAGTTTTCTACATATCTAATAAATTTTTTTTTAGTTTTAATCGTTTATACTAAATTTTTATTAGTATTTCAGTATAATAAGTATTCTTATTTATTCATTTTTTTTGTAATATATCAATAACTTCACTAATACTGCTCTGTCATACAAATAACATCCAGATGGAAAATTTTATGTTGAAATTTTTAAAAAATGAAAAAGGATAGTATGAGTTAGGCACGATATAAAACGGTGAATGTTCAAATGTCAACGGTCAAAATATTGACAGGTTAATACGTCTATATGGATGAAATATCGATAGGTACAAAATTGCGTCAAAATCAACAAATTGATAAAATAAACACATTATACCTTAATTAACCTTACACATATCATAGTGCTAACATTCTTTAATAAAAGGGAACATAATTTATATAGTCATCAATATGTTCTTAAACAGTCGTTCTCAAATTAAAACGTTATTTTAGAAGATAAAACAATCTAAATTATATTAATCTAAATTATTTGGAGTAGAAAAAACTACATAAGTAATAATCTAAAATAATTCTTGAGATATAACTATTCCTAAATATGTATAATACAGATACTCTAATATAATATATATTCTTAATTATAAAGATAAAATATAATTATTAATTTATCTATATAGTGTAAGCATTCTGTATAGAAATAGATAAAAGTTCATGGAATAAAATGAATTTTCTAAGTGAAAACGAATGTAAACTAAAAGCTTTTATGTAAAACTCATAATTTTATATATATATATACAACTTATAGTTTATTTAATATAATTATTAAGTTACAACCGTATTAAAAAAAATTTAAAACAGTTTTATATTTACTTAATATTTTTATTTTTTTGTGCTTTTAAAAAGTTATCTCACAGTATCACAAAATAATTTTAAACCATTATATTGTATAGTTTTAAAGCGATAACTCAAATATTTAACATAAAATATCTATACAAAGTAATTTTATGTCGGTTTACAATTATATATATATATATATTAATTTGTATTTCACAATAAATTACTATTTATAATAATACATAATTTGAACTTTTTTCAGCTTAATATTTAAATACATTTAGTATAATTATTATTTATTATCACAGTTTATTTATACTCATTTTAAAAATATGTAAATATTTATATATTTTACACTAACATTTAGTTTTGATACGTATTTGAAATAACAACGTCGTTAATTTAATTTGATAATATTTTAGTGGAAAATAATACGATAAAAATATTTTTTATCGGTATTATACTAGGAAAACATGTTAAAACATATTTCCAATAATTAGCAATAGTATGGGTTACTTTGTTATGGGAATATATTACAAAAATCCAAGTTTCTCCTCGAAATCAGTATTGCCCTGTTTTTCGGTACACCGATATAAAATCCACATATGCCATATTTGTGACCATATTTATTATTATGTACGGTCTGTAACTGTTTTTAGTCTACCATTTTCATTCGATGACAGTTTTTTCAAATTTCTTATTTTGTAACTTTTAAATCAATATGTTCATTTTATTCACATCAAAAAATCATATATAAACATATATATGTTGTTCGATTTCTCTACCCATAAATACTCTTTCGATAATCTGAATACTACAAGTACCATCCTTAAATAAACTATTTCCCTTTATCAATTTTTCATTACTGTGAAACCCACCGATTTCTTAATTACACTGAAATAATTATGGTCAATTCAGATTGTTGGCTTATTTCCAGCGGATTCTTAAAATTCATCCTTAACGTTACGTTTTTTCACCGGCAAATATTTTCCTTCGATTACAGGAGATACTTGAGAACTGTGAAGTTCGTAATCATCGCTTTTGATTGAAAACTTTTCATTATCTGACTAATCGAATATGTATATATTATTTGACGTTAACTCCACGGTTTAATTTTTAAAATATTTTACACTATTTCTCTACTAGGTACTTGTATTCTATTTGTTCAACCCCTCGGTTTACAAAGCTTTTTTCATTATTTCTGTTTGTGAAATATCCAATATATTTTGGACTTCGGACTTATTTCAAAACTGTTATCATTTATTTCAAAATCAGCGAGTGTCCTAATAATTACAATTATAATTATTATGAGAGAATTGGAATTTTTGCCCTTTAACAGATGAACAATTCCAGAATGTTATATTCAAGATTATAACTGAAAATATATACTGACGATTGATTGAGATTTTTCTTTTTAGTATCAAATTCAGAATCTTCACACTTGTTTCAAAATAATCTATCAATGGGAAGTTTACAACTTAGAGAATATACTACGATTAAGTTTCAATTTGACATTTGTATTATTTGTTGCATTTCTTAATAGTTCCAACTCAGAAAATATTGTGTAACAGATATTACTTTTAGAATAATATATCATATCTGTTTGAATACACATTTGAATCATTAAAATAGTAATATAACACGAAGGTTGTGTAATCGATAACTATATGTATATTTTCCACGATTAGATTTGTACCATTATTAATAGCTATTTATACTAAACGTTGGGTATTATATAAATTGTCATATACCAGTTTTGATATCACGAAGATCGAATTAATAATTGTACGAATCCAATTATTCATTTATAATCTGAATGGTTAGCTGTTGTTATAATTAATGATTAAAAAAACGTAATACCCGAATTTATCGTCTCCGTCCAACCAACTGATATAATATAAGTAATTCTTATTACAGCTTTAGCATTTCTAATATTAGGGTAAATGAACTTATAACTATATTTATAGATAAGAACATAGTCTATGCTTGTTCATCGTTAATTTGTCGACATTATAATCTTAAAGAAAAATAAATATATTTAAATTATTAAGGATTAAAATGACTACCTATATATTTTTTAAAAATTAATATTTTCCGAAAAATTACGCTAAAGTGTTGTAAAATGTAAATTTCTTTAATATTAAAAATAAAAAGTTGTAATAAAAATGTTGAACGTAAATTTTCTATATAACCCGTTGATTAGAAGAAGACAATAAATGCAGGTATCATGTCGTTTTATAGCACGCAAAAATATTAAAATTTTAACAAGTCATTATTTAATGTTGGGATTTTATAGATTCTCGTTCTGGATTTTTATGAGCAGACATTTTTTTTTTTTTTGAAAATATAAAATACTTGAAATTATACTACTTAATTGTTTGCTCTTCGATTTCAGATTTATACCGTTTCTCAAGGTTTGTACTACTAATCATAGTTACGTGATTAAACTGTATCTTATGCACCGGAAGTGACTTCGTCTATATACGTTTCATATATACATATTATTTTATTCGTTATCGAATATTTCCGATCATTTATATAAATAAACATTGTGCATAACGACACATCTAATATTGACATATATTTGTGACAAGTTGAATCGCTTCTTAAAAAAACAGTGACACGTTACAGTGTAAGCAGTATACCTATATATATATGTACGGAGAGCGTGGCAAAAAAATGTCCAAAATTTTGCAAGCCATTATGGAAAAAACCATACAGTATTTAACTGGATTAATATGCCTACGCGTCATGTTGTAGTATTATTTTCCATTGATTTTAAAAATTATTTCACTTGAACGATGTCATAAAATTGAAACGATGATCTTTATAATAGATACACACATAATAGACGTGTTGCGAAATTTTCATTCACGTTGACGATACATTTTGGTGGTAAATTATGTGTCGGTACTTTTGATACAATTTTTAAAATCACCTGCAAATAGAACTACATTATATGTACTTTGATCCTGGAAACACCAAATTTGGATAACTATTATATTGTATTTTTTTTTAAATTTAAATAAAATTTAAAATTTAATTTAAAAAGGAAATTTGAGAGATAATTTTATATACACATATAATAATATTATAGTGATAAGCAAAATCATGATTATTTTTCGAGATTTTTCAACAATAATCAAAAATAGGAAATTTGAAATTCTTTGCAACAGTACCTATATATCATTTCTCTTGTATTACTTTGTTATGTAAATTATAGTGTTTTCTATACATTATCCCAGGTTGAAATATAATATTTTACTACCTATTAATATATAGTGTATTAATAAGTATTTTGATAGCTTTATTTTAGTGTCACCTATTAGTGGGCACGGCTAATGATATAACTTTAAAACAGATTTTAAATATATATTTGAGTGCTTGATTATAGCACCTATTTATATTATTAGATATTACTTGTCATTTAACCTATTATATTATTACATACTTTATACTAATACTAATATTATAAATATATTACCTAAAGTATATAATATTATATATAGTATATAATTATACTATATATAGTGAATATAAATATAAACACCATTAAAATATGTTTATAGATACATTCAAATATTCCAATTATTTATTTACTTATGATATAATAAGGATTTAAATTGAAATTATTGATTATGCCTTTGCTTACTATTATATTAATTAAAATTAATTCAAATACTTAACGAAATTATAATTGTGTTATTGTACTCATATATTTATGAAATAAATTAAATATTTAAAAAAATAATACAATATTAATTATAATTTTTAAATTAAAGTATTTAAAACGACAGTTTTGATTTTAATACAAATATTTTTTATTGTTTAAAAATGTTTTTGATACATTTAACTTAATATACATTATACATATTCATATAGTTAACAATTATTTGAATAATTTTACTCGAATATTGTACAAACATTCTACCGTGTAAATATTAAATAATTAGATATAAATAAAATCCAATTTCTACAAAATAATTTGTGTTTATTTAATAAATACGTATTTCGAAAACTATTTTTTCGTCTTCAGTGTTAAACAACTACATGATTGAACCAGAATGTTTTAAATTAAACAAGATTTAACTACAATTAAATATGTTTTATAATTATTATAGTCTATTGGTATCACTTCAATAATATTTTATATAACGAAATTATATTTTGTGATTACGATTAAGAACAAAAATGTTTTATCGTGCACCAATTAATTATTTGTGATTACAAAAAAGTGTTATGGAAAGTACTCTTTTGTTCTAACTCAATATTGTTATGGTTTTTGATTGATTATAAACTCTGTGTTACTTTCCTACATTTATCTAATGACAATTATGATAAATTAGATGTTTTAGCAATTATTTATACTTTTCATCTCCAAAGGATGTATTGATAAAAAAAAAATCAATCATCAAACTTTAAAAAAGATCTTTTAAAAAATCTATAAATCAGACATAGAACTTCTTTGTTCTCACCCCACGATATGTTTAAATGTGTTATATTTGTAATAAATTATTAAAAATCTTAATAAATTATATGTAAAATGAATGTGTCTTGTGAATATTCATTACTATACTCATACTATTTGTGTATAATTGTACTATTTAATATTATATTTTATTTGTTTAAAACTTTTTTATTAAAATGATATCGGTTAATTTATTCATTATAATATCGAAAATTATATAATAATAATGTTATTAAAGAATAAAGAGCTAATAATGTATGATGAAATTGTATTCAACCGTCAAAACCTACCACCTATTATATATTTCACTTTATATAATCCGGTTGGAATACTTCTTTACAAACCCAATTTCTAATATATATTTTTTCTCCCAAAAAAACGAGACTACTAATAAATTAATTAGTGACCTCATTTTCAAGCTTGAAATATACAAATTATTTATTTAATGAATTGTTGCGGTTCCATTGGATTAAACGTCCAGCAATGTAACGGAAAGTTTTAGAATCGTCAAGTGACTAAAATTCGATCAACATAAATGGGTAAAATATAATGAATAAAAAAATACAGCATATAGTATAAAAAATGAGAGAAAATAGATAGACATGCTTTAAGGAGTGAAGGATAAATTAAATGTTTTTTAAAGGAATTATAAGAAAGTATATATATAAACTTGAAAAATAAATGATGAGTACTAAAAAAGAAAATAATTAAAAAATATACTGTTCTTGAAGTTATTTTTGTAATACTAATGATTTATCCGTAAACTATATTAATTCTTTATATATATAATGTATATAAAATCCATTTGATCGCCGATGAAGGCAAAAAACAATAAACTAAAAATTGAATAACATATATTTTATACAAGTACTTGATAGCAAATATATTTCCACTAAAAGACGTTTGAATAAAGTATTTTTTGTGTGAACATAGAAAATAATATCGATGTAACCAATGATTATCGATAAAAGTAAAATTAAAATTCCAATATCTTTTAGCTCACAACTTGATATAAAAGTTTTAAAATCGACAACATTAATTGAACTACAACTTGATTAAACTACATGTTGGAATGTTGGAATAATATAGTTTCATGATTTTAAAGTGATCGCTTCGATAAAAAAATTCTATGAAATGTCCAAAAGTTATATTTATAAGCATTGAGAGTGGCGAGTAAATTGAATTGCTGTGAATTTGCATCCTAAAAATGTTTTTACATTACATAAGTGGTAAATCTAATAATATTGTATTTTCAAAATACAATAATACAAAAGTAAAAAAATTGCAATGCTATTTTTTATGGCTTTGATAAATTGTTTTATTTTTATTTGAACAGTTTATGTATATAAAAAAAACACGTTCGTTAATTGTATGTACAATGCACACTGAGTAATTAGGAATGTTTATTACAATAATTTTGACAGCGTAACGGGCGATCCCATCAGTATATATTATACAAGTAACAGATATTATAAGCATAAAAAAAAAAATTTAATTTCTTTGGATTTCTTCGGTATTATATGATATAGGAGAAGGTCTCGGAAGGTCTGGTTTTTACCCATTATCATTTATTTTTAATTTTTTTGCAGGAAACAGAAACAGTTATTCAAAAAATTTATTCCAGACTACACTATGTGATAACATACATTATATAATATATAAACAAACATTCATATTCGAAATAAATTAATTAAAAAAAATCCATAATATATAATATTACTAATATCGTCATTGCATACATATATTTATATTTATATTACATAGGATCTATATTATAGGTATTAAATACGTGGTATTTATACGATAAAATTATTCTGAAATTTATTTATATTTCATACAGTTATTCTTCCTTCGGAAATTGTATACAAAACGAATTTGCATTCGTAATGTTGGAGTTATTCTACTGAAAATGTTTACACGAACTATACTACGGTTCATGCATATTGTGGAATTCGGAGTTTTTACTCGATTAAATTGTGTTATAAATGTAAAATTCCAGCTATTTAACAAATTTACCATGCATTTTAGTTGAAAAATATTGAGCATTTGCCAAAATAACTTTAGCGCAATCTATGTGTACCGACCAATAGTGGGGGTATCAGAAACTTTTAAGCACTATTATATGTATATACTATCTCGAAAAATGTTTCCAGGGAAATAAACATAACGATAATATAATCGTAAAACGATAATAACTGGTCTGGACGTATACGTGCAGGTGTTATAAATGATCGTATTCGAAAAACGATTATGACCAAAGTTCGGCGTAATCAAACTATAATTTCTGCATATAAATCAAAAACGGTTAAAATAATATACGGAGCAAGTTAATGATAATAATGATTCATTCAAATAAAATGAGTCAATTAAAACCTAGGAATCTTCAGATAAAAATTAAAGTGGAAATAAAACTAACATTTTAAACTGGTGTATAAATAGAAACTCTTAAAACATTGTCTACGTGTATTATAATTAATATTAAAACGAATTGTCATTATTCATTATTATAATATTAGATTACAATTAAAATATGTTTTATACTTTATATCAATTTGAGTCTAGAAAATCATGTAACAAAGTATAACAAATTTGTTTTTATTTTACATCTTTAAATATCAAGTAGGTACTTATCTTTATTTTATTAATTATTAATAAATATTTTTGCATATTGGTTAAAAATGTGAGCAATTTACTTGCAAATATAATTCTCTATAATGTATAATTGGATGATAATGAAAATAATCTGTAAACAGTTCAATGAATAGTATAGAAATAAGAACCATTTATTTATGGTAGTTACTTAATACCAATATTCAGGGGCGGCGGGTGGTGTTATAAAATATGGGGCACCAAGCAAGTTAATTTTTCTGGGCCCTAAATTTGTTTAAACTTTGTTTTGTCAAGCGAGAAGAAACACGTTAAAAATATCGTGGTGGAAATTATACGTAAAAAGAAATAAATAAAAAATGTTGAGTTTTTCTTCAAATAATATATATAATTAAAGCCTTTAACTGGCACGGGACCCTAAGCAACTGCTTTGGTTGTATTGCTCTATCAATACTAATTAATTTGTTAAATTAACACCAAAAAAAAAAAAAAATCAATTTAATGCTAACTTTTTGTTAATGTATTTCCTATTTATTATTATTATGGATTATTAATATAAATTACTTTAATATTTTCCGAACAACAACAAAATAAATAATCAAACAAGATTTGATTTAAAAATGATTTTTTCACTTAATGTTTTTCCTTTATTTTTCATATTTATTTAGTATTTTCCTTTACACGAGAAAAATACTTAGAAATAAAAAAAAAATTTATCACTTTAAAACACCTACATAATATATATAGGTAAGCAAAATTAATTATTTACATATAATTTACGCCATATAATTGTATTAATTGACAGATTACTCGAAAATGAAAATTAATTTTAATAATTATTAGTTAGATCATTATAATCAACTGTCAATGACAATACTGAATATTATAAAGCTCCCTGTATTTATTTTACTGAAAATAATTTAATTTAATTACGAAACACGTTTTTTTTTATCTGTAGAAAGAAATTAATTAAATGTATATATATAATGTACCGATATTATCGAATTAATCATAACGTGAATACTGATATTATATTAAAAATATAATTATTTACATCGAAATATACATAATATAAATTATGAAAATACACAAATAAAATGATTCTTGTCCAATTTCTTAGTTCTACAAAATGTATATAAAATATATTTGAACATTGTAAAATAGGTAAAGTCGAATTTTATACTAATAGCTAAAACAATAGAATTTCTAGACGATTTTTGTAAAAGGTAAAAATGTACATCTCTGAATAAATAATAGCGATTGAATTAGGTTTACATTAAATGTTTAATACATATACGAGTACTTTTACATGGTAATAAATATAAATTATAAATATCTATTTTCTTTTTATGGAGAAGAAAATAGATTTTGGAGTACTATTTTACAAAGCCTTATATTTCATATACCTCATATACTCGGAGTGTTTATGGGGTTTTTACGATAAGTCATATAAAAAATAAAAACCTCATTTCAACGAATTTTTCGGTTCAATGATTTAAATTTAAACTAACAATTTATGCTTAAAAAGCTATTTTAAGATAAAGTCTATGTGCGGCACATATTGTTTTTTTTTTTAACAAAGTAGGTATTTTATTTTGGATCAATATACGGTAAACGTATTTTTATATTGATATAATGCATTATACATATCAACAAATTTGTTCTTAAATTTATTATAATATTACATTCAAAATAAGCGTTTAAATTATAGTTTTTCTAAGATAAATCTATATTTAATAGTTAAAAGTAAATTCTAAAGTATATATTAAATTGTTTTTTTTTTTTTATATTCATAATATTACGTCATTTATAGTGAATATATCTGGAAAAGGGACAAAAAAGGTTTATTCCGGGTATTGTTGTTGGTCATTAATATTTGGAAATATATTTTAACGATTTTTTCAGTTCATAAACCGGTCGAAATCGATCACTCGATTTGACCTCTGTTCATATTCTTCGATCGCAACAATAGACGAAATACTGAACAATAGTGTATAGAAAAATGATAACATTGTAATAATTTAAAAAAATATTATAACTAATGTGTGGTTAGTATACTATGGTCTTTAGGATATATAATAATTTATATACAGTAATATTGTGTGTACACTGGCTGCGGTTAGAACATTTTGAAAAAACTTTCAAACTACGTCTAGACCGAAAAACATTTTGTCGCCAAACATGTGTTCTCGTGTGTTTCCAACAAAATTTTGGGCAAAAATCGTTTTCCCCCTGGCAGGCGGTTGTGGTTAAAGTAAGTTTATGAACTATGCCAGCAACAAAGTTTGTTAGCTCCAGACGTGACTTTATGTATTAAGACTCTACACATACATAATACGAGCCGTAACTATTAGTTCTAGAATTATGAGAAAATAAAAATTTGATTAAAAATTAATGAAACTATACATTATAATATAACTAGATTTTTATAAAAATGTAACATGATTTTTTTAGGTCACTCGTTATTTTTATAGTCAATCTGCCAAAATTTAATTATCTATCCTATACAAATTCTATCTATTTTATACCGCAAATATATATACATACACAATAAGTGTTTTTTATTTTAAATGTTGTACCCTTAAAATTTGGGTATATACAACTTCTGTTTTTCAGGTGGAAAGACCCATTTTCAATATTGGATACGGATAAATATAATTTCATAAAATATTGTTAATGTTTAAACGACGATCAGATTTTAAACGCTGTGATACTTGGTAAATTTTCAGAATATGACCGTGATTTATAGGTACTAAAGTATAATCAAATATTTTAAAATTACGATTTAAACGAAAAGGTATTTCCATTTTAAAATATGTACGTACAAAAATCTAAGTGTCAAAATTGAAAAGTACAAAAAAATTTCACCCCTCCTTACACAAAAATAACGTCATTGTATTATATTGGTTAAAAAATTAAGGAGGTTTTCTGATAAGTTGCATTTCAAAAAAATAATATACATAATTAATATAATACAAAAATACATATTACAATAATTTAATACTATTATTTTTTCTAGACCCTGCAGAAAGATAAGCTTGAGTTAAAAGTTGAAAGTTACAGCATATTATATTGAAATAAAATTATGAACTAGAGAAAAGTGAAAATCCACAATATTATAACTCGAAATTTTGTTCAGTTCAGATAGTTAACGTTGATTCATCGTCGTTTTTTCGATCCTCGGACAGGAAGATTTGTTGTTCTTAGTTTTATTTTCAAAGTAAAAATAAATCATTGCATCCAAAAGTCAGTTCTTAGAAAAATGTATTAGTAATATTATTTAAAATAAATAGGTAACCATGACATTTTTATTTGTTATTTCCCATAGATTTATAAAATATTTCCGTCATATAAGGTAGTTTTTCTTTACGCTAAGAAAACATCAAACAAGTGTTTAATATTTAAATATTTAATAATATTATTTGATACATTAAACTTTAAACTTATTTTACATTAATTTATTATTTATTAATTGTTTGTCATTAAATATTTAACTATTAATGTAACATGAAATGTTTAAGTTCCCGAAATCTTTATTAGGGTAGTATGTGTATGGTAGCGTTCTATAAAAGATTCTGAGCTAATTTCAAAATAATGATTTTTATTATCATTTTAAAAAATTACCTTTGAATAGCTATTTGACAAAAAAAAAATCAGTTACCATTACAATTATTAATTTGTAACATTATATTATAAACAGAAAACAGTGCGTCCATTAAATATGTGGCATAAATTATTTTAATTTTATTATCAAATCACTATTTTTTTCTGCTAATGCTCTTGTACCATCAGAACACATCGAAATAAATTTATTCCAGTCCAATTTTTCATTTTTTTTTTTTTTGTTCTAATAAATACTTCAAAAAATACCTTATCTAGTTGTATGGTTTAATATTGATTTGCAAAAAAGCATATTTTCTTTAATTGCCCTATCACATCCGTATCGAACATAAAAATTGCGCCAAGTTTGTCACGTCTGTTAACTCGTCAAACTGAATAGAAAAAAAAATAACTTGATTTTAGATTTTGTACTATTTGATTGTAACAGTAACAAGTTGTAATTATTCGTTTTGATATAATGTCGTTTGAAAGTGGAATAGTTTTTAATTATTTTGTTCTTCCGTACCTATC
Source organism: Pemphigus obesinymphae (assembly GCA_025469235.1). Lineage (NCBI taxonomy): Eukaryota > Metazoa > Arthropoda > Insecta > Hemiptera > Aphididae > Pemphigus > Pemphigus obesinymphae. The sequence goes on from JAIPRL010000101.1 coordinate 174,831, forward strand.
ATAATATTTACCATATCAATACCAGCGGGTAGAATGAAGTTCTCAGCTATCGTGTGAAACTTTGACTTCTTAGCTACTCTATGTGTTACTAAATAGGAAGCGCCAAGTGTTGCGGTGTTATTCTGACTTGATTTAAGAATACAAGTTTGTTGATTTTTTAAAAAAAAAAGTGATTTACGCTCAAAAAATACAATTTGGTTTTTTACAAAAATTTGGTGATTTGTTTCCCGATGTCAAATTAACTTTGAAGGTTTCATACTTTCTTGAGATAGAACTTGAAATCGAACAACACATTATGACTTATTATTCTTTGAAATAAACCCATATTTCAAATATTCATTGTTGTATGCCAAGATCTTTTTCTTGCTGGTTCGCCAGAAGTAGACGGGACATTTTGTTTTGTTATATATTTGTCCGAAATTGTTAATTCCAATTGCACAAAACTAATAAAACACAATAAAAACTAACTTAATATCTTTCTACTCATTTTCGAAAATAAAAATTGTGTTAAACTAATAATGATTTCCTTGACGCAATATCACATGAGTTTAAAGATACGAACGACGCACGACTGTCATGGGTAAATTTAATCGTTTCATAACACACAAAAATATTATTATTATAAAAATAATAATTAGTCGACTAAATGTAGATCTCATCATTAAATACGGGCACTCCACCACTAATGGCTTTCCCAACTACCCTAAACATAACATTTACCTATAACAAGTATAATAATTACATATTGTATTTATAAATTTATATTCGAAATTGTATATTTCGTCTGGTTAATGATATTATATTTTTATTGTTCAAATTTGTACTCAATACAGTAATACTTAATACTGTATAGATATTTATACCTATTTTGGTGGTAACAACACTAAAAAGGTTGAGAAACGATGCTTTATAATATACCCTGAACTTATAAGATACTACATATACCATGTAAAAGATACTTTTTCATTACGATTTGAAGACCGCCATATATTCGGTTTTTAAGGGATTTTATATAGGCAATATTTATGATACTTTAGGAATTATTAATATCAAAGAAATTAAAAATATTTAAATTTATTTTAAAAGTTATTTAAAAATATACTTGTATCGTCTTTATTGTTGTGTAATCACGGTATATTTTATTAAAAATCATGTTTACACAATTATTCAAATGCTGTATAACTTTAAAAGAATATATAAATAAAATATTGTTCCATTGTTTGAAAGATGAAAAGTTAAAATATGTATTGTTGGAAGCCAGTTTTAAAAATCGTGTTAATATATTGCAAATATTGCATAGTATTAATTCGTACTTTGTAAATACTCAGTTCTATATAATATAGAAATAAAATTTATTTTGTATCTCTGGTTCTAAAAAAACGTTATTTAAAAATTTATTAATATAATCAAATATTTATTTTCGTCATTGATATTCAGATATCTTTTGATAAATAACGTGGTGTTAAATCAGAAGGACCTGATGGCTTGTCTTGTGAATTTCTGTATACTCAAGATCTTTTTTATGTTATCTATTATAGCTGTTATTTCGAAAATCGATAGATACCCGAATTCGTTCTTAATATTTTAAGCTCAACGCTAGCTTTAAAACCTATTTTTAAAACCAACGATATTTGTATTGTTACTAATTTTAGGCCAAACTCAATATTAAGTTATATAGGGAAGCAATAGTTTCAAGTGTATTCAGTGAGTAACGATTGCAATTTTAACCGATGAACATGGCTTTCGTCTTGGCCGTTTCGAAATCATATCCACAAACATTATTATTCAAATTATATATTTTCTAATAATTGTTAAGTCGATGTTGTATACAGTGCCGTATTTACGGGGAGGGGGGGCCCGGGTCTCGACCCCCCCCCAGAAAAAAATTTAAAAAGTCATAAATAACTTGGTACGTAGGTACCGAGAAAGAGAATATTAATTTTATATATGAGTTTTTAATGTTTCTATTATAAAAAAAAAATATATACAATATTTGTACAAATAACTTGGGTTTAACTTTTGGTTATTTTTGTCGCGTCGTCGCCGTCCGACAACGATAACTACAACGATAACGAGTCCGACGACGGCAACGACGACGATAACGACGTAACATAATATTAAATATATGATGATAAAAAACTATTAATTTGTATTAATAAATCATAATAGTAATGAAATATACATAATATAATTATTACATCATAACTCGTATGTGTTTTTTTTATATTATAAATTTATAGGTACTTAATATTTAGACCCCCCCCCCCCACAAAAAATTTGAAAATACGCCACTGGTTGTATATACGGATTTTACTAAAGCTTTTGATAATAGGGTTGGTCATAAAATTATAGGGAATGTTTTAGAGAACTTTGACTTTGGTGTACCCCTATTGTCTTGGTTTAATTCATACCTTAGTAACCGAAAGAAATTTGTCAATGTATTGTTATTTACCAAGTTATAACTGATGCGTACCATACGGTTTTCCTCCAGAGGGAAATTTAATCCCCAAGCATTTTGCTTTTTTATATATAATATAAAAATTGTTATTCATAATACTGTAATATTATTCTGTTTGCTGATGATTTTGTTTGATGCTGATGTTTTTAAAGATAGAAATTCTCAATGACTGTCAAGTTGATTGCAAGATAATCTTTTAAATAGTAATTAACTGGGCCACTCCAATGGGTCTTGAGTTTAATGTCACTCTACGTCATTCCACAGTATGTGTACCTACTCTAATTATCTGTATATATTCTATGCATGGTATTCCCTTTGTGTCATCAGGGAATAACGTCTTGGATTTGGGCATCTTATTTGATCGTGAGTTGAATTTTCACTCGCATATTGAAAGTTTGTATTGTAAAACGTTAAAAATTGTTGGATTTGTTATACGAGTTTGTAGTGAATTTAAGTTAATTCCATGCTTAAAATTATTGGACAGTGATATTGTTAGGTCAGCATTAGTGTATCATGATGTCTTAAGTCGTCCATACACAGCATGTTATATAAATTAAATTGAAAAAGTTTTTTTTTTTTTTTTTTGAAAGAAAATTTTCAAGTTTTTCCGGTTTTTATCTTGAACATTTATCACTATTTACATACAAATTTACTATATACACATTCTCATGATTATTTTCCAGTTATGGTAAATTTTAGTCTAGGTTCACTAATCGACAGGAGGATAACGGCTAATTTTTGGTTTCTTACTAGGCTAATTGACGGTTAATTGATTTTCCTAAACTTCTTTCCCTGGTTAATTTTAGAATAACCAATTCTAATGCTCGTCATACATACGCATTTTCTGTATACTGCCAATTCTACAGGCCATTAACCTATGTTTAGAATGATTAGAAGATTTATTAGCAGAATGTTTAGAAGAATGAAAATCGCTAATAAGGACCAATCACTAATTTTTAAATCTTATTCGTATGTTGTTTTAATTGTTGTTAATTATACAATTTTTAACTGTATATATTTTTATTAAATTCCATTTATTATTATCAAGTAAAATTATTATTGTTATTTATGATTTTGTTATTTACATATTAACCATATTTTGGGCTCAGCCCGTACTATAATTGTATAAAAAAAACATCGAAAAAGTTTTTATCTTTTAAACGATGTGTGATATTTATATATATATACATCTCAATGTTTATTATAGACTTGTAAGTACTACTATAGTAGCATTTGGATTTCGAAAGTTCTATTTGGCTACGTAAATTTATTAGTATAGTGTCTTCTTTTGTATTGGTGTAGAGTTTTGTATAGTCAATTTTTATGAAATTCATAAAATAAAAATTCAAATCTAACAATTAAAGAATATTTTAATATATTTTAAAATTAGTTTAAAAATATTCCCGCGTTTACCACTTTTTATTATAATGAATTACGATATTTGTTTTAAAAATAACATTTAAAAAGTATTTTTGTAGTTCCAGTAGTATATATTTTATAATTATTGTGGATTAACGATTTCGGTACTAATAGTAAGATGAGAACATAAACTATGATTATACGCCGTGTTTCACGATGAATTAATTCTACTATGTTCTATGAACTATTGAAAAATATAAAAAAATCTAATTTTCAGTTTAGGTTCATATAATATATTTTCAATATTATATATAATAAATATTATTTCTGTTGGTACCAAAAACGTTAACCTGTACTATAATTTATACAATATTTACTATTGGAAGTTTGTTAAGGAATATTTAGCTGTGTTTTATACGTGTGTAGAATTCTCTTGAAAAAACTACTAGAAAATCAAAAAATAACCTCTTGCAATAAGTACTGTTATCCACCAAATAACCTATTTATCTCAAATTTCTACATGACTCTTACCCAAAACGTTTATACAAACAAAAATAAAAACACATCACTAAACTCTGAATCGAATAATGTTTATTTTCCTAATATTGAACATTTGTTGAGTTGTATTAAATTTTTACCAACTATTTGAGAATGAATTTTTAGATTCTGAGTAATGTAAATAATGTAATAGTTATATGATTAATTTATTGTAGACATTTAGATGACTTTTTTTTTCAAGGTGGTTTTATATTTAAGAAAACGAACGTAATAAATTTACTTCAGATATATACGTTTATTAAAAATCTGTAGTACATATTTTAGATTTTGTACTTTATTGATTTTAATAGTATATATTTTAAAGTTAGATAGGTATTTTTAAAATAAAATGTGCTAATTTGTTATAAGTAAAATATTTATTAAACAAATTAAGCAGGATATTGTTCATTGTAAAAAGCGTGTAATTTCTATAAATGTAAAGTTGAAATAATCGTTAGTTTAATAAAATATATTTACTCATTTATTTTCATATAATTTAGGTTTATTCAAAAATATACCAATATATTTAACTAAATAATTTTTATTTATTCGCTAAAATGAACAAAATAATAATAATAATAATAATAATAATGGTAACCAAATTGTGATTTATTATTATTGTATAAATGTAGTATTTTTAAATTGAATTATGAATATAAGATTCATAATGGTATATAATATATACGGTATTACTTTAAAAATTTTTGAAATGAATATGATTAGTAGTTTAGGTGAAGTAATAGTGTTATATCCTTTATATGATAATGTATTATATCGATTAATTATTAATGTGCTACCTAGTGTTTTTTTATTCAGAGACAAAAAAAAAAAAAAACATTTATAGGAGTTTAATTAATTAATAAATATATTACACCTATTCATATAAGTAAATACAGTTTATTTTTACTATAAAATATTAAATTGATTTTGCGCACCTTAATATTTTTAGTCTTTTAGAAACTTAAAATAAATGTACAATAGTACTGCAAATATTTTTAATAAAATTTTTTAATTAACAATATTGCCTTTTTACGATTAAGATTTCTCGATTTTTTTATTTGTTACTGTTCCCAAAACCATTTTAACTTTATTATCGATTATATTCATTAATAATAATAGATGCGTATTGCGGCTTATTTATTTAACGATAAACTTTTTTAAGAAATCCCACATCAGACGATTTATACGTAGAAGCGTATTGTAATATGCACCTTTATATTGATTTTACACATAAGATTATTCAATTGTCGTCGCCCGGGAAAATTAGTGTTTTATTGTTTTACAAAACAAATAGCGCGCCAAGTTAATATCAATATCGTCTTTCGTGTAAAGGAATGCCAACTATTCTTGAACTTAAATGGTTTTGCTCTCATCGGTTATAATGTGTGCGCATATATTAATTTCAATAGAAGACTAAAACACCGAATATCTTTTTTCACTCTTTAACAAAAGTACGTACCATAATCCACCGAGACATACATACGATTTTTTTTAAAATAATATTCTTTGATCAATTTTCGTTTATCTTAATTTCCTGTAAACTATTTATGACGAGTGTCCAAAACCTTATGACAAAATCTTATGACCTTTAATATATTATTTTTTATACATCCACTAGCTATATAATTCATACTTGTTCATTGTTATCTTATCGTTTTTACATACATATGTCATCGGGACGCAAATGATTAATTAAATTCTACTCTTTAAAACTATTGAGAAAAACTTGAATGGAACCATATAATAATACACCTCTCTTCAACATTTAATATAGATGGAACTTTTCCATATTAACAATCTTATTAAAATTTTAAAAAATATCATTGGGTTTTGTTTGGTTGATTATATGCTATATATTGTGTTATGCCAAAAAAAGTAAATGTTCATATTTATGACAAATGGAAAATGTTGCCCTGGTGTCACTTGTGGAAATAATTAGAACACATTAGCTAAATCATAAAAATGTAACTGAGAATCATAAGCAACTTTAATTATTTTGTTAAGCCCTCCATTTTCCATACTTATTTTAAGTCTAATAAGAATGGTGTAACAAAATACAAAAGACAAATTACCCAAATGAATCAGTAAGAAATTGAAATAATGTGCGATTAACAGAGTTGTGCATAATACATTTTGTAATTATGGTAAAATTTACTTTAGCAATAGCACAGAACATTATATATTATATACGAAATATATAATTTATATATAATATATATAAGATATATAATTAATAAAAATAGAAATTATAATAATATATAATAGTTATATTTATTTTAATTTATTTGCATAAATTGACAAACAATTAGTAGCATATTATGTAGATACCTGTTATTGAGATTAGATATTATATGTTTTATATAAAACGTGTAGAGGAAACATGAAATCAAAATAATAATTTTTTTTTTTTACATTTTTTTAACTTCAGGCTACTGTTATTACTAACTTTTCATTATATAAGCAGATATTATTATATAATTCTATTATATAGATAATAATTTGCTAGGTGTGTAACTACTTAATCCACGATTTTTTTACAATGGATAAACTCGTATATTTTATAACAAAAGTTAAATTAGAGTTGACAACATAGAACCAGTTAGCAAAAATATTTTGTTTCTGGTAACCGTTAAAGTATTATATTTCTAGGAAACAATCGTCTTATTAATAATTAAATAAGTTGTACTTTTGGATACTCTATTTAAACTTGTAAAACTTAATTTAAATTACAATATTAGATATTTTAATATTATATAGATAATAAAATATCTCTTTTACTGGACACCAAATACTATTTATTGTACCTCTACATAAAAATTGTTAAAAATCGATGCTGTAGTCTCAAAACTGAAAAGTAAAAGTACTAGATTTTAAGTTTTTGAAAACTGTGTTCAAAACCAATTGTCATGCAGTACCTTTCATAAAAACTAAAAATAAAATTATAATTATATTAAATTGAAATTTCGGTTTCGTAAAAACCTTCTCCTGGAAATTACAAACAATTAAAAAAAATTTGAGCCAAATCATCCCAGCCGTTCTCAATTGATGAATTGTTATACATTATTGGCTCCATTTTTATATATATAGATTGCTTTATATATATATTTAATTCATATATTTAACTGGGGGATATGTAATTGGCGGTTGTTCCTTTTTATCCGGCCCAAAGCGTCCTTTGCCATTTTTATCATAAAAATTTACTAAAATGTACTGTAAATATAGTAAAGATTGCAAGGCCAATTGTCTATTAAAAAGTTTTTAATAATAAAAGAAACACTAAATTTTTATATTAATATTCTTATCATATGCATAAAATATAACAATTAATTCGTTGCACATAATAATAAAATAAATGTTTTATCTGGGCTGCAATCATTTTAAGTATAAAAAATTTTTCTTTTAATTACATTGAGTTACCCATTCATGCTAAATAATATTAAAACAGTATAGGAAATATCAAATTAATGGGTATGCCCGAACACTCAAAATTTATATCAATAACGGAATATCAGGGCCATAGCTAGAAGAGAAAATATAATTAGGCCTGCAAGTCACCATGTATGTTTATAGATTTTTTTTTTTACTATACTAAAATGTACCTACTTAATTCCGATAAACATATGTATATATTATACATAATATAAATTATTGTATTTAACACATTCTCACGAAAATAATCATTTACCGATATAATACGAGTAATCCATGATAGAGGTACTGTTATTTAGGTTCACGTAAAATCCTTGACTGTAAAAGTCTGGATGTTACAAATTTGGATTTTTAATTTTTTTTAAAACAGATTTTGTTAGGTATAACTTTATCAGACTATATAATGGTTCTTGGAGGAAAATTAAATTATTTTGTAAAAGTCGATGTGTAGATATGTTGTTATGCGTTGATGATAAAACACTAATATTATACATCTACAAATTCAAACCACTAAAAAAATGTAATCATGAATAACGAATAAATCAATTGCGAATAATAAAATGTAATTAAAAGTTATGATTAAATTAATATAAAAATAATTTAATTATAATATAATTTTAATATATTTAGATATTATATATTTTAAAAGCGGAAATGAGTATATTTTATGCAAATTTCAAATTTAGAATACACTACAGTTTCCTAAAATAAAATTGACTTTTGTTGGTTAAATTATCGATTTTGTAAATTTACCAAACTATATTATTTTTCATTCAAAAGGTTTAAAAAATATATCAACATTAACAAAATAATGGTATATATCAGTTAATCGGTAGGTATGATACGGAAGGAAATTCGGGTAAAAAATGGTCTATTACCTGGATTTGGGAGAAAATTGAACCAGCTGTTATATAGTTTGTTTTGAAAAAGGATGACAACGTGTAGATTTTTATGGAATAATATATAGGTAACTTTATAATTATTTCAAGAAAATTAAAATTAATGATTTAAAATGTTTAAATACATTTTAAAATTAATCATAATATGTTATATAAAATAATTGCATTTGGTCTATATATAGTATAGCTCTTTCAATTCTTCACTTACAAATTACAATAAATTGTTTGTAATTATTTGAATAAAGGAATAAGTATTCAATACAGCTTTTCGAAGAATATTAATAGTCTAATATTCATGTTATAAATAATAAAATTTTTTTATTTAATATAATATAATACATAATAATGAATTATATCTCATAAAAACAGTTTTTAAAAAAATCGTGTAAAATTAAAATTACAGATTTGTTACGTTCAGACTTTTACAGTCCAGAGAGCCTATTCTCAAAAGTAATATAAGAAACGTATACGACCAAAGCCTACGTAAACCACCATTTTTACGTGTTATATTAAAAAAGCCTATTCTTGAATTGTTATCAAATATTACTTTGACGTAATTATTTTTTGTTTTCTTACGCATTTGCCTATATATCATTCGAAGAATGTGTACGTACGTTTTATTATCAAAAAACCCATTTTTTAAATATATAAATACGTAGCTACTTATACGTCTTATAGTTTCTTAAAATTTTTAAATTCAAATAGATATATATAGTGTACACCTAATAAAACGATGGCTTTGGAAGAATTCGAAATACTTATGGCTTTATACGGGAATTAGAATTTGCAGAGTTGGAAGCTGTAGAAAATCATCCCCGTTGATTTTATATAGCTCAAAATACTCTTGAAAGTTATTTTATTGAATAATATATTTTTTTTATTTAGTTAATCTATCTTACTTACTTTTTAATTTGTTTGCGAGAACTCAGTATTGAAAGTACCTATCACTTTTTACAATTTTCAATTTAATTAAATTTTTATTTTTGTCATATTACAGCAACTATGTTTATTTAATACATATAATTACAAATTAAATATTTTTTTTAATTTTGCGTCTTTAAAAACTTGAACGCCAAAAAAACCAAAAAACGTTTATCGTTGCTTTATCGTCGACTTATTGGTATTTTTACCTGTCACAAGTTCAGAATTTAATACCGAGAAGTTGTTAAATTTTGTCTGTCGGTTGTGTTTGGTTTTATTTTTATTTTTAAATTCATATTAAAAAAAAAAAAACCAAGATTACGACAATTATTTTCATACAATTTACTAATGAAAATGAAAATTACTGTTACACAACACACACTACTTCACTATGCGATTTGTTTGCATTTGAATAATTCGTACACATTTTTCGTATACCTACTATTCAATAATACTAAATAATAAATGTTGACGAGCAAAGATAACGAATTGTTCGAGTACGAACACGATTTAAGATATAGAGGTTACTTAACGTCTTCGTCTTCGTCGAAATCATTGGACAGTGGATACATAAAACAACTCGATGAAAAACAACTGACCACTTAGAAATACAAATAGAGCTATTATAGTGGATTACAATCTTAACTATATCTACGAGTATTTTGGCGCTAAATATCAATATTATTATAATTTATTAATTATTCAGATATATGAACGAAATTGATTTGTATCTACATGAATGATATAATTGTGTCCTGTGATCAGTTTACATATTTTGTAAAACTATAAATATTTCCAAATTGATATTTCTCACTGTTATTATCGCGAACCTAGTAAGTTATAGTTGTCGGTGTTATTATATATGTTATTATCAATATTATTATGTTTAAAATAGTGTATGCATAGAATATCATAAAATGTAATATAATGTGTACGGTCCATAGTTAATATGTCTAGGAATGTATGTTATGTGTGCACTTTTTATAAGTAGGTATAAGTACGTCAAAAACAATATGCTATAAACATGCGTCCCATACACTTCGACCTATCAATGTAGCTGTGAGCCTGTGAAACTGGACTAACAAATACAAATAATATATACAAAACTAAAATTAAAATGCATTTATTATAAAGCATTGAAAAGAACAAGTTATCCTAATATAATTTTTTTGGAATACTACGTTAATATATTTTAAATCATTGAAATATGCATAAGTATTATATGTAATACACTTTGTATAACTTGTGTGTTATAGAACAATAAGATTCATAATGATTAATGGCTCAAGAAATTAAAATTGATAAGAGCTATTATACGTATATGATATATACGGATTTCATAGTGATTATTTTAACATGATTACCTATTGTAACTAATTACAGTCGATTTTAGGTTAATGAATATTTTTATTCTTAATTCAATTAAAAATAATTATAATACATAATTTTTGTCTCGTAGATTTTTTTTTGTACAAAAACTAGCATTTTGAATTTCATAAAAGATCTATTCATTTTTAGGAGCCTTTTTACAGATGTACATATATATATATATTTTTTTTTTTTTTAATTTAAATTTAAATTAAACATTTCATTTTCAACAAACACTTTTTTTATGAGAAAATTAAAAATTAAAATATTAAATGATGAAGTAAATATGAAGTACATATAAAGGTATGATGGATATAATAATATTATAATTATCCAAAATATATATATATATATATGTATATCACGTGTTTTTCTTAACATTAAATTTTAATAAATGATAAATAAATTCTACATTTTATGAACTATAATATTCAAACAAATATTTATATGAAGTTAAAAATATACTTTTTTATTAAAAAAAAATCAAAACTAAAATATATACGAGGTAAAAAAATATTAATAAGCTTAAAATGTTCGTATAGAATGTCATATTATAATACATGGTTAATCAAATTAATCTTAAAACATATAGGTAGTCATTATAGTCATTAACATTTAACGAATTACCTGTGTCAGAATGACAAAATATAATGAAAAGATAGCATAATATTTCAAAAATAAAAATATCTAATCAATCACGAAATTTTAATTGTAAAATAGAACTTTACTATAGATTATATATACGAAGATAAATAATATTGAATATTTATCATTAAAGTTTTTCGTGTATAAAGGTAAAATTAATTTTAATTTAAAATCGAATTCATTATAGGCTCTTCCAATGGTTTGATTTCCGTCGAATTTATATTTTAGGAATAGAGATTAAAATATTATATAAATGCATAATACGAAAAAATAAGCCTGAGAAATGAACAACTGTCGTTGATGCCACTATATTCAAATAGCTGCGAGCGCACGTATAAAATATAATATAATAATATTAAAAATACAAAATTATACTCATTCAATCGTTCAATAATATTATTGCAATGGTATGGTATTCATAACTATGAATTTTAGTTTGAAAAAGATTAAAAAATAATCAATATTTTATTTATTATGCAGCTTCAATCCGATATATATATATTTTTATATAAGGGTTTATTACCTATCGTTGTTTTTTCCGCGGTCGAATTCGTTGTAAAAGGGTTTCGTTAGTGAAAATCGGTTAACTATCCTATTTTTTTCTTAATCCATTATTATTATAAAAATAAATAAAAGCATAAGTATACTATCAAATTATTTATGTATATTTATATTTAATTGATTTATGTTTAATTATTAATTTTTAATGTATTTATGTATGGTTATGACTTGTATGAAACATGAATAGATAAATTTAAAAATTTAACTAACATTTGGAAAGTTAAATTAACGCAAAAATCTTTTAGTTAAAAGTAAATGAATAGGAAAGTATTATTTCAAATCGTTATAATAGCTTAAAGTTAAAATTAAAAATATATTAACATAAATCAGTAAAAATAAAAATTATTTTTCCATAAAACAATTTGTATATAATTTATAATACTAATTATATTTCATTTCATTTATAAATTATTATTTTGATTACTTACGAAACTTAAATTTTCATAAATGTTATAATAATTACAAAATTAAAAAAGGGATTCAAGCCAAAGCCACAGCGCATGACAATACATAGTTTGCTTCTACTAAACTACGTAGAACTGTCGTAAAACATTATAAATATTTTTCTTAAACAAATTCTTAAAATTGTGAAATTTTAATTTGATATAACTTTAAAACAGAGTCCGACAGCCAAATTTTAACTTTACCATAAAAAACATATTAAAAAATTCCAAAAATTTAATAACTGAAAATTTCTATAAATAGCATATAATTTAGAAAACAATTTCCAAAAAATATTCTACTTTCATAATGTGTTAATATATGTATTTAGTGAAAATTTAAAATTTATAAATCCATAATTTCCTCTAAATTCAAACATATTTCATATCAAAATGTCGAAAAAATTAAAAGGGTATTCAAAAAAAAAAAAATGAAATGGTTATTAGAAAATATTGTACCTACCGATTTTTAAAATATTTCTATATAGTAAGAATGGCATATTTTTAACACTATATAAAATATTCAGGTCTTAAAAACTAAAATTAAGCCTATTATGAATTTGAATTTCTCAAATTTGCATATTGCTATAAATAGCCAAAAAATAGGTAAAATTGTTATTAATATTTTACGTATATACGTTTGTGGTGAACATTTTATGGTTCTATCATCAATTTTTTTCGGAGTTACAAAGAATTTTACCACAATCATGTTTTCCGATTATTATGCTAATTTTTTCATAGTTTTTTTCTTAGGCGTTTATCAAAAAAAAAAAAAAAAATTATATCTAAAAATGACCTCTTTTGTACCTAGCTTTCAACTAGATAAAATTTTCTACCTAAAATTTATATATTCCTTGCTTCGCTCAGTATCTAAAAGTGATAAGAAATATTAGATAATTAAAGTTAGGTATAACGATAAGAAAATATATTACGATTTCGGATATCGGGTAAAAAAAAAGTCGCAAAAAAAACAAATAGGTGGAGATGGATTCGAAACTTCGTGCCCGTATTGAAAGTTCATTCCCGTTCCTTTTAAGCTAAAGAATCGATGATAGTGCGGTCGAAATTTATCGTATTTAAACTATTCAGATAACGGACGACATCGTTACGTAGATAATATATACGCGTATTCGGAACGAACGTCCCGGTCGGACGGAGACGATTGTTAGACAAAGAAACGGTAAGTCGGGCGTTGAAATGTCCGGGAAACGCTTTTAAAATAAAAATACATGAATTTGTTCAGATGTGGACGCACCTTAATACAAAATAATAATGAAAAACGGGGAAAAAAAGTTGGAAAAAATGCAAAAAAGATCGCACGAAGTCTCCACTCGTGCTTTCGTCGTCAGGATGATGATGGAGGTGCCGTGTATCATATACATATTTATAGTTGTCTAACGGAGGAATGTGAATTGAACCTGAGACCTTATGTTTATAATCACTATTTCTAATCGAACGACCTAACTAACCGATATAAAAAACCGTTCGGAACTCGGACCTAATAAATACTATAGGTAAAGAACACGGACGGCTCGACATCGTAACAATACCGTAACGTAAAAACCGTACGGTCCGGGTTGAGGTCACCCGGAAAACGCGAATCCGACGTCGGTGGCATCGAAAAACATCGCAAAAGGTCGTTGACGTCGATTTATTTTTTACGTCCAGTGAGATAATACGACGGCACGGGAGAATGTTGAGCGATAACGGACGGAAGACGAGCTATGATAACGTATGTCGAATATTTATTCCAGGCGTCGGAGAAAAAGCAAAAACGCCAAGGAAAGAAGGGCGTAAACATTTCAAAACGACCGGAGAACAGTTTGAAACGGGAACGGTAAAAAGGAATACGAGTCGAGCAGAACGGACGTGAAAATTAAATAAATCTTCGAGAGATTTTCTTATGAACAAAACCAGTCTTGTAAAGTTCTTGAGTAAATATATTTAAATACTTTTATAGTATTTAGAATACTTTTTCAATACATTTTAATTAAAGTATTTTCAAATTATTTGAAATATTATTCCATTAATATTTTTTACTAGAATTACAAATAATTTTATTGAAATACTTCTGAATACAATTTCTTACTATAAATTTTAATTTTAATAAATTTCATTCAATCAAAATTTATTTTTAAGTATGTTTGTGTAGTGTAATTTTAAATTTACTTCATAATTTAATTTAATATTATTTTACAGGGTGTGAATTGCGATATATATATAATATGCGGGTAATAGGTAATAGGTATTAAATATAGGTATTGATAGGTAATAAAGTCGATAAAAATCGCAACCACCAAATGCGGATGATAATCGCTCGTGTGAAATATGTCTTAAAATAATAATTGTAATGTCGTCGGAAATACAACGGAACATCGAGACTCGATTGACATGGGTTTGTTTCGCCTTATAATAATTTTATTATTAGGTATATTATATTATAAAAAGAATAGGTATTTAACAATAAATATAATCAATTATATTAAATAACACTATGCAAAACATGGTATCGTAAATATGTATATGAAAAATGTTGGTAAAAATAATTATTAATTTTCAAAATATTGTAAATACTAAAATTTTAATTTTTGTAATAGTTTTAATATTTATTATATTATTATTATTACATGAAAGAATTGAAAATGTATAGTTAGAGATTTAATAAATAGAGATTTTAAGACCTATATAAAAATATAATTTAAATAATATGACTATTTTAAAAATAAATTTAAAGCCGTACATATGTACAAAAGTATTTGTATTTAAATACATACCAAGTATTTGTGTTTGTTCTTAAATACTTCTTTAAAAAATTCTTTAAAGTACGCCTTAAATACTTTTTATGTCAATATATTTGTATCTATTTAAATATAAATTTTAAAGTATTTTTTACAATACTGGAAAAAAACGGCTAAGAAAATTTAACGTTTTATATTAATTTCAAACAAGTTTTTCTCCTAAAATCTAAAAATAAAATGGAGCCTTTCGCGGAATTAACAATTATTTTACACGATTATAATAAATAATAATACATTTATCTTTAGATATTTTACTTGTAGGTATATATTTATGTAGGTAATTTAAAATATGGATTTATAAAAAAAATTAATATTTTAAGTGTTAATTTAATCGATTTATCTAAATTTAAGTAGTAAAAATTTTATTTTCGTTCCTCTCTAGTTTTTATATTACTATAGAATTAAAAACGAAATTTATAACTATAAGACCAATTGAAATTTTTTTTTAGTATCAAACTATTATTTGTATAGAAATCATCATCTAATAACTTAACTAAAAGAACCCGCAATATAGAAAAAAACTTCTCTTATGAAATTGAATACATTTAATTATTTTATAAACTTATTTGTAATATGAAATTTAAAACGTAACGACGACAATGAAGATAACGGTGATACATATTTCTTCCCGTTTCGACACTTTATAATAAGACTTAACCTTGAATTAACTAACTAACTAACTAATTAACCTTTTGGAAAAATTATTTTGTAAACACTTCTGATTTTGCTAAATTCTTATATATGGAGGTTGTATTTTGATAATAATTACTACTACTTCAATATATTCCTTATATTTATAAAAAATACAAATTTTTTACTAAATATAGTAAATCTTTATTAATACATTTTATAGTGGTTAAATTTTAATTTAATGTATGTAGTTTGAACATCGGATTGAATAGTATGATTAAATACAATTTACCTTAAAAATTGAAATTAATATTTAATAAAAGTTTGTAATTTAATTATTTAATTATTGATTAAAATTATTCTAATCAAAAGAGCATAAAACGCAATATAGTTTCTTACAACAAAAGCCGTATCTATATTAAAAAAGTCGATCCAAAGGTAGATCTAACATAGTGCTGTATTTCAAGTGATTTCAATTCTTTGATTATAAAACTATACATATACAACTAATTATAAATGTTTAATACTATATTCTAAAAATGGGTGGATGTTATAAAGTATAAATGATTACAACTTACAGGAATACAAAATATTATGCTTTATTACGATTTGAATTGTCGTATTGGCTATGTCTTACGTTGGCGTTTATGTTGATTGTAAAATTAAAATTAATTGTGTCTTGAAGTATTGAGAATATATTTACGAAACACACTAAGACATGATGATATTCTGTACCTAGACTTATAATATTGTTTTATGCATTCGGTTATCTGACTTGTAAAAGTATAAACAGTGCACACGACTGATTAACGTACACCTTAATTTCGAAATATTATTTGATAAATATTTAATGGCCACTTCAAATATAACACAATATCGATTTTAAATTCGTAAAATCGCGTCGCTTAGAATCACCATTATAAACAAATATACAAATCATAGAAATATATTTCGCGAAACTCTAATCATTTGATATTTTGTATCGCATACATATCGTTATCGGGTTTTGACATATTACAGTATATAATACGTTTTTCTTATATTCGTATACAATAATGGTTCTCAGAATAGTATTGCGAAAAGCGGTACAAAAGGCGGACTCTGTAGGCAATCGAATGATTGTGGTACGTACGACTTACAAAGAAAAAATAATATGTTGTACAAACGACAGGTATATAACGGGTTAGTTTCGGCAAAAAGCTTCAATCGAAAGACTTTTGAAACCACTCGAATGAAAAAAGGTAGAAAAAGTCCAAGAGAAGAATCGGAAAAAACCTACCTACGTTGTAAGAACGACAATGATAATAATTGAAAATTAAAATATTTTCCGTTAAAAATAACGATGTTTAAAATCAAAACTACGAATTATTCGTGTTTTAGGTGCGAAAAATGTATATTGATCCGTTATTACGTCCTGTCAAAAGACACCCTAAAACTAATATTAGCTATATACATATACTAGATATAATACATATTAGAGTTGAAAAGGAAGAACAACTATTTATTATAAACAGTATATACGAGAATAGTAAGTTCGATCAATTCTCGGAGGATTACTTATTTTATCAACAGTTTACACTTTAGGAGTGAACGACTATATCTTCTAGAAAGCGAACGCCAGTGTC
The DNA here is from genome assembly GCA_025469235.1 of Pemphigus obesinymphae. NCBI lineage: Eukaryota > Metazoa > Arthropoda > Insecta > Hemiptera > Aphididae > Pemphigus > Pemphigus obesinymphae. Next base: position 192,501 of record JAIPRL010000101.1, read on the forward strand.
CGCCATAGGCGGTATATTTTTAAAATTAATTAATTAACAATATTATTTCCGATAAAGTACATAAACCGATGTATACGAATTGCAAAAGTAATTCTACTAACGAGGTGTTGTACTCCATAAATGTTAAACTTACAAGGTGTTGCCCTCAATTGAAGTTTAAAATTTAAGGTTCCGCACTCAAAACGAGTTGAACTTGAAAATGGTCTCGCATAAAAGGAGTTGCGCTTACAAGGAGTGGCACCCGGCAAGTGTTGCACTTAAGCTCATTTATTACTGTTATTACATTATAATATACTAGCGTGAGTTGTTGCTTCAAACTACCGGGTTCAACTCCTTGTAAGTGTAACTTCTTTTAAGTGAGACTACTTGTAATTTCAACACGTTTTGAGTGCAAAACATGGAATATGTGACCCCATTTGAGTGTGACACTTTGTAAGTGTAACATTTTTTGAGTGAAAAACCACATAAGTGGAATTACTTTTAAGTGTAATTCGTACAATTCGTATTATGTATTTTATGGGGATTCGGAATAGTCGGTAACCGAAGTTTTTTGGTAAATAATATTATTAATTAATTAGTTTATTAATGCACCAAACATATTTTCACGATAACCGTACACTGTGACGTATACAGTATAAATATAAAATAAGGAAATCATAGAATTTCGTAAGATCGTGATAAAGAAACTATATATTTCATTATAATAAACACAAATATATTGTAATATGTATAATATGTAAAATTATATTAACATATTGGCGTTTAAAATTAATTCTTGTTTGTAGAAAATTGTAGAAATTAAATTAGAAAATATTATACTGATTTGGATACAATATCTTCATTATTTAACCAGGGTGGTGCACAAATAACATATTACTACATCACCACCATTAAAATATCAATATTTCTACGTTTCTGGAGGTTTTAGAAAATGCATTCATGGTCATTGTAAATTATAATATTCAAATAATTAATATGAAAATTTGAATTAACATTTATTTAGTTAAACATAAAATTTCAGTTTCTCTAATATCATATTAGTATCTTTAATTAATGATGTCTTTGTTCTATGATTTGATAATAATAAAATTAATATCAAAATGTTTTAAAAAAACTATGTTATGTTTATTTTTATACCTTTGAGTGTAAACAAATTCTAAATCATATTTTAGATCGAAAATGTATTAGTTTTACAAAAACAATGATGTGTGTGCATTTTTTTATGTCTTTAATCTGTATACTCTTTATCGGACAGAAGAAGTATAGGGCGCATAGGCGGACTCTTATAGTAAAGAGCTTATTTTATAGAAAATTAAGTTTATTTGGTACTTTTTAGTGTGATATAATGGAAGATTTTTATAAATGAAAAAGTAATAAATAATATCATCATGGTTACAAATTTGTTGTCAGAGTTCAGGTTAAAAGTGTCGACCAGTAATGAGTTTTCTGATAGAAAATTCATTCTATTTTATAATTTATAAAGATAATTTTTCGATTTAACTGTGTAGTTTTCTTAAGCGTTAAATAAAACTATAAAAATCCCCTAACATTTTTATAAATTGTAAGCTAATAATGACAGAGATGACTTTAAAAACGTATACCAATTATTTTATTTAGAATTATATATTAAATATACGCCCCGATTAAAACGGGATTGTCACATTTTTCAGCATTACATTCCGTTGTCCCTACAAAATTCTAACAAGAGTCCTGTTTTTATTTCATGTTTTTTTTTTTTTTTATTTAAATACCCATATAATAATGGTAATTAGTATAAGCTAGTACAAGCAATTGGATTGTCAATATATTTATTTTTTTTACCAAATTTTCATAAACAACTTCTTTTTGGTATTTTGTAATTTTGGGAAAAATTTACTGGAATTATTTTTTTTGCTTATTTACTTAATATTTACAATTTAATTAGAATGGTAATGTAAAGACCATTGTTAGAGAGAAGATGTCCTGTTTTTAAATATTCACGATAACCTATTTTCATTAATTTATAGACAATTTTCTTACGCAATTTTTCGAATACAGAGCAGAGTAGGAATTTTCTTCGATGAAAATTACATTATTTTAATCAGAACTCTTATAACAATAATACACTATCCTTCACGAAGATCGAAGGAACAATGGACCAATTTCCCCCATCTGTATCTGGAAAGATTTTTTCTTTTAAATGCACTTTTTCAGTTTAAAGATCTCAAGAAAAAAAAAAATTAAAACATAGGTATTTTTATTTTCAAATATAGATGTTCGGCTTATGAGTACATTATTGAATGAGACACCGCACAGAAGAAAAAGATTCTATACAACAAAAATTAAATACCTAATTGGTATATTTGATTTGCATTAGATATAGAACATATCAAACTAAGAATGTTAATAGTAAATAGCCAGAAAAAGTTCTATTTGATAAAATGTATACACGCGAAGCTATGAAAAGTCCAGTCTATAGCTGTTTGTGCATTACTAATGAAAAGGTTTTGTTTAACACTAGTTGAGTTACAAGGCTTGACCCTCTAAACATTTTTCATAATATGAAAGCTGTCAAGGTGTGAAGTGTAATAATATCGTATATAACAAATAATAATAATATACGTAGTTTTGAATAAAATTTCGATTCATTCATTCATTTTGTAACAGTGGCAACATTATGTTACAAAGAATTCATATATGATAATAGTGTTTATAGTTTGTTTGGCATGAAATCAACAAAAATATAAAAAAAAGTTTGTTCAATGCCACTATATCTATATCATCTATATCGGACGTAGTTCAAACTACTCTCTACATCTTTCTGGTACCTCTAAGAATTATCTCTGAAATGTTTGTCATAATAGGTTTTCTCGTTCACAACCTACATGATCGCTAACAGATGCACAAAAATATTATATAAGTATATAAAGATTATTTTTAATTTTATCATAATGGCAATATAGATATCTAAGAAACTTCTTCATATTAATAAGATTGCTTTTTTTTTTGTTTTATAAGTAAAGTGAATAATGATAATATTAAAAAAATTCTACATAATACCTAATACAGGTTATTTACAAACTATTGCTGAGCTCCTAATTCGGATCAATCCGTTTTCGGATAACTAATCTGGATCAATCCGGATATTGATAAATACGCTATAATCCGTTCAATCCAGATTACAGCAGCAATCCGCATTACACTGTAAATTCAGATTGAAGGATTCAATTTCAAATCTAGATTAATGGATTTGGACGAATTCGGATTAATAGATTCAGCACTAATCCAGATTAAAGGATATTTAACGACTATATTTCGCATGAGATATCACTAGTAAAATATTTTACTACTTTTACAAAATATAATACGCGAAACAAACGAATGATAACAATACAACCACGATCGAAATACAGGTTGACCGTTTTAACCGTGGGTATTGAACTTTCCTGTAAGCTGACTATTATATTGACGAACTGAAACCGTAATTAGTGATGTACAAAGCAAGACCAAGACCAAGACCCTGGCAGCTTGTCTTGGTCTTGTTGACTCAGTAGAAGTCAGTCTTGGTCTTGGTCTTGGTCTTGCAAAATGTTTGCAGCCTTGATTTTTTTTTTTTTTACCAAAGTTATGAATAAGAATAAATAGAAAGGTACAGGGAGCAATGGAAGTAATTCCCCCCCCCTCCGTTCACAAAAAATAATTAGGTAGGTAGGTACTTGTGTAGTCGACTGTTTTCGATAACACCGAACTTTCAAGAAATAGTAGAGTATCTGTTTACCCATATATTCGAAAAATATTACAATATAGGATATTGACGATTGCATTACGAGAAATCTGTAGATTTATTGTGGAATTATAAATAATGTATACTAAGAAAAAAAAAAATGTAATAAATAACGTACATTTAATTCATTAGTTTAAATTTTATTTAAAAGCAAGACTTGCTATTATATGGCGTATAGACGCGACCATGTTTTGGCCCGCTTCGGCACCCGTCTCCGTTCCGGGCCGGAAAATAACGATCCGACGCGGACGAACGAAACGCAATATTACCACCTATAATACATAATAGTATACAATATCGAGAAAAAAAAATGCATATACATAGTGATTTTTTATTTTTTTTTTTTGTAATCGCCAGCCCCTATATATATGGCTATATTTTGGCAAGTATACATTTTTTTTTTTTTTTTTTTCCGGAAAGTCATTACGATCACAGTCCGTTCTATATATTAGGTATTTGAACATTTTTATGCCCACTCCCGCCTATCCATATTAAATCCTTAACGAACATAATTTTATAACGATTTTTACGTTTCTATTTTTTAAATCTGATGAATATATTAGTGGAGAAGTATGGAATTGTCGTAGAACGTAATATTATAATAAGTTGATAATGATAACGGTAGGTACTTATCCATCCCACCACATCTTTCGTTTGAATGCCTATATATTTTTATTATTATTATTATTCGGGTGATATTCGTCGGATTTCAAAATTACAACGTGAAAATTTTTATAAAAATATATATTCTTAAATAATTTATAATCTAAACCACAGGTATTGCCGTTTGAAGTTGAAAAAATTATAATATAGTTTCAACAGGTGAAAAAAAGGAGGGAGACGAAAAATTTTTAAATTTAAAAAAAACATTTAATGCGGTGTATAGAAATAATTTTCGGAAAAAATCGTCACAAAAAAGATCAGTTACCGAGATCAAACCGGGTTCGTGATGAAAAATCACTCCGTATGCGACGTGCCTACAGTGGCTTGCATCACATATTATATTACATTGCATTACGTTCTATTCTACGGATTTCGGTGGTGGAAAAAGATAAATAACAATAATAATGGAAACCGCGAAAACTGATTTTTTTTTTATTCACCCCTCGCCCCTATAAGATTGCCGTCCCGCAACTAGGCTGTAGTTTGCGCACCGCGTTGAGCGGTTACGGATAGGACAATACCAGATTTTCTGTACGCGCCGAAAACGGTGAGGTCTTTATGCGGTGTAAAAGCTCGCGAGACCGATTTACGACCTTTACCATTGTTCCGGTATATACCACGAACACACACACTCGACCGACAAACTATGCAAGGAATTTTAATTGTTACGATTTCGCTTTTAAAAACCGAACATCCACTCGGACCGAAACGGCCGTCGCATATAATGGCCATTAGAGGTCAGCACGAAGAATCCGACCACATACTAACTATATACATAAACGCCGTTTAAACGACGTGAAATATAATAATTAAATAAACAGCTTCTTTCCCGACCTCCCCCACAAAAAAAAAAAAAACGACTTTTTTTCATCGCCATTATTATTGTTAATAACATTGTTGGTTTGTGGACGCGGCCAACGATAATAATAATTACTGTTATTTTCAAATCGAAATTTATATTTTTTCCGTGCTCTTGCAACGGTCTCTCGCTTGCTATTTCCCATTTTCCCCTCGGATACTTTGCGATTACGTTATTACAATTTATTAATTCCGTCGGTTTTTGTCGTCGACGATATTTTATAACGACCATTGCGGTAAAACGAACCACGCGCAGCTATTAGTACAGGTACACTCGAAATATTAAATTGCCAATATTCACTATTCTACCTTCACACAAAACGTTCACACGTTTCGTATTATTTTCGAAGAATCTACGAATTATTTTATATTATCCAATATACGTGGATTCAAACATTTTTTTTTTAAAAATATAATATATACACGTCATCTTAACTTTTTATCGGTTCCGATGCGTAATGAACTTTTCACGAATTTTCATACACCTTATACTCGAGAAATAATAATATAATAATGCGGTTTTATTGAAAACAGCGGCGTAATATATCAGTATTATTTAATATTAACCTTCATTTAGGTTTACAGTTTTATATATTTAATCAAATAATAATAATTACTGCTGTCGGTCGTTACTCTTTACACAAACTTATAAGTGGGTAAATTACTCGAGACACTATATATATATATATATATAACTACTATATATATATATATATATATATATGTATAAACATATAATATATAATGTCTATATTATATCCATTCATATTATTTTATTTATTAATTACGTATGATTTGTTTATTTCGAAGATATCATTCATTTGTTATCAGGAATGTTTATTGGCTATTAATAAAAGCATTGGTTTTTAATCATTTATTGGATACTTTAATTATGTTGTCAATTCATTACAAAAATATGACGAATGGAAGGTTTAAAAGAAACGATTGTTCATGAACGTCCCATCTGTAAGATTGCTAAATTCCCGGTTTCTAAACGTATCTTAAACAATAAACTACAATCCCATAAATAATATTAAATCAATTTTTTTAATCTATTATACTACACGTCTCATATATGTAGGAACTTAAAATCGATTTATATCTATGGCCACGATTTGTAAAAATAGACGGACGTGAGGATAGTATATGATTATAACTAATTTCAACAACAATATATTTGGAAAACAATAAATTCTCTAGTGACTGTTTACTACTCTGACAACGAGATCGATGGAATGAATGGACGAACACAGTTGGAATATAAATTATATGCAATTATGTTTAGAGACTTAAAACTCTAATGCAGTTAATTTAATTATCTTTTTTTTTTAAGTTATAGTCGTTTTGAATTGGATAGTCTATATCAAAGAGTAAAAAAATATGCGAGCGATAATTTCTTGGGATTGTGACGTAAAATAGTGAATAACTGATTTTGCATAAAAAAATATAGTTAATTTTATTTATGATTACTAGGTAATAACTATATAAACTATTAATTTTAATTCTCTAAAACATGTGACTCCTGAACAATAAATTTTGAACATGTTACGAGCTAAATGTAAAAAGATTCCAACTTGTGTTTTTTTTTTTTTTAATTGTTCACAGTTGAGCGTTTTTAAGGTTTAAATGTTCAATTGACAATACTCAACCATCCCACTTAAAGAAAATTAAAACCAGATTTTAAAGAAAGTATTCATTTTTCTAATAGTATAAATTAACTAAGAGTTTGTAATTCAACCACTTTTCTTTACTATTTTTTTATAAGAAATTTAGTATAGTTTTTAAAATAAAAAAATATATTTACAATAAAAAAGTTTCATATAGATAGAATTTTTCCGTATTAAGAAATATATAAAAATAAAAAATATCTCATTATTTTGAAACTGCGTTAATTTAGGTAAATTGAAAAAAATTGTATTCAACACTAAAATGTCACAATATTTTGTTACTCAATACGTGATAACATCACCTAAATGTTATATAACTTCACGTAGACCATTATATCCATATAGTTATCATATTTTGGCCCCGTGAAATATCTGGGGAAAATTGACCTCCATTGACCCCAACGGTTTACATCCAAAGTGCACGCCTATGGAAATATTATGTAATAAATTGGCTGTGATGCCATCGGTGTGAAATTATATACACACATATACATTATAATCGATTTCTTACGAAACGAAATAATAATTATACAGTAAACCGAGAATAGTTATCCACCAAAACAATATAATAGCATACTTTACAAGCGTATAAAACGCATTTAAGTAATACAAACACGCAATATAGTATAACAGTTATAGACGTACAAACAATATATACGTGTAACGTGGTCGTATAGCTCGGAGCTTTTGGAAAACAGTAGTCCCACGCAGCCAATAATTTCGACCCGAAAAATAAAAAAGAAATAAAATTTATGTTTTGAAATTACGGAAGCCCTGCGCAATATGAAATCGGACACAATTCGATTACATTTTGTTAAATATATAGGTATATGATTCGGTGGTGTTCTGGCTTGGGTCGTTTTTGCACTTGCTCCGCAAAGATCTCGAAGTGTCCGGATATTGTAAAGAAATATAATTTCCGCGTTTCGGTAACATTATTTTTAACTACGCTTCGATTAAATAACAATAGTTTTCAAATATATTTAGATACATATTACTAAGAATATTGTGATTTAATTGCTCGTGGTCGAATTGTGATATTGGATTTTTACTTTTGGGAACATTTTATTTTGAGCGTACAACGTTTTGTTCGATTCTGATATATTATGTACTATTTCGATTTTCTATACGAGAAAGTAAAATCGTAATAGAGTATAACTACTTTTTGTCATAAAATATTTTCTGTTATTTTTATATATGTAGGTCGTTGTTTTCCTTTGAGACAACCCGCAAATAATGCATGCAATATATTATTATGTTTCCATTCCGGTTTGCATATGATATTGTTTACTAAAAAGGTTAAAGTATAATTACCGATGACTACAAACGAACGATAATATTACTTGACGTATTAAATATTATTATCATCCGTTTATACTGACGGGAATTTTATGTGAATATGACATTTATGTCGTTGTTTTTAGTTTTATAAGGTCGGGGTTATTATTTTCATTTTATTTTTTGGCTTTATTATAAAATTTAAAAAAAAGCTATAAATAAAAATTATTCTGTAAAACATTTCAAGAGTGTGCACAGCAATTATTTTTATGGTATTTAAATCTATTTGAATGTGTTGCCACAAAATTAAACACTATTCACTTAGAATTTCATCAGATGAAAAGACGCAAATGATGTTGTAAATGAGAATTTCGAGAAAACACTTTCCCACTAAGCACGTGAGAAAGTTTTTTTGCACTTTAAACGGTTCTTTGAAATCATAATGTGAGTAGTTCAGTAAACGCAAACCGAAACAGTGTAAAACTCAAAAATATATTACGACCAATTCTTCGTTTTAAAATGCTATTTTATAGGTACACAAAATTTTATACTTATATAAATTTTTTTTTATTTTCCTGAAATACATTTTATTAAATGAACCATTTAATAACCATCACTTTGTACTGGCCAATAAATAATACAATATAATTTATTTTGTGTTTAAAATAATTCGTACCTATGAAATATGTGCGAAATATATAAATAAATTTATAAAAAATAAATGTTTAAAGCCGATGAATTTCTCATGTTCAAAGTGATTTACATTTTCATAAAATTTGTTACAACATATTTCGCCAAACTCTATGCTGTATGAATTTATAAAATTTGTCCTTATTAATTTCCTATTGAGGTTCCACAGTTAAAATTTATATTGTGTTCAAAAAATAAACATTTATTTTATTTATTCGAAATTAATGATAATATAGGTATGAAATAGTTATGTGTAATGGAAATATTTTATGTTTACACACAAGTATACATGGTTAACAAATTTCGCTTTAACTTTAGATTCTGAGCATAGCAAAAAAGATATAGCGGTTTCATAATGTTTAAATGTTTATTTTTTTTTCTTTTACGGGTGTATATCTTTATTTTTATTTTATATGTAAACTATTACATAGCTCTATAAATCTGAATGCTTGAATTATTCAATATTTATTTGTAATAAATGTAGATTTGTAGTGAAGTAAATAAAAATGATATTTTTCAAATAATATGTTAAAAATTATTTCTTTTACTTATAGGCATGGCCTAAAATAATCAATTTTGTGTTATGGAGACATATCCTCAAAGGTGTGCATAATTAAATTTACATTTAATTAGTGTCATAAAGCATATTTACTTAAAAGAAAATTACGATGATTTATACAGCCTATTACAATTGTGAATCAACATTCTTTTTTGCTTATTAAGTATACGCATGTAAAAAAATTTCATGAACAAAAATAAAAGGCGATTCAAAGTATACAAAAATAAAAATATTATATATTTACTTAATTGCAGTCAAGATTATGACAATTTGACAACTTAACTTAACTCAGTTAATAAACATAATTAACTTGTCCAGTCTTGCAATTGTACATACATTTCATATTTTGATATGGAGGTTAAACCAAAAAAGTGCTTAAAACCACATTACACGTCATTATGTACATTTTCATCAAAGACTTTGGAACTGCTTTCTGGCATAATATAATATATATATATATAACTATAGGCTACAATTAAATGTGTTTGAATCTAATTTATATAGACAATTATATGAGGAAAATAATTTATGTTTGAAAAATGTTGTCATAAGTATAATAATTATCGAGATTTTCAAGAAAGAACAGCATTTTAGGTTTTCTTATTTCCCCCTCCTATAAATATTAATGTGGGTAACGGAAGGTTTGATAATCAATATATTAGTTAGATACTTAGGACAACGTACTAAACAATTCATCATAAAGTTCCTATAATATAATATTAGTTCCTATAGTTTTATAATTAGGTAACACTATCATTAATGATACGTATCGTAAAAACTATATTATCAGTTTTATAATCAGATATTTTTAATAATATTTATTAAAAAATTTTTATGAACAGCAGATATTATTAAAATAAAAATGCTAAGTATGAATCCCCTTTCCGTAAATACACCACTGCTATGAATATAATAATGATGTACATATATGGTAGCTACTCTTGGCCTACTCTATCATCAGTGAAATCCTAGAGATATGTATATCTATTTATTGTAGGATGTAAGGACCTGATCCTATAAGAGGTATCCGGTAATATTAGATATCTCTGAAAACGCTTAACACTTGCTGACCGTGTCGGCAGTTAAAATAATGATAGAGACCAGCTCCGGTTGACCTCCCAACGTCCCAACTGGTTCTACCAAGAGTGGACCTCCTAATTTCCGAAGTCCGCTGTCCCTCCAGGTCGAATAGTCTACTTGGCTAAGACGTGGTGGTTATGGGGAATCCGCAAGACGGTATAAAACTACCAATCCCGCAGAAGTGAAGCTTACACGATGATCACTGAATCTTATCTCAAAAAATATTTACCCTCTTATATATGTTACATCCAAACCAACTAAAAAAGTTTTAATCACCAACAAAAAATTCATATCCACACCTGCATCTAACTGAAGGGATCGTAGAATTTGAAGCAGATTAATCGACGAAAATTGAAGAAGTAAAACACCGAATATGATTTGCCATAGCTAATCTCAAAAGGACCACCTGTCCTCCCCATATGTAGCCCATAGGGTACTCATAAGTAGTAATATAATAAAAATCTGGCTTATCACCGATTATGTGTAATCATCATATTACTGATAAATTGTTCACCAAACGTCAATATTGTTGTACCTAGGTATATAGTATTAAAGTAATCTGTACAAATATTTTCGAAACGACCGTAATGGTAGTTTTCAATATTGTTAGTAAACAAAAAGAAAGTATTGAAAAAAAAAGAAATAGTTTCAATTTATTTTCTTCGAAAATCTCATGGTAAATGTATATTTATTCAATGTGTATAGCTTACAGTTTACGAGTTTTACATTTATTTACATATATACGAGTAGTTTTACATTTATCAGGACTTTCATATTAAAAAAATTACACTAATGTTTATTAAAAATTATACCTACTTATAACTAGTCAATGTATTATTTATAATAGTTTATTTTTAATAATACGTGTAGTGGAAAACAATCGATTTCAATTTCAACGGGCCCGTCATATTCAAAATTAGAATTATTCCTCATATATATGCTGTCCACGGGATATTACAACGTTACAATACACGAGTTCACAACCTAAACCATAAATTATTTAATCGACTACACGTCGTATATACATTTATTAGATTAATGTTAGTTAAGTAAATTATATACGAGACGTATTGCGATTTCCTAATAATTGAATTTAATACGTCAACCATATATTACAATAATATTAAATAATATATCATGTTTTATGTATTTGTGATGATTTATCTTTTAATACAGTATATATACTAAAATTTTTTTATTAGAGAATATACTAAAGTGTTCTATTAAAAATCGAGTAGTTAAAATGTCCACGGGATAACCTTTGCAATTGATTTTTGAAATTAAGAAAAAATTATAGTAAAAACAACTAATTTTTTTTCATTTTTAAAAATTTTTTGGATTGATTTAATAATTAAATTTGATAAATTTTAGTTCTTGTGACCTTAAATCCACTTCAAATGATCAGTGCTGGTTCGTGTCGTTCAATTATGACGAGTTCTAATACTATTTCCAGTGTATAAACCGCATAAACGATATAATTTAAAACTACTTATATATGGTGTCAGGTTCCGAATACGTTATTTCATTTTGAATTCAATATCTAAAGAAGTAACACCAATAACGCCGAATTTTTGAAAACGTGATTAACATATTTCGTTTATTTTAAAATTAAAGATTACAATCATTGCTATTTTAATTGTTATTTGTTATTAGTTTTATTAAAAATAAAAATTAATCTAATAATACATGATTGAAGATTCTAATAAATAGTATTATCAAATTAATTATATGTTTGGAAGGTTGTACGTTTTATTTTTTATCTCTTAGTAAATCATGGTGTTTGAGGAAACAGTGATAAGTCCAAATATGGTATTTTATGAAAAATGAACATTAAACTTTAAACATATATTTTATTGAAACGAAAACATAAACATTTTAATTTATCCTCTTTTATAATAATATTTGTCACCTCTTTTGATTATACACCATGATATTAAAGTATTCTTGACTATCAAAATTAGCGTGGAAAAATTAGAGCCTCGAAAACGAATTGGGCCTTACAATTCATAATGCCACCCGTGTATTATTGTATTATTGTATTTTTGTATAAATCCGACACAGATAAAATAGATTAAAAATTAAAAACACGAATGAAACATTTTTAGAAATCCAACGCATTTAGATAGCGTGTGTGCAGCAGTAGCGGACGGCAATGTATTCCAAATTACTCACACTAAAACACAGTTACATTATGAAACTCTTAACAGACGATTGCCTCATTTACGACTTATTAAAATAAAAACATTGCATACAGTTTGTTGAAATTTTAACAGAATGTCAAATATCGGTCCGTATATTATAATCATCTGATTTCAGATCGTTAAAATTCAACATCTTAATAAAATATTTGATCATATATCAAAAACAATATTTTTACAATATTCGGAATAACCACGTAAATATATTATATACCTAAGTGCCCAAATACTTTAATAATGCATTATATTTTGCATTTCCATTTTTCCACATTTTTTACTATTAACTTTATACTTATAATATAGTACATGTATGTAGTTATATTATTAGTATAATACTTCCTACGGCAATTTATTTAAATAGCCGTTAGTTTTTGTAACCGATAGGTACATGTTTAACACGCGATTTAGCAGTATTTTAGTTTAGAAACGAAACGTTAATCAACGGCTTGTTAAAAGTTCAACAGACTTATTTTTATACATAACCTAAGACATAAGACCATAAGACACTAAACGCGATTGATGTGCTCTGGTGGTATAGCACTTCAAATATATATATTTGAAGCATATCGTCTAACTGATTTTTTTAGGCGATATATATGTTTGTGAAATAATACTGTGCCCACAATATTACGAAATGTTTTTATAGCTAATTTATTACATAACAAAACAATATTTTCATGAGATAATATATTAACAAGATGTTTAAAAAATATATACATTTTGAGTAATTTCCATGTATAAGTGCTTTCCTCGGCACGTCAGACGCTGCGCCTGTCGCTTTGGACGAAACACACCCGTATTTCGACTGCTTCGATAGCAGTCATTTGCGTCTGACGCGCACGTCCGTTTTTTGTGAAACTATACATTTTATTCATAACTGATAAACTAAACTATTGTTATTTCTTTTAATTTAATGTAATAATTTGAACAAAATTATCCATCGTTTTGTTAATATATTAGGATTATTTAATCAAAAAAATATGGATTGTATGAACAAAATCTATATATGTATAGTGAATTGTACATACAATATTTGGTAATTATTAATTCTATTAAGTATATTCATCAATTTAAAAATATTTGAATATATTTTTAGGGTAATTTAAAATTAGTATTGTATTAATATAATTTTTAATACCTAGTATAATCACGATATTTGTTAAAATATATTATGTTTACGCATTTTTCATTTTTATCAACCTGAGTATATTGTATAAAGATGAAAAATAAATTTAAAAAACAAAATTTCATTGCCACTGATGGAGCCGATTTTGATATATGGATTTTTACACGTTTTATGAGTAGTTTAAAAAAATGAAAATCATAAAAAAATCAATATTTTAACAGCTCATAAAACATGTAAAAATGCACAGGTAAGCAAAAATGTCCGTCAGTCGCTAGTGAATATTGTTACCTATAATTTACTTTTATTTCATATTTCTAACATATTTGTAAGTTGATAAAAATGAAAAAAGCAAGTTTTTCATTGAAAAATTGTTCATGTAGCGCGAGCGTCCTATTAAGACTGATTTTGAAGTTTTTTTTGTCATATAATTTTATAGTATAAAGTTATGTATTATGAATGCTACAGTATAGTACCAATAGATCTAAATGTTTATTTGTAAGTTGAAATATAATTTTATGTTGTGTACATAATATTAAAAAATGAAACAAAAAAACTATAAAAACTGTTATTTAGTTATAAATTGTTTGCAAGATCTATATTAAAAAAAAAAAAAACGATTTCGGTACAAAACCAAAAATGTATTATGTATAAAAATTACGTATTATTTTTAATGAAAGCTTGCTTTTTTTAATGTTCTTATTTAAGATATTCTTAGTACCAGAGTGTTTTTGGGATTATTTAATCAAAATATATGGATTTGAACAACACATTTATAAATATATAAACTAAAAGTGCGCTAAAAGTTAAACCGCATATGCACGCTTCAATGAGCAAAAGTGTTATGATAATTTATCAAAATAAACTAGGTACAATCCAAAAAATGATAAACTAAATGAAATGATTTTTCACGTAACAATTTTTATTTTCTTGAAAATCGAATGCGTCTGACGCGTTTAGCAAAACAGTCATACACAGCGTCCGAACGCCACGTCTGGACACAGCTAGGAAAACGTACCTTTACATTTTTATATGCGTTTATTTTTAAACTGAGATCAAATATAAATAGCAGTTTATATAGGCACACATTTACCACGTGAAAGTATTTCCAGTACATTTTTAGGCAAGTAGTATTATAATGTTAAACCTGTGCTAATGTATGTTTGTAATAATTTCAATGTCAAAATAAGCATGCATAATGTTTTAAAACAATTAAGTATATAATTTTCTATAATTTTCCATATGTGTATAGTATATGTCTATCCATGTTAAGATGATGACTTCTTAATTAACATTCTTAACTTAACTTTAGTTAAGAATGTGATACACTCTCATCCCATAGCGTATCATATACTTTGAAATTTTATTTTATTCATAATTAATTGGGTATACCATTATAATTCAATACGAGTAATACCTTTAGAACATACAATATTAACAACCGTTTGAATTATTGGCATCCAAAATATTCAATAGAATGCCGAAATGCTGTCGGATTGGAATAATTTATAACTATACATCTAACGCCGTTGTTGTGTCGACTGATTTTAGATTTATATCATTGGTTTTGAGTTGTGCAGATTTAATTCATTAAATGAGAAGAACGTGTCAATGAAAGTGACTTGAATACGCTGCATTCAGATATCCAGAAATATCCACGTCGCTCACCATTAGCCTGTTTTAGTAGAATGTTGGGGTTGATTTAATCAGATAAACTCGGTTTGGTTTGAGTATATATATATATATATATATATATATATAGATATTTATTTCGAATGAAATGTTTTACTATTATATACTAACTCGAGTTTTAAAAATTATTCACCTATTTGTTTTGGCTATGAAATTCATTAAAGGATAAAGCCTGATTATCTGTTCGTTTGTATATATTCTATATTTTTGATATAATTGAATAACGATCAACTGATATTTTACACTGTAACATAGAACCTTATATTATTCATTACAATGGACTTACATATTTTGTATATAGCTTAAAATGTTAATTTTAAAAGTATTTAGAATATTTTATCTAAGGATTTCATTTATAACCACCTTTCCATTAGAAGACAACGAATCTTACATACTGCTTGTGTATTATACAACGGCTGTTTAAAAATAAACAGCCGTTATTTTTGTATAACTCTAGTGAGATATGAACAGTTTACAGTGCACTGTTGGGAGCTAGAGGAAATTGTAATTTTGATGGGCTTATAATATCACAATTTCTCGACTGAAAACTTAATGGTACATCGTGTTGTGCCATATTTAATTCCATAACTCCTAAAACAAGATGAACATGGAAATCGTGTTATAATCTTTCGGAAACTTTTAAATCAGTAAATTATTATTAATACACCTATTTATATTATATAATATAATTACAGGTGTTAAAACACGGATTTATGGATATCATGTTAAAACGAAAGTTTAGTCATCGCTTATTACGAAAATCGCCAAAATGAACAACAGTTTTTATCAAGTTCTGAACAAAAATTAAACTATATATCTACAAACATGCACATATTGGTATATTGTTATTACATATTAGAAAGATACCAACTGCTTAAATTTTTAAATATCTCGTCTAACACAATAAAATTATATCTATTTTTATTTAACGAACCTTGTATAATGTATACTACATATACAAAGGGTATCCAAAAAAGAATGAGACTATTTTTTTAAAGCAAAACTTTTTGTTTATTAACAATTACATTAGGTTATAGAGTATGATAAGATGAACAAAATAACCCAATGTCCGTCTTGATGGTAGAATTTATTCAAACAATTTCGTAAAACGTATTTCACGTACCCCCTCGCTGTTTTCGAGATTAGTAGATTGCCAGAAAAAATTGTTCGGTAAAAGTTATGCTTTGTTTGATTTTAAATGGATGGTGCACCAGCACTTTTTGTATCACCCAAATTTGACTGTTAATGGTGCCTACTATATATCAGTATAGTTTTTTGATCAATATGACATTACAACGATATTCTCCAATACCCTTATTCATCAGATCTCGCAACTTGTGATATTTGGCCTTTTCCCCGTCTCAAAGGATTTATTCGATGTTTCAAATTCTGATGTCCAAAAAAGCATCGAAAGATACCTCAAACGGTTTCAAGAAGAATCATTCTCGGTGACGTACCGGAAGTGAGAGAAGAGGTTGAACCGATGTATTCTACACGATGGACGTTATTTTGAGAAGAAATAATGTTAATCTTTTTCTAAACAAAAGAAAAAAAAATCAGATTTTTAAGAATTTTAGTGTCATTCATTTTTAACACCCTTTGTATTTATATATATATACATATATATGAACAAGGAAGAGATAAATCCGAAATCGGCTCGTCACCACATAACGGGAAAAATCTGAAACGGCACACGCGAGTGTTGGTGCGTGTCGATCGAGTAACCGCCGACGGTCCGCGTGATGGATGATAAATATACGACGCGAAGGACCGGGCGGAGAACGATCGAAATTTTTTATATTTTTTTTTTTTTTTCGAAGATTGGCAAAATGGGTTGTGTCAAGGATATACGTATATATAAATGTATAATGGTCGATAAAAGACGAGCGCGGCGAATAATCGAAATTGTTATTCAGACAGCCTTTGGAATCAAGAACGAGGCGCGTTCTCGACATCCGTCTCCGTCGCGTCGTCGTTCGTTGTCGTCGTGTTTACCCGATTTCTTCTCCGATCTCGCGCATACTCTTTCGGTCCGAATTCCACGGCGAACCGATAACGGGGTTTAGTCGTGTTACATAATATATAGGACATTTTGAATTTGACTATACCGTATGGAATACACGTGTATTGATAGGCCGGAAAATGTATTGAAATCCCGTCAGTTCGCCTGCTGCCGGCCCTGTAGATTGATAGCCTCCGACGGCAGCGGTTTGATTAAAGGCTCGGGCTTCCGGTTGACAGACGCCGACACAATCGATACGCAACCGCCGCCAAAATATTGTCATATATATATATAATATTTATAATAAATTATATCATATATACGCGACATTATTATAATATGTTATTATATGGCACATGTAATATATAAATGCATATAAATGCATGCACATGCACCGTATATATATATATATATATATATATATAGGCAACGTGTACACTGTGTACGGTATACGTCCATCTGAAGTAATGCGACATTCGACCCGGGCCCGAGGTCATCATCACCTCGACCATAGATAGACGCGTGAACGGGGTCGACCCTATTACGGGTGTAACTTCGAGAAACGCAATAAACAAATAACTTTTACTGAAAACCATGTATTTATTTTAGGAAAATAATGTCTGTAGGTTACCGATGCAAATTTTTATTTTTTTTTATTTTATAGTTGTCGACTAACTCTATAACATGTATACATTAATTATTGCCTTAAACTTCGTAATTTTGAGCAATACTCTTCAAAATGAAAAAAAAAAAATAAGAAAACACTTTTTTTTGTGTTATAAATGCTGCAAAAATATTAAAAATTAAAATATTCAGTCGTAATTTTAATCAAACAATATAATAGTTATTACAAATTAGTATTATATAAATTTGTAATAAATTATTTTGAGTGATAAAGTTAAATGTTCACAAATCTTAAAAAATCAAAATTTTTATAAATAGTTCACAAATTTATTAACTAAACAGCTCTATACTATTTAATAATCAACTCATTAACCCCATATTTTAAATTTACCCTTAAAATACTATAATAAAAAGTAACTCATTACCAAAAAATTAATTTTTAAAGATTTAGAAATAGGATGTTTGGCCACCTAAAACTATTTTTCAGACCATTGTGCGCCGTCAACGTTCAACTGGTCCAATGCAGAAACGACTTGGTGTGATCAAACGTTCCTTATTTATATTCTAAAATTCCCATTATTTCTAGAGCACTAATAAGGTGTTCTAGACCACATGAGTTTATTGAACCTTGAAACAGCTAGTATCCGTATAAATTAATGACAATAATCTTATTCGGTTTTAAATAGTGCTCGATTTGGAAAAATAGAAGAAAGGGTACTTTCGGGTTTTCATTAAATGAGCATTCCCTCAAAGTATGTTTAACCCGTATACGGTAAAAATAATTAATAAGGGTGCTCTAAAAATATTGTAAAATAGTAAAGAAGCTCCGTCTCAGTGCGCACCTCCTAATTCGAGCATTGATTTTAATTTTAAACAAAGTTCTGAGTTCCTTATAATGTCATCTGTGTTTGCACCGGATGATTTGTTTTTTTTTTTTTATATAAATGACAGCTTTTACGAAAAAAAATACTTTTTACTAATTTCAAACCTTCATAAAAATCGACTATATATTTAATTATTTTTAATTCTATCTAATTTTGATCAGTTGTATTGTTTGTCTAAACTTATTCAGAAAGCCACAATTATTGAAATTCATGAGTATGTTTATTTAAAAATATAATATATTATACAACACAACAATAAAAATTAGTACTGACACGGGAATATTTTTAAATTAATTTTAAAATAATTTATGTATTTTTATTTTTCAACAAACTTCATGGAAATTTCCTATATAGAACACATTAAGAAGCCGGTGTATTACGTCTTCTTAAGGGTATTAAAAGCGGCGATTATCTATCTCCCTCTATCACACGCGTAACATAGAATTTTAGATCATTTCTATTTCCAACGTACCGATGAACCTTGTGATGCGATAATGGTTCTAAAAACTGATCTTAATTTTTCTAGTCTACTTTAGAGGACTATTTCTTACTTAATTACAAGGTAGGTATAGATATTATTTATTTTATTGTCATTTATAGGTATGCCTTTAATATTTGTTGGATTACTAAAATAAATATTTACATTTTTTCATTAAGTATTATTTAAATTTATGCTTTTTTTATTAACTTAGTGATTTAACCACATTGTATCTGTTTCTATATATTATTTATGAGTGTTAATTCTCCGAATTTTATATTTTTTCATAATATTAAATAAAGTAATATCTTATAAAACCAATAATTAAATTTACCATTCTAATACATACGCATATACCTATATTATATACCAAAATACCAATACAATATTTTATTTATAATAAGCCATACTATATCCTGTCAGCAAGTATATAAAACTTTTATCAGAATGTTATTTGTATATTTAATGATTTATATTTTCATAGTTTTAAAATGTTTATCCACCTACCTTGTTTATTATAATATAGAAAATATAGTAATACGTAATTTTTGACATCCATCACATGATTTTATAATAGGCACTTCTCTGTGTTCATTAACTCCATCGATTCTTAAATTTAAATGTCATATCCAAAATATGAAAATTGATATTATTTTGAATTTCGATAAACAAAGGCTTAAATTATTTTCCCTTGTTTATTAAAAGAAAAGAAAAAAGAACCTTGAAACAAAATTTTACCACCGTTTCAAAGGTAAAAAGTTAAACTATGCTTTGTTAAAAGCTGATTTCTAAAAATAGTATTTTATTACATTATATTATTTGAAGATATTATAATATGAAATGAATTGTACGAGTATATATAATTCTATAATTTTTTAATATTGTCATTATTCAGAGAAAAGTATACCTATAGGTATATGATATTAATGTAGGTAAATAAATGGCACTTAAATTATAATTAAAATAAGTATGTTTTATATATAAATAAATGGATACAAAAAATTTGCAAAACACAAAATTAAAATAAGTATTTCGGTATTTATTAGTGTTGTCACAATTCATAAACGCAATGTGAGTATGTAGGTACGGGTATTTTATAATTTGTATAAGTTTTCTGTTATTAATAACATTGGTACTTAATAGATAATATTTCATAATGCAATAATTTAAATTATAATGTTAAATATTATTATTGAATAGTCATTCTAATTTATTAAAATATCGTTAAATGTATCTATTGAGCCAAAAAAATGCTTACGAATACCAAGAGAAAAGGATTTCTAGTATATGATATTATTCTGTTGACTTTTGTAACTGCATTATAATAGCTCCAATATAATACCTAATATTTGTAGATCACTGGATTGTTAAGTAAAAAAGGGCATATTATGAGGCCTTTACACCACACGATTCTAGAGAGTATTCTTTAGGCAATTTATTTTGTAACTTTCTTTGTACGATATTTTGTGTCTGTGTGTTAGTGTTGGTAATCCTTATCAAAATATGAGTGGAGCCATTATACGCCCCCACGTACACATGTCATATATTTATATTATAACTACAAAAAAATTAATATTTTTGACTCAAATAGATGATTCTATAATAATAAACGTCGCATAATGAGCACATAAATATTAATTTTGAAAAAATATTCGAATTTTTCATAGCATTAACGAGGGAATTATTGAAGCCTTTTTTAAAAATTGTTTTAATTTATTTAGATATTTATGTTCAAAATTTTTAAAATATTGGAAACTTTAAATAGTCTTAATTATGAAAAATATGTGATACGAAAATTAAAAATGTGGTTCGATCATTCTCTGGAGTACTTAAATAATGGAAAAACTATATACATTTTAGATTATGAGCGTAGCGAGGGAGCTAGTGGTTTTACAATGATGTTTATTTATTTATTTTTTTATTTTTTTTTTCTCTGTTAACAAATTTACTACCCGAAGGAGTGCTCCGATCTATACAAGCTTACATGGTTTCCGGTAGCAAATTTCATCTAGTTGGTACTTTAGAGAGATCATTTTGCGATTTTCTCAATAGTTTTTTAATGCGTAAGAAAAGACTACCAAGAATTGATGAAAAAACGGTAAATTTACGGTTTCTAACTAAATTAAAATTAAAAAAAAGCCGGTCAGTAGGTTGTGGAAGCACTTCGCTCGTCGGGTGTCAGTATTGGTGGATGCACTTCGCTACTGGGCAGGGTACTTTTGGTGGATGTATTGAATTTGAAAGCAATGATAAAT